>JAODXP020000022.1:21568602-21604557 GCA_027497455.2 Sardinella longiceps | reverse complement strand
GAAACTCTTTTATTTAAAATTAATAAACTTACATTTCAACAACTTATACAGTCATGAAAGCCAGACTGATGATGATTGTACAAGAACTGCATTGAATCTTTGTTTCAAGTTAAAGAAAACTGCCTACATTTTCATACACAAGTGTATATTTTGCAAATATAGATAGACCTACCCGAATCTTTGCCATGTGTCTCTGTCTTTTAAATACAATGTATTGATTATATTGAATGTTCCCTACAGGTTTTAAAAAAAGTGCAGGCTATGCAACAGATTATTTTGTACCTCTTTTTACTGAACTGTAGTAAAACCAAAATATGGATGTATTATAAAGACTAATCTACATTTGAACATAATATGAATAGTAACACATTATACCAAAAGTACCCATTGCTTTTATTTATTTTTTCAGATAGTACAACACACATGATGTTTGATCACTTTTGAACATTAAAAAAAAAATGGATTGCATTTGGGAACCAAGCTCACTCAATTAAGCCCCTTAGGTTTTTAGCCCCCTATATTTTAACTTAAAGGAGAAATCTGGTGTGAAGCAGACAATAGCGCTGTTGGTCAAGGTCACTGAATGTTGTCTATAGGAAAAAGAACCAAAATATTTGATGCAACATAGACTGAATAACAAAGTGATGATAACTAATGTTAACTGAATAGAGCATAGCGAAACGATACTGAAAATAATATTGTCCCATTCACTTAGTTGGTGGTTCACTATTCTGTCTGTATAGTATCAAATGTTTTGGTAACAGGACAGTTCACATCTACTCATTCTGTTATTCTGGGCCTACATCAGTTAAGGAAAATCACTGAATTACATATTTCACATATCATATTTGAGCATTATCATCTCCAAATTTCCTACATTTTTCAATCTCAGGTCATTATTTCAACAGAGCAGAATGAACCTACATAACACCCCATGTATAAGGGCTCAGTAAATCTGGCCTGAGCACTAAACAGAGGTTCAATCCAATCTAGATGCTTTTGAGAACTACCATTGTTAATGCTGTAAAAAGACATTGTTCCTGTCTGGTAATCCAAATAAACCCCTAATCTGGATGGGACTGGGCCTGGGACTTCAGTTGCAGTGTTGTTATGATAAAATTTGAGGCATTTGTCAGAGCGCTCCAAGCACCATGATTGGTCATTGCGTCCAAATTCGCAGTCTGATCCCCTGCGTCCGATGTCATAGTATGAAAATGCAATGGAGACTTGATATTCCCTCTCACTTTCCCACTCCATTTCCCAGTAGGCACATTGAGGAAGAGCTTCCTTACAAAGCACCTGGCGGCAGTCAGTGAAACGGTTCCAGCCCCTGCCACGAGACTCAACCGTGTGACTCCATTCAACTTTTTTGTTGTCTTTGGATAAAAGATGATGTCTGAATGCAGTGGAACCATCGAACTCTGGTGAGCATGAACCTGAAGTGTGAAAGAGCATTTTAGGTGAGAACACAGTCCCACCTTAAGGGCAGTCTTGTGCTTTTTGGCAGGGTGTCCCAAAAATATGTGATAGAATTGTATTCAGGGTTGCTGTGTTTTATCAGCCTCTTTCTGCCCATAATAAGCCCATTGGGGGATATAGTAGCCTACAGGTGAAAACTATTGCGTAAATAAAAAATGTAACCAATATCTCCTCAAAACATGGTAGTTGTGGTGTTATCAAGGTTTACAGCATTTAGTAGCACCACAGTTTTCTTTTTCCAAAGTGATGGAAAAAGAAAACACTTTCCATACTTAGTATAAGTATGGAAAGTATACATTATGTAAGGAATCAAGGAATTTTATTTGTCACATGCACCTGATTACTGCTGTAAAAATTGCACTGTGGGATTGCCAGAGAAGGAAGGGCAATCAGGTCTAAGTTAGATAGATTAGAATAAGAGATATAAAATAAATTTCCAAGAAAGAAAATAATACTCTGGTAAAAGTGGAAATACTGACTTGACTTCCTTAAAGTAAAAGTGACACGTACAGGCTTTGAAATGATACTTAAGCTTGTTTAAAGCTGCAAAAACGAATGTTCTAGCTCCATCTAAAATCGCATTTGCAAAAAATCATGTGCTCCCTGTAATGTTTGACCAATCAGGTTGTTCAACCAATCAGGTTGTTCAACCAATCAGGCTCTGGTTGGTAAACGTGTTGATGACTGTCTGGAGTTTGCAAGGGCTTTACTGTGATTTCAAAATAAGAGCGGACAACGCGATTGAAAATATATATATGGGCAATTCCACGAAAAAGTAAACCTCACCTTAAAACTTCAAGTCTCATCTACATGGACATACAAATTCTTTCAGAAAACTTGCAATACAAAAAAGTATTGTCTCGATGTAAATATTCAACTGAGCAAGTTTCGAAAGGATATCTGTTTGTTAAAATTTTTACCCTATTCAGCTATAATGTCTATGGAGGGGCTTATAATGGGCATAAGTGGGTGATAACACACACAAAGCTGCTTTGCTATCAGTTATTTTTTTATTGTTATATTACTATTTCTGTCATTACAGGTTAAAATCCACCATTCACAATTGTTTTGTATTGTTTTGGAAGGTTTTTCAAGATGTCACGTCCATAACGTCACATCCATAACGCCATTTCTCCCAATGAAAACCAACTTTTTTTACATTTACATTTGAAATTAAGTATTTCTCTGTCTTTACTGAGGTGTCCTGTTAGGTATGAATGTAGTAATATTTACATTTCTCTAGAAATTTCACACACTTCATAGCACAAACTACTCTCTCAAAATTTTGTCAATTTTTTGTCACGTCCATAACGCAAATCTTATAATGTAAATCATGATATAAATGTTTTGTGTTTGCCTATATTCAGCCATGGAGTCTGCATAAGAATATGAACAAAATTGGGAAATACTGCTAGGTTTGCGGAGGTTATGTGGCATTTCGTTCATCAATAATGCATGAAAATGTCACGTCCATAACACTGGAATTGCCCAAATATATATATATATATATATATAAAATTCAAAACTGCTTGGGGGCCAAAAATAGATGCCCGGTGGGCCTAAAAAGGCCCAGAGGCCGCTATTCGAGTATGGGGGTTCTACAGCACTTATTACTTACGTTTTTTCAACTGCCATCGGGACATGTGCCATGGCAAGAATCCAAACTTCACTAAAGAGATAAACAACATAATTCATATTAACATATTACATTATCCAATTATATGCAAGGATTTTAGATGATGTCCAGTCTTCTAAACAACACTGGAGAGTGCAGATGCATGCAGCGTAACATATCATCTGATGTGAGTGAGGTTTGCACTCTCATAGATCTGCCCCTATAAATTGTCAACACACATACAGTACATAGCCTACATGCTTACAGTCTGAATTAAGTCAAACAGTTCTTTAAGGTACTGTACACATCATGTATGTGTGAGTGTGCATTGTGTGTTGTTTGTTTGTGGGAATAGTTTGTGTAACCCCTTAAGTTGTGAATCTGCCGAAGGTTTACATAGGTGCTCCATGTAAGTGTCTTTAGAGAACCATGAGACAACTGCATTGAAAGGTTTTTTGACTTACCGTATCTCCATATGAAGCCAACGTGATCATTGTAAGTCTTTTCCATCTCTGTCTTCATTCTTTTCAGATAAAAGTCTACTGCATTTGTATTGAATGAGAATGTTGAATATTTAGCCATACTTGGTAAATCTTCAGGAGTGAAAAGAGAGAGATTCTGTAGAGAGAAAATTACTTACTTTACTTTACTTTACTTTTATTTTTTCAGGACATTGCACATTAATGGACATGCATACATGTAAATGTGCCAGAATATAGCACAATTTCCATCTGGTGTCCAAAATAGGCAGGCTAGATGTTTACAGGTAGAGAAAATAAAAAGCAGGGACATAGCCTACACTTCTATACAAAAACACTGTTTGTAAAAGAAAGGAAAGAAAAGGTACATATACAAAGTTAGTAAAAAGAAAGAAGTCCTAAAATGGGGCTGTGTATTAATGGTGTGTGTGTTTGCATGTGGATGTAAACTAGAGGTGCGTACATATTTGTTGAGCTCTAAGCCACATTTTAATCTGGCTCTTAAAAGTGGCTAAAGAGGGACATTCTCTTATAGGCGGTGGTATTGTGTTCTATAATGCACTACCTTTAACAGATAGTGCGTTCTGGCTGAAAGAGGTTTTCCTAAAAGGTACCTCCACATCTTTGTTTACCACTGCTTTAGTAACCCGTGTCTGAAGGTATTTAAAAAAATTCTGTAAACATGGCGGAGCCAGGCCATGGAGAGTTTTATAGAATAGACAACTGTAGGCGAATTTACAGAAGTTGTCCAAGCTCAGCAGATTGTATTTATCTAAGATGTTACAATGAAGTGGCTTTTTATCTAGTATTTTAAGTGTTTTTTTTTTTAACAAAATCTCCAGTGGCTTGAGTGTAGTAGACCACACCATGGTCCAGCTTGTGATACAATAACTTAGGTGAGAAAGAATCATAGCATGTAAATACGTTAGAGCAGTAGCACCCCTGACGTGCTTAAAATTATAAAGATGAAACTTGATTTTTTAGTTATAATTTTTATATGTTTTTTAAAGGTAAGATTGGAGTCCAAAATTACGCCTAAGTATTTAAAATCTGTGACCACTTCTAGTGTTTCAGTGCCAAGGGTGACTCCAGGCAGACACCATAGGGGAAGGTTGCTTGGATAAGTACAGGCAAACAGTTTTTAAAATTAAAACACTGTAGGGACATACAGCTCATACAAATGCTCCAGAGTTTGTATATTGTGTATTGGTGTTTTGTGATCAACAGGGGCCAGAAATGTATGTTACAAGTAGCCTAATTTTATTTTCCTGAAACCTATAGTTTTTTTTTTTATGTCAGTAGAGGGTGCCCTTTGTATCTTTGTAACAAGTTTTGTGCTTATTTTTATGCACCTATGGAATAAAAACAACTCACTTAATTACTGGTATGGATCATTGGCCTTTTGTTCATATGCAGATTAAATTAATTAATTCAACTAATATAAATAGGATCATACACCTTGTTTCAAGTAGTTTTCCACAAAATCACACAAGAAAATGACTACAGGCACCTGCAAGAAATGTATGTCATCGTCTTTGCCTGCCATCTCTACCATCTCATCTGCTCTCTTCTTTAGCACACTGATCTCTTCCTGAAGCTGCTCCGCCCGATCTAGTTCGGCCTTCTCCTGAGTCCTGATCATCTCCTCCACGTCATGGCGCTGCTCAAAGAAGGCTAACAGCTCAGAGAGGTTGCTTTCACATGTTGCCACAGAGGCCTCAGCAGACGACTGTAAAAATACATAAATAAAAAACAAAAAAAATAGATTAAAAAATGAAACACATTCAATTACAATTACACGTTTGCAAGAAAACATTTCACCTCATGAATGGTCTGGTGACCAGTACCACTCTGTTGCTAATTAAATTATCAGTTTCAACCTTGCATGTTTTTGTTGCTCACTAGAATCTTTATCAGTTCATAGCAGCCTGGTCATAACCAGCCCCTCAGTCTATGCTTCTCTTCGTACGATGGTCTGGGGTCTTAGCTATTGAGAAACGATTAATTGCTGTATATGTTTAAATTCAAAATGATTGGATCAGCCCTTGACTGCCTGTCTATTCTGGCGCTGCATTCTTAAAGGTTTCTGACTGGATTGGGCTTGATGCGAACCGATTTGGACAAAATCAATGACTGTATTCCCAGATCCTTGTTCTAAGAGAGGTGTAGACCGAGGGGCTGGTTAATACCAAGCTAGGTTCATAGCAACATTAAACAGTTTCAACCTTGCGTGTTTTTGTCGCTCACTACTTTAGAACACTAGCATTTTTCACATGAAAAAAGCGTGCCAGTATGAACGCAGCCTAAATTAACATGGGTTAACAACAGCCTAAGCATTTCCTACCATAACAATTGGGCAAATAATCTAGACTTTACCCTCCTCAAAAGTCATAAGGGATTCATTTTTATAGACAAATGAACTGCTCGTCATGGTATTTCTATGCAACTTTGGTAAGGGATGTTGGAGTCTGGAATGTCATTAATGGGGGTGGAGCTTAGCAAAAGGTGAAGGTTCTAAATAGGTTGTTCTGTGAGAACCTTTATAGAACCGGTAACGCTTTAATTTACAGCCCGTGAAGTACTGGGTAAGTATTAGGTAAGAATGGTGTAACAAAAAAGTATCATACACCATTACACCATTCTTACCTAATACTTACCTAGTACTTCACGGGCTGTAAATTAAAGCATTACCATAGAATCTTACTAGAATGTTAGCTATTCAGGATGTTTTTGTTGCATTCCTGAATAGCTTTACTAAAGTTGCATACAGGTAGGTAATTTCTTTACTGTAAGATCAGAGAACAAGTTACAATACTTCATTCCTATAGTCTGTCCCCTTTAATATTTCTAAATTCATATAGTTGTTTGTCTCAAATGCATTTGAACAATTTATATTACCTTAATGAAACATTGCAAAACATGTCACATTCAACATTTCACTGTGAACTGAACTGAATTATATATTCTGTTACAATTATTTCATTAGTGGACAAATTCAAACAACTAACAGGTATGCTTTTGGTTGGAAAGCACGTACCCACCTTGAGAGTCTCAACATTTTCTCTCAGCTTGTTGACTTCACTTTCCCTTGCAGAGATTTCACTCTGTATACTCCGTTGCAGGCTTGACTGTTGAAACACAATTCTAGACTTATCAAAACAGCCTCTTATCACCATTTTTTTCTTTTAATTAAACGTAATGCTCACCTGTTGCTCTTGTTTTGCTTTTGCAGGGGAGACTATATCATGTCCTTTGTGTTCATCTATCATACATTCCACACACAAGCATTCCAGATCAGTTTGACAGAAGGCTTCCAGTGGTTTGTTATGATCGGCACACATCTTCCTCTGGAGAGTAAAGGCTGCCTCTACTACTTTGTGCTTTCCTGGAAAGAGTTCCTCATGACGGCAGAGGTGAGTTGCACAGTAGGAGTCAAGGCACTCCAGACAAGACCTTTCAGCTTTGCGTTTCCTCCCTATACAAACCGTACATTCCACATCCTCAGGTCCAGCAAACACAGCGTCTGATTGAGTGCTCTGGACACCTTGAGCCTTTAGTGTTGCAACCATGCCAGCCAGTATGGTGTTCCGACCCCGAATAGGTCTCGGTGTGAATGTCTGTCTGCACTGGGGGCAGCCATAGACACCTTTTTCTTCATCTTGGTCCCAGCAGTTCTTAATACAACTTGTACAGTAACTGTGTCCACAAGGAATAGTCACTGGATCTGTCAGTATCTCTAGGCACACAGGACAGAGAAAATCATTCTCTGGTACAGAAATCGCCTCTGCCATTGAAGTACTTACTCTTTGAGAGAGAAGGCTGAAGTGAGTAGTTGCACCAGTCTACAAATAAAAGTGGTTGGTTTTGTTTTCCTGCTTTTCATGATCAACTGAATGCTGTTTCTGTAAGGGGTGTGGCACCAAAGTCCTGGTGTGGCCTTGAAATAATCACTAGTCTTTGTTTTGAGTGTCGTCACTGTATTCTGCAGTTACTGGGCAGGGCACAGATAGGTTTCATTTCTCTAGAAAAAGTGTCAACCCACCAGGGTTGCTAACTAACATATACTGTTACTGTAGTGCACAAACAGGTTTAATTTCTCTCATAAAGGTCAAATGAGTCAATCCAAAGATGCAGGCCTGATAGTATTCAGGCGCTGTGCCTGATTTCAGGTGTACCAATATGACTGGGGTGGTGGGGATGCTGCCTTGAGATATAAAGAGGTGGGGTTAAAGTAGGATTAAACTAAAATTGAAACACTTTCTTCTCATTGTACCCTATGTATAAGTGATGATTGATAAATGACATGTTCTTAGTTAAATCTTGTAAAAAACAAAGTAATATGCACACCGGAGCTCCCATTTTTACCATTTTACTTTGTGTAACGTTTCGGACTAAACAGTCCTTCCTCAGACATAACATAACATAACATAACTTAGTTAAATCTTCTACATCCTTGCACTGCGACACAAATATAGCACCCCAATCTGTACCCACCTCCCCACGATGGAAGAAAAATTCAGGCTTAGGATTTTTTTTTCCACTATCAGCCCTGAAGATAATAAAAAAAAGTGTAATAAAAGAAACCGTTAAGAGGACGTCCCACACAAACATATGTGGACATACTGAAGAAGGACGCAGGAGCCCATAGTACCAGCGAACTGAAGAGATGTATGGAGAATCGGGATGACTGGAAGCAACGATGGAAGGCTCGTCTGAGGACGACCTAGAGAGAGAGAGTATCTTTGACAACAATGGCCACACATTTGTTTACACTGTATCCAATACCCCTGTTCTACACCACTAGGGACAGCTGATTTGGCTTCGCCAGAAGTCCTTCTGCATGTATGGAAGCCATACGTTTTCCAGATGAGATGTTTGTTACATACGGAAGTCATCAGGTATGGGAGGGGTGGGGGAAAGGGCATATTTGTTTGATATGTCAAAACACACTGATCACACTTAACTGATCAAACTAACCACCACAAACATACGACAAACTCACGCCGACACAGTCATACAGGTGAGCGGAAGAAGCGGCCATGCTGATTATCAAAACAGAAGAGACAAGAAGATGGCAAATGAGTCTTTCGGTCTACATGAATGCTTGCCTGCCTCTTATAACTTCCTGCTTTCAGTATTGCCATTGCAATCAGTAAAAACATATCCTGAACGAGGAAGAACTGTGTGCTACCTGCTTCCTGGAGCACTGGATCCCAATGTCTTGTTTGTGGACCTTGGGTTGAACCTCTGGCACTGTCATGCCAGGATGGACTATGTGTGGAAGTGGGAGAGAAAGTCTATTCACCTTATTCCGCGGGCAAACATGGGCGCTGCCATGACGATTGTCATTCAACATCCGGTCTAGCAACGCATTGACTTAGCGTTGTGATATTTGATGTTTTAACAGTCTAATATAAGTGGTCTTACTATGAAGTTGTGCTCACAATATCCATCAATAAAGTTAGAACAGTTTGTTGTCAGATAAAAAATGATGTTTTCAGCAGTAAAAACGGTGTTTCTACGGCTACAATAAGGAGTTTTGTGATCGTGGTATTTCATGAAAATTACGTTGATTTAAATGAGAGGCAGCGTCTAACGGAAGTTCCAAGACAATCGGAGGGCAAACACGGAAGAAAAAAAGCCAAAAAGGGGCGGGGCTGCATAAGGTGAATTGAGGTCCACCAGGAGGAAACTAATGCAGTGTGCTCTCAGCCAGAGATGGTGAAGGGAAGATCACTTCATCATTGAGTGCTGCTGAGGAGCTAGGAGTTAAGATGGAGTAGAGATGTGAAAGACATTGAGTAAAGTCCGAAATCTGATACACATTAAAAGTAATTAGATAATTCAATATAAATTGTATAATTAATATTTGCATATGCTTTTTATGTCTTTATGTTTGAGCTTGGCCTGACTCAACTGTCTTTCCATGAGATATACTTGAACATTATGTTCTTAAGACATTCTGTTCCTACGGTTCCATCATCACAGATAAGGCAGTATATCATGTCTTTACTGGTCCGGCACAAGGATGGCCTACTTTTCTCCCCTGTCTATCTGTAGATGCCTATCTGCTCTCAGGTTACCATGCTGGCACTATGGTCTGACTTTGTGGGGTCCACGCATTGGGTCCACGTCAACTGGGGACGTCCAACGTCATCTTCCGTCGACCTGGGCTGTATAAATAGTTAGGAAACTTCCTGTTTAGTTAGAGCAGCAGAGCTGATGGATTTTTGCGGGTAGCATGCTGTCTCTCCCTAGGTGCGCCATGGTCTTTGTTTTGCTTTTTGTTAATAAACTCTGTTCCGGATCTTTTCTAAACTGTCGTCCGACTGGCTCTGTATTTAGGTTTTGGTATACTGATTTAATTACTATCAACATGAAACATCATCAAAAACAACTTTTTTTCAAAATGGCACTTAAACTTAAATTTGCCGTTTTAGCTGCTGCACTTCCAAAATGCTATGCCGTCATTCATGGATCTATGATTCAAAGAAGCCAGTCTTTATTTGGAATAAATATGCTAATTTACTGAAATTATTTTTAATTAATGTGACTATACCAAAAGCAGATTTTATCCAGTGCTTATTAAGATGAACCAGCTGTCACCATAAAATTTACTTTTAAAAAAAGCAACATTACTTTGGAATTTTGCACTAAAATGACAAGAATATTTGGCCTACTATAGCATCTTAGGTGTATGAGCACAGTAGCAGAGGTCAGGCTGGTGGTCCACTGGCGTTTTTGCTCACCGGTTCTGTCCATTGGCGGTTGGTTATTCATGATCATGCAGCACTGCGCTACATGTGGTACATTCTGCTTGAAATGCTGTCAGTGATGTATTTATGATGATGGTCAGGAAGTATTTATGCTCCTCAGTCCATGTCACATGGCCTTAAGATATCATGGGAGCAAGGCTGCTGCCTGCAGAGCAGTTACTCTCCTCTCGCTGCTACAGCCTGAGACCACATTCATAAGGTCAAACTTCGCCCTGAGTCTCTTTTGACAAAAATTATTCATTTGTGCTTCCATGCGCAAACATTTTCCAAAAATTGGTTTCTGACAAACGTTTCTGAAAATCTTTCAAATCTTTCCGCCTAAATTATGTGCCACGAAACAAACATTTACAATGCATGCCAATGCAGTTTATTAAAAATAATTCATTACACATTTTTTTCAGCCAACATTATGATTGTTTTAATTGATTCAAGCTGACAAACAAATTCAGGGATATCTCTCCCATGTGTCACACAGTGTCAAATGTAGGTAAATGTGTTCAGCTTCTCCTGCTGAGTTTTGTATCCCATCCTGTCTGATCTGGCAGATCTTGTCAGTCAGATGGATTATTAGCTGAGTTCAAGTTGAACAAGCCGGATGGGTAGAAGTCCACTAATGTGTAGAAAGCAAGGAAACAACCAAGAAAAGAAATCAACTGTTTGGTCACCCACGACCACCAATAAGTATGAAGAAAGTAAATTAAAAAAAAAAAATTACAAAAATAAATGAACTTCAAGCTCAAACTACACATATAATGTTATAATTAGTGCTGTCAAGCGATTAAAAAAATTAACCTGATTAATCACAAAATTTTGCAATGATTAATCGTGATTAATCACTTGTAATCGCAACTCATTTCCTCCAGTATGAATTTGGATGCTAGGGTATGTTGGATCCTTATTTTGCCCTGTAAAGGCCCTGATACTAAAAAGTTGTTTTTGTTCGTCTCAAATGGGGCAATTCACATCTGTCTCCTACCCCCAAGGGTTCCCCAAACATGCTGTTGGACTGTCAGGAGCAAGGCCATAATCTTTGTATAGTTTGACTTGATAGCCTAGCCATTTTCTATCTGAAATTGAACATAATACATGTCATGAAAGTGGAACCATATCCATCAGGATTAATCTGAGTTAATTTTTTTTAATCCAAGTTAATTTTTTTTGATTAATCACATGATTAATCAGTTAATTTTGCCAGCACTAGTTATGATATTAACATTCACTTCCTGTTATCATTGCTTCTCTATCAGCTAATTATTAGGTATGGTAGAAGTTTAACAACAGCTTCCCCACCCCCACTACAAAACAATTTGACAGTAATTTTGTAGACGAATGAATCAGAACCCAACAATAATGACTTGTGTCTGGTTCTAACTCATAGGACTAGTGATCTGCTATGCATCTCAGGCCACTTCCTGTTTGGCTGAAAAAGGGAACCAATCAAAAACGATGGGTTTCACACCTTTTTTTGCTTCAAATTGTGATACATCCCATCCTCTTTTCTCTGCAGTCATTGTTCTTATTGTTGTATGTGTACAATAACTGCAGAGGATGCCTCATGGCGTTGGAAATGGCATGAAATTGGCCACACTGGGATGATATCAAATCAGAATGTGTGAGAACCAGGCTAAATTCTGATGGTACATGAATATTTGGGAAGTGTGCAGTGTATTTACTCATTTTAATATTATTATTATTATTTTAAATTAATGTCATGAATTCACACCTGATTTGTTTGCAAACCAAAGAATTGGAGCCAGTGATCATTTTTTGTAGAGTTATGTTGACTAATATTTGACAACAATTTGAAAGCAAACATTTAGTTTCTGATTCGTTTTCATTCAGCATTGGGACTTAAAGAAACAATAAGGATGTCAAGATATTTTTCATTCACTATAATTCATAATTAGACATTTAAACATCTAAGATGATAAATTAACCCTAAAACAGCATAAAATGTTGTCTGGTGTGCCTTTAACATGTTTCCATTATTTTGACGGACACCTGCAAATTCAGAGCGTTATAAGCTTTATGGGGACAGTACCTGATTTTGGTGGTCTGTCCCAAAAATTCAAGAAAAATCTACAGGGACTTGCATAGATATTTATGGTTAGACGGTGAACAATGGCACACACTCCAAACGAATTCAGTGGTGGGCAAATAAATGCTCAACAACACCATCCTGATGTTTCACCATCCTCATTTTTTCCATTCTGCAGGAGTGTTATACTTCCAGAAGACAGGTAAAATGCAGGGTATAAGGGCTTGGTAAATCGGGCCTGAGTCCTGTAAATAAGATCAGCAATGGTTTTGTATTCAGGATCGATACTGTAGAAAGAAAGAGTTCCTTCTTGATGATTCAAATAGACCCCTACTATTCCAGGGCTTGGGCCTGAAATTTCAGTGCTCATGTTATTGTGGCAAAAAGTGACGCTGGAGTTTGAGCAGTCCAAACTCCAGGATCCCTTATTTCGCCCAAATCTGCAGGTGTCATCTGGCCCTTTACGATCAATGTCACCATAAGCCACTGCAATAGAAATTCCATAACGAGATTCCCACTCAACCTCCCAATATGCACACCCGGAAAAGCTCTCTGAACACAACACTTGTTCACACTCTGTGAAATGAGTAAGAGTTGTGTCTCCATATCTGGACACAACCCGCCAAGTCCATTCAACCTTGGTGTACTCCTCAGACAGGAGGTGGTTTCTGTATGCAGTAAAACGATCAAATTTTAGATTCTGGAAATCTGTTTTGGGGAAGGCAAAGATTCAAGATTAAAAAAAATCTGATATACAGTACAGTAACGTTTGTTTAGCATTTACCCAATATATTTTCAGCACTAAAAGTGTGACTTACATTTCATCAACTGTTTCCTGGGTATTTCTCGAAACATTGCTAATTGCACTGTGAAGAAAAGAAAGCTGTAGAATGTTCTACATACTATACTTTCTGATGCATCATCATGACCATTGTAATGTCTAGTTTCTCCTCCATTTAAAGGTAGGGTCCATGATGTTTCCCTGGAGCACTTTTTACTTTTTAATGCGGAAACTTTGAAAGGAAAACTGAGGGTGTATTAGCCTGCATGAAAGTTGCTCTAGGATCTTGAACCCTACCTTTAAATTAGTGCATTATTGTTCATACATTTCAAACCTACCATATCTGCAAATGAATCCAGATTTGACCTCACACTCTCCCTTCACCAAATATTTTAGATCAGAGATTAGTTTAGATGCTTTCCCGCACTTAAATGAGAAGTGATCATTGACTGTGACTGCAGGTAAACCTTTTGGGGAAAACGAGGAAAGATTCTGTAGGGAAACAGAAGGCATATAAGTTGATCATATCCTAAATGACATGCAATGACAATGCAATTTCTCGAATCCATGGAGCGGGAAGGATTTAATTTTTAATTTTAATTAAAAATGTGACATTTTTAAAAAATTAATTAAAAATATCAAATAGCATTCTGAATGTTTAGTCCCTTTTTATATTGGGCATCCATTTTGACAGGCCTGATATATGTATTTGACTCTCCAAATCAAAAATGTGATTTATTTATTTATTTATTTATTTATTTATTTTCTTAACAGAACCTCGCGATTACCTGCAAGAAACTTGCATAGTCCACTTTCTTTGCCAGTTCAGCCATGTCAGCTGCTCTCTTCTTCAGCACACCGATCTCTTCCTGCAGCTGATCTGCCCGACTCAGCTCCGCCTTCTCCTGTGTTCTAATCGTCTGTGCCACCTTTAAGCGGTGCTGCTCAATGATGTTCTGCATCTCCATAAACATGTAGTCACTTTGCCTCTCCAAAGCCTGTGCAGAGGACTGTTACAAGCAAACATTATATTTTGTAGTTGGGCCCATTATAATTGTCTACATACTGTAATATTAAGTTCACTTTCAGTTGAATTTCTTTGTGTGAATTTGATGGCAACCATCACCTCAAACCTCTACCCACTATTGTCTGGGTCTCACGACAGGAAGCATTTCATAAAAGACGATTAGATAGAAACTGAGTGGATTTATTCATTTCTCATGTATTACATAATAATATTGGGCATGAAAATAAGACCTAATCTACAAATTAAATTTTTCTATACCACACAGAAAGGAGTGGAGTGTGATTAATGTTTAAGTCTGTACTGCACTTTACCCTAGCCTAGATTGGCCTTGATTCTCTAACTCTTCTCACTTGCACTGGCTCTCCCAGTTTGTATAGGCAACAAACTTTTCAAGTCTGGTTAATGTTGACCCTTCTGCACAAGGACAGGGCAAACAGAATTCAAGGAACAAATCAGTCAACTCCTTGGTGTGCAGTTGATCTACAAAGACCAACTTAAATTTATCAGTTGGAGAAACATTGGGGGAAAATATCTTACCATTTCAAACAATTCAACAATTCAAAAAATGTGGATCCATAATGGCCATCTCGTGTAATGTGTACTCTAAGCTGTCTATGAAGTAATGCCACTCACCTTCAGATGTTCAACATTTTCTGTCAGCCTGTTCAACTCACTTTCCCTCTTAGAGATTTCATTCTGTAAACTCCAGGCCTGGGCAATCTGTTGAAAGACAGACATGTATTTCCTGTAATATATTCAGGCAAAAAGTGTGGTATGCAAGGCAAAACTTCTGATAATTTAAATTATGAAGGTTAAATCTTATATCATATGTCACCTGGTTTGTTTCTTTTGCACTTGCAAGTGAGAGAATATCATGGCCGTTATGCTTCTCTGTAATGCATGTAATACACAGACACCTTGAATCAGTCTGACAGAAAGCCTCCAGTGGCTTGTTGTGTTCCAAACACATTTTCTTCTGGAGATGAACAGCCGCCTCAACCACCTTGTGTTTCTTTGCATGGAGCTCCTCATGCTGGCTGAAGTGAGTTGCACAGTAGGAATCCACACACTCAAGACAAGACTTGTCAGCTTTACGTTTTCTCCCTATACACACAGTACACTCCACATCACCAGGTTTTGCCAGCTCTGGGTCCAAATTTGCAATAGAGAGGTCCTGGGCCTTCAGCTTCGAAACCATGTCAGCCAGAATGGTGTTTCGACCCAGAATAGGTCTCGGTGTAAATGTCTGTCTGCACTGGGGGCAGCCATAAGAAGCACCCTTTTCTTCATCTTGGTCCCAGCAGTTCTTAATACAACTTGTACAGTAACTGTGTCCACAAGGAATAGTCACTGGATCTGTCAGTATCTCTAGGCACACAGGACAGAGAAAATCATTCTCTGGTACAGAAATCGCCTCAGCCATTGTAGTACTCACTGTTTAAGAGAGAATGCTCATGTGAGACAAACTGGACTGTGTAGACTACAAATAAAGGTGGTGTGTTTCATTTCCCTGTAAGGACTTGCATACAAATGCAGGTGGCTGGGGCTGACTTCTCTTAAATGTCAAAACCGGTTTGATGTCCATTTGAATGCAGTATTTGTGATGCCGTCTAGACCTTTCTTTTTTTTTTTTTTTTGATACGGTGACCTGAAATAAGATACCAGTGTCTTAAATGGTCTTGAGTGATTTGTACAGCGCTTCCTGAAAGTATTCATACCCCTTTCAGTGTTTTGCTCTTTTTTTTATACAGCCATCTCTTTGAGTCATTTAGCTTAATTGTTCTCCTCAATATACACTTAGTTTTCATGACAGCAAAATACAATTTTTTTTTTCCAAAATAACAAAAAATATCAAACTGACATACCCACATGAGCATAAGTATTCATACCCTGTGTTATTACACTTTTAGTAACTAAATTCTGATGGCCTCCACTTCTTCAAAAGCATCTTTGAGATAAGTGTAAACCTTTCTTGCTCTTTAATTAAATTGTTTGGATAGGATTTGGGAAGCCAGATAGCTTTCTGTATCAGGTCATACAGTTCAAAGAGCATGGGACAGACAGCAAGGAGCACTCTAAGAACAGGCCACATGGCTAAATTCAGCAGTCGGAAGAGGAGAGCCTTGGTAAGAGAGACAACCAGAAACCCAAAGATCAGTGTGGCTAATCAACAGTAATCCTATGTGGAGATGGGATTAGGTTACAGAGAAACAAACATAATTTTAGCCCTCCACCAAAATGGACAGTGTGACCGAGAGAAGTGCTGAGTGTAGATTGAGGAGAAAAAAAATAAGTTAAATGACTTAAAAAGATGGCTGCAATGTAAAAAAAGAGTAAACATTGAAAGGGATATGAATACTTTCAGTAGGCAATGTATAGAATCTGTGGTGTAGCCCAACTAATATATTGGATGACCTCTACTTCAGATCAGCAATTGGAAGGCCCTGGCACATAAGCTTCACAACAACGTCAGTCAATAGTGTTTCGACCCAGAATTATGGTCTTGGGCCAGACGACTTTTTCTTCATCTTTGTCCCAGCAGATTACAATGACAACTTCAAAACTCGTTCACCTTAGCAGAACTATATACACACAAGTCCACTACAGTTGTATTTATCTCCAGTTAGAATCCAGTGTTCATGATGCCATGATGCACCCCTTACTGTACAGCTGCAGAGATGTGGGTAGAAAAAAACAGACATAAACGGAATTGACCGGCATCAGGCGAGCTATATTCAAATGGTTGTCAAACAGGTTTGGGCAATTGACAGCAGGTTTCCTGAGGAGCTAAATGTTCCCTTCCACCTTTATTTGCCCTTTCAGTATAACAAACCATCTTTACTTGGTGTAGCAGTGCAGCCTGACTTATGCCTTCTAGCCTGTGTACTGTGTGTTTTATGCACAACTCAATTCAATGGTACTCCAACACCATTTGATAGCTTCGCTGCCAATTTTGATAAGCTGCCTCGGTAAAAAGCTTTGGAAAATTGAAATGCCAATAAGTAACCTTTAGGTCATTTGGTATGAAAGACCCTCCAGTTGAACTAAATCCAGTATGTTGGAAAAACAGTACTGAAAATTGGGGGGGCAAAAGTTCATTCATGGATGCAACTCCAGATTTGACGCATTGTCTAGAGTATACTTAATATTGAAACAGTTTGTGAACCTTTGGAAACAAAAATCTGGTAGAATTACTACAGTTACAACAGCCATATAATATTGCATCTAAGCAGTTTCTAGAATCTTTGGTTTCAACTAAGCAGCACAGCTTTAACCCACTTGTCTATTTTCCAACAAAGGTATGCGCGATGCCAGTGAGATCCAAGACCAAAAGATGCACTTCAGTCTCACTCATTAAAATCACCAAGCAGACACCATTTCATATATTTACAATTTATTTTGAAATGTGAATTTACACACGGCGGGGTACGGAGCGTCATGTCTGTGGTTATATAAAAGTGGTAACAAAAAAACAATCCCCAGAAAAATGGTCAGGCTGTTGTTTTATTTGTTCCTCTGCGCCCTCAGGCCCCAAGCCTCTCAGACTGAGTCCATGTTCACACAACCACGTCCCCACACCCAGGCAACTCTGTCAAATAAATAGAAAGCCTCTTGTACATGTGCAGATCAGTTCATCTTAAATATCAAGGCGTGTTTTTTTTTTTTTTTCAAAATCATAAATGCAATCATAAATGTTTTCATTAATGCAAAAAAAAAGAAAAAAAATCTTTAAAGCTGCAAACATTAAAGAAAAAAAAAAAAAAAAAAATCAATCAAATTAAGCAGAAATGCAAAGACCCCTGACTGATGCAACATTACATTGGCAAAAAAAAGAATGAACACTCTTGGCACAAAACAAGCAAGCAAGAAAACATTCCAAAAACAGGAAATCAGACTTTGAGTTCCTTAAAATCATAGGCACTATTTTCACAAACTCTGCACCACATTTTTTTTTTTGCTCACATGCCCTTGAGCTGTGATGTCACAATCGTATTGCCACCTTTCCTTCCTGTTTTACAGAGTTTATTTATCTATGTATCTATGGCAACAATGGCCACACGTTTGTTTACACTATCCAATCTCCCTGTTCCACACCACTAGGGACAGCTGATTTGGCTTCACCAGAAGTCCTTCTGCATGTATGGAAGCCATACGTTTTCCAGATGAGATGTTTGTTACATACGGAAGTCATCAGGTATGGGAGGAGTGGGGAAAGGGCATATTTGTTTGATATGTCAAAACACACTGATCACACTTAACTGATCAAACTAACCACCACAAACATACGACTAACTCACGCCGACAGTCATACAGGTGAGCGGAAGAAGCGGCCATGCTGATTATCAAAACAGAGGGGAAAAGAAGATGGCAAATGAGTCTTTCGGTCTACATCAATACTTGCCTGCCTCCTATAACTGCCTGCTTTCAATATTGCCTTTGCAATCAGTGAATACATATCCTGAATGAACGAGGAAGAACTGTGTGCACTTAAGACAACATAGTGACTCCACACAGACAAACCAACAAGAGTTTGGTGATCTGATAGAAAATCAATCTACTTGTAAAAAGAAGGAAAAACTACTGTAACCAATGTACCATAAACCATGTTCACTTTCACCCTATGTGTGTCTGAATATTTGCTTGGCTTTGACCAGGGCACACACACTTTCTCTCTCTCACACTCACTCACTCACACACACACACACACACACACACACACACGCACACGCACACAGTTCTTACAGGTGAGTCCATTCCAAATGCTTTGGAGATTTAGCTTTGAAGTGAGGTTCAAATTGAGCATTATAAAAATAATTCATATGAAAAATGTAAGAAAAAAAAAGAGAGAAGAGAATACTGAACATGAGTACATTTTTAAAACAAAACAACAAAAAAGCTCCTTTTTTCGCTTTAAATATCAATTTCAAATAAATAATTGTCACATAGATATGAACACATTCTTGCTGAAGGAAAACTGCAATGAAACACAATTTCACAACAGCCTCTCCCGACCTGCATTCAACAATGGCAAACTAGAAGGCCAAACCACATCACAACGTTCACAGAACATTAAAGCTCACACAGATCCTCCTAACAAAAGACCTGATGAGCGACGAAAGGCAAGTCTTTTCTGATGAAGTCGAGACATCAGGAACAGGAGGGATGAAAGAGAGAAACATTGAGAGAGCGAGAGAGAGAGAGAGAGAGAGAGAGAGAGAGAGAGAGAGAGAGAGAAAGAGAGAGAGAGAGCGAGAGAGAGAGAGAGCAAGGGGTCTTTTTTATTTCTTTTGTTACTAGTTACTTTCCAACCTGACGGCACCGTGGGCGCTGTTTGTGACGCAAAAACGCCCTCTAGTGGCCAAGGCCTCCGGAGCTCTGCTGGTTTTCTTTGGCATGCTCTGGCCTGTCTGCCGCAACCACCGCGTCCCCGTTTGTTTGACAGAGAGTTTGTGAACTTCATGATTGTATGTGTGGAAATACATGTCTTTATTTAGTTATTATTTATTGGTTTGTTTCTTTGTTCTGGGTTCTTCTTAGTTCAGTCTTTCAGGGTTCATTTTCTCCTGCTTTTACTTTATTTTCTTACTTTTCTGTCTGTTTTGTTGTTTTTGCTAAAGTGCAGCATTATTGTGTCTCAGAAGAAGGGGAAGAGTTGGGAAGGAAAGGGAGGAGGGTAGGGGTCTTGTGCGGTCAATAGCAGCCCTCCCTCCAGCTCTCATCCCTGATACCACTGTATGTGCGAGGTGCTGGCAGAGACCTGAGAGACAGACACACACACAGATATATAGTCAGATATACATTACATTACGACATTTAGCATTTAGCACAGCAAGGCATGTTTATTTCTACAGCACATTTCATAAAATACATGAGCGGTTAAATGCATT
Source organism: Sardinella longiceps (assembly GCA_027497455.2). Taxonomy (NCBI): domain Eukaryota; kingdom Metazoa; phylum Chordata; class Actinopteri; order Clupeiformes; family Clupeidae; genus Sardinella; species Sardinella longiceps. The sequence goes on along the minus strand of JAODXP020000022.1, from coordinate 21,584,474 downwards.
TTACAGTAACAGACAATGCTCAGATTCCAAAGGCCACTACCTCACCGGCATGATACAGCTGTTTGTCCAGTGCTGGTCACTTCATTGGGTTGGATGGCTAAACTCAAACCCTTTACAGAATCTAATAAAGGTTTGAACGTGTGTGTGTGTGTGTGTGTGTGTGTGTGTGTGAGTGTGTGTGTGTGTGTGTGTTTGACGTACCTGCGTACAGGTTGTACCAGCTTGCTGCGGGGCACAGGGATGCCCCCACCTGCGGAGCCGCTGGGCCGGGGGAGACCACTGCGGGCGGGGGGGCCCAGAGAGCGTGTGGGGGTGGAGCCAGCTGAAGAGCCTGGGCTGGGATTGGACACGGCTTTCACCGGTTGCCTTAGAGCCAGAGGTGAGGGTGTGGCCGGGGTCCGGAGCTTACTGGGGGAGGACACTGAGCCAAAGGGAAAGAGGAGATCATTAGAGACAGAGGAAGAGACACACACACACACACACACACACACACACGCTCTCACACAAGGTTTGTGAGACTCCTAACACACGGAATGACCAAAACCACCTAGTAATATGACATCTACTGTACAGCACACTCCAGGGCTCACCAGCACTATGAAATGGCAACACATGTTAGCATGACTTTTATGGCACAAATGTTATGGATTGAAGTATACAGGGCTACATTTTCACTATGGTGTGTGAGTGTGTGAGAGAGTGGAGGGAGAAATAGAGTGAGAGAGTTAGAGGAAGAGTGTGTGTATGTCTGCATATGTGTGTATGCGTGTGTCAGTATAGTTTGGAAAATCATGGAATTTCAGCAATTGCAGTACTTGACATAAACAAACAGAACACATGATACTATAGCACTCTACTTGGGTGGAAACAAATGCAAAAAATGAACACAAATTCAAAAACATAATCAGAAACCACACAAAGATGATCAACTTAAAAGGGGAAATGAACCCAAACTGCACATCATTCTTTGGGGAATGGGGGAGAGGCGCCAGTAACACATCCCACAATCCTCGGCCGTGCAGGAGAATGTGTTTACAAGAACCCTTTCAAATGAGGAGGATCAATAACAACAACAAAAACAGCACCAATGAGGAGAGTCGGCGAAAGAAACACAGACACATAACGATCACAACACCAAATTAACCAGTCAGCCGTGACGAGCACCACAGGTGCCCCGGTAGGGGGTGGGGCTAGTAGAACGTCAGTGGTACTCACTGAAATCGCCATCGTCTCCAAAGCAACAGGCCAGATGGACTAGACAAAGACGGAGACAGGAAGAGAGGGGCAGTGGGTTTACAGGGGAACACAGGCTACTAGTGGCCAATGTCTCTCGCTCTCACAGTCACACTCACTCTCTCTCTTTCTCTCTTTCTCTCTCTCTCTCTCTCTCACACACACACACACCGCTGCACCAGTGCAGATGGGATCTTAAGATGTTCTCACTCTCTCACATTCACTCACACACACACACATGCACACACACCCACAATGAGTAAACGTTGAGGACGCAATTTTATTTTTCCGTAAAATAAGAGCTGACTTTCCCACTGTATAGCCCACACACTTGTGCACGCACACGTACAGGCCAAATGTTTTCCTATTGGGTAATCATTACAAATCCAAGTCATACAAATTTGACATTGGTGTCTTAACTGAATAGCGCATTTAAACAGCACACTCCCTCTCATCCACATAGTACAAAGGCCGGAGATTCATCACATGAAAGCAACAGTACTGGCATTATGCATACAGCCTTGAGCCAGTCAATCTCAACCCAGTGTGTTAAGGCAATCTTCATGAATATGTATGAATTTCATCTCAATCGGATGAAAACATTGACTTAGGAGAGCACTCTGTACCAAAGGAAATGAATGATACAGCTTGAATGAATAAGACTGACTACATGTAGCCTTCCATAAAAGCTAAACACTCAATGGTTTTAATTGGTTTTAATGATACTTATACGTTGATGGAGAGCTTTCAAATCCAACATTACCAAACTGCCGCATAATGATTCCGAACCTCTGAATGAATATGTTTAGGTGTGGTGTCACAGGGAAGCACTTTAATGCAGGTGATTCCAGACCTTCTGGGGCGTTAATGCAAACACACTTAAGATCAAAGTCAACCTCCTCAACCTCCTTATGTGTAGGTCTGCAGCACCACAATGTTTTACCCTGCGATGTAATAACTTAAAACCAATTCATTTTAAGGATTCATTTCACAGAATTACTGCAAACAGATGAGTGTTGTTTTTTTTTTTTCATTCCTAGGGCAAACATCAACATCAGCCTGTTTCAATGCAGGTAGGAGTTTGGTATCGTATGAAGTCCAGCCACTTGTTAATAGCACTACAACCCCAGCCATATAATGCGTTGCTATGCTAAGTGACTTAAGTAAGACTCTTTAAGACTAGATCTCCTAGCAGGAGGTAGCATGCCTACCAAAGAAACACTATGGACTGTATACATATAAAAGAGAAAAGCACCTTCAAAATATTGCTATGGTTACTGCTGGAACACACAAATCTACAATGAAACACACATTCCGAATTCTCAGTTGACTGCAAGGCTCCTTCCTAGAGAGACCCATGACCCTATTGTCATGGTGACTGTTTGTTGTGGTCGGGGTCGGTGGGGTTACCTCGTAGAGATGACGGGCTCTGGAGGAGCTGTTTGGTTTTCGGGGAGGGGCGGGCTGGAGGGGCCGAGTACCTTTGGTGCTGGGCTTCTGGGGGAAACAAGGACATGTTACGGGCTCTGGGTGCCGGGAACTCACGACAGACTGATCTGAGGTCAGATGCAGTCGCCTCCGCTGCTGTGTTCACCACCACTACCAGCTGATCTGCAGTCAGCCAGAGCCCAGGGACAGTAAGGATAGGAGAGGGAAGTTGGTTGTGTTGGAGGGCCCCCCAAGTAAGTTGAAGCCAGCCAAAGGGAGAGGGGGTGATGGAGGGAGGTGGGTGGGGGTGGGTGGGGTGTTGTAAGTAGTCAGCCAATCAGTGGGGCAGCCAGTCAGTTGAGGGTGGAGAGGGAGATATTACCACCGTGAGTCAAAAGGAGAGGGCATCTCAGAAGGATCCAGCCATGCCCGCCATACAAGGAACCAGGGAGCCAATGCAAGCTCAGTACCTCTGGTCACCACAAGAGGGAGCCACAGCCAAAGAGCTCAAACGAGCAAGACGAGCAGCCAGAGAGGGAGATGGAGTTGGAAGGAGGGAGGGAGAGAGGGAGAGAGGGAGAGAGAGAGAGAGAGAGAGAGAGGGACAAAGGACAGGGTAGGCTAGGGTGCGGTGGGTGAGGGTGTACAGATTCCAGACCAGGCCAATCCTAAAGCCAAGCCATCAGTGAGTCTTCTCAGCCAGGAACAGACAGGGAGAGGAGGAGCAGAGTTGGGGAGAACATGCTTCTGCCTAGACCACAGCCAAAGGAGACGAGGGACACACACACACACACACACACACAACCAGCCACCATCTGTTGAGCTTTCTATGGATATTCAAGACTGCACATCTCATATAATACACATACTCTACACACACACACACACACACACACACACACACACTTACTGAACTCCAAACTGCTTTACGTTAATAGCTTATCTGGGCTAGAAAACAGCTAGATTACTCCTGGCTTTTGACTGGGTGCCACCGTGCTTTCAGGTGATCTGAGTGCGACAGGATTAAAACCGGCTCTGCACACATTCTAATTACCACCTGATTAAACCCGTATTAAGTCTCATTAGGGAGATTACGCTCACAATCCCATGCTGGGGGGGGGGGTATGAGAATGGAACAAGTGTGAAGAATTTGAGGGAATATTGGTCATGCACTGTTAAGGATATCGGCACCCACGTCTCACCCTCCAGGATGAATGTTCTCACCAGGATGATGACACATCCATGTAGTTTTAAAGGGGTCAATTTCACTCCCATTTTTAACGCTGCGATGTAATTACTTAAAAGCAATTCGCCTACAATGATTCATTTGACAGAGCCACAGTGCACCCTGATCAGCAGTAGTGTTTTTTTTCTTTTCTTCCATTCTAGAAGATTCATTTGTCTCTAGATTGATTTGCCAGGGCTATGGGATTACTACAAAGGGGGAAAAGACTGAATGTTGCTCTCTAGTAGAAGGGCCACTGCTAAGGCGGTTAAAGTGATAGTTTGGCGATATTCACTCATAGCCCTGTTGCACAAGCTTCCTGACTACTGTAGAAAGTGAAGAGACTGGAAGAATTTGGAACAACAGACCGAATGCTAACGCAAACGCAAAACAAGAAGTCAACATTGCGTCAACGGCACCACTAATCTTACTTACGATTTCAGTGTCGTTGACTCAATATCTAAACCGCTCGTTCGCATTTGCTATCTACAGCTGTCAGCAAGCTCGTGCAACAGGGATATGATTGAATGCATGCACTAAATATGCAACCTCATCTTGAAGGTCTTCTTATATAGTTTAAATGTAACACCACTTGATACACACTGAAACATCATTTTGTCTCACCGTACAGTATATGGTTGAAATGACTATAAAGCACTAGATGTTAGTTGAATGAAAGATGCTGAACCTGAACTATCACTTTAAGCTACATTATGCTGTGCTTCCCCTCAGTCCTGCTCTGGCTTATGGTCTCTGTAGTGCATTACTGCGTGTTAACTGACACACAAAAACCCCATCTGGACATACAAGAGAAGAGTGACCAGTGCAGAGAATATAGAGTCTACAGCTCAGAATGGAATAAAAACAGGAGGACGTTATTTTTGAAGACTTAAACAAAAACTAAGACAAAAACAAAAAGAAAGAGAGCGAGACAGCAGGAGGAAACGAGTGCCCCTGGGTAGCTGAAGCCAAGCTGATGGTGTGCGTGTGTGTTTGTGTGTGTGTGTTTGTGTGTGTGAGTGTGAAAGACAGGCGTGTTTGGCAGACTGCAGGTTACATCTGTATTAAACATAACATTTGTTGCTCTTCCTGTAGATTTTCAAATAAAAAAGGGGATTTAATGACAATGTGTTTAAGTTGGTATATATGTTGGTAAATAAAACAACAGAGGATTAAAGAGTGTCTTTGTGAGATTGTGTGTGTGTGTGTGTGCGTGTGCGCGTGTGTGTGCTGCCTGAATTGTCTGTGTCGTCTTCAGTAACAGACTCGTGACTGCCATAACTTGTGTGTGGGTGTAATTGTAGCCACATAAACTCAGTGGACACATTGTAGGAGTGAGTGTGTGTGTGTGTGTGTGTGTGTGTGTGTGTGTAGGCAGCAGTGTGTAGGAGTGTGTATGTGGGTATGGAACAACTTAGTTTCCACTTGTATTAATCTATTAATCTAATATTATCTGCAATGTTGTGGAAAACATTCACTACTGATTTGCCAGATTGTTTTGCATGTACACATGTGCATATGGGTATGTACTACGGGCAGACAGATAACGAATGTGTGCATGCTTGCATATACAGTACTTGCATATATGTGTGTGTGTGCACGTGTGTGTATACTCACTGGCAGACTGGCTCTGGTGGCGGGGTGAACCACCATTAGGCATCTGCAGATTGGACTCCACACTCCTGCTGCTCCTGACGGACTCCGCCTCTCTAGACGTGGCACTATGGGCCGGGCTGGACCGCGTCAGGTTAGGAAGACTCCGCCTCATCTTGTCTGTATGCGCACACACATACATACATACACACACACACACACACACACACACACACACACACAATGAGTAAATTCACACTATAGGTATATGACTTTGGACCTATGTCCGTTTCAACGGACTACTCTACCAAGCAAGCCGTCCTGACCACCTGCCACTCCCTTCACACACGCACACACACACACACACACACACACACGATGCAGGCCAACTATGCACACAAAGCAAAACAAGAAAATATGAAACATGTACCCACAGGGCTTGAGTCTAGTAGGCACTCCACTAAAAACACAGACAAGCATGCTCACTCCCACTTATGGCATGCAGTCCAAACAACTGTCACACACATAAAAAAAGAAAGAGCTAAAAAAATAAATAGATACTACGCACATACTGTATGCATGCACGCACACACATACACACACACACACACACACACACACAGGTGAACAATAGGACAGACGTATAGACAAGGCATATACACCTACACACATGCAAAGACACAGACGGCCAGAAAAAGCACACAGACACACAAAGACACAGACAGCGTCTGACTTTGTTGTAACCTGTGTCTGGCTTTGTTGTAACCTGTGTCTGTGTGCACCTCACCTTCGTTCTTGATGGCGTTGGCCTGCGGGTCCTGGGCGTGGCCCTGAAGTGAGAGGCGTGGCTGCTGCAGCCGGCTGGTGGCGGGCTGGGGGAGACACGGTTGCTATGAGACGGCAGATCCAGAGTGCCGCCGCCACCACCACCGGTGCTGCCGCGGGACGCTGGTGAACGGGATCGAGGCGAGGCACGGGGCGAGTGTCGAGGTGATGGGCTGAAGCGGCTGGCGCCCCCTACAGGTAGGGCAGAGTGGGGCAGGTGGTGGTGGTGTGGGCCAGAGAGGTGGGAGAGGTGCCCCATGTGGGGGCCGGCGTCCTCGTCGTCCTCCAGGCTGTGGGCGTCCAGCTCCTGGTCACTGAAGGCGCTGCCGCCACCGCGGCGTAGTGAGTGGCAGGACGAGCCCGAGCTGCGGCGTGAGGCGTTCGCTGCGTAGTCCTGACGCAGGCCTAGGAACACACACACACGCGGTTACAAATCACAGACTCACAATCACACACTCCACATTCAACACATTTGTTCCTGCGACAAGCCTATACAATGACCACATTTACAGATCACAGATGACATACATTCACAATTAATGTTCCTTAGCTAAAAGAAACTCACAAAGAGTATTAGTGTCCGTCTTCTCTCTCACACTCACGCGTGCACACAAACACACACACACACCACACAAAGCTTTTCACTGAATGCTTCTCACACAATCCACACCTACATTCAATATTTAGAAAGAAATTGACTGAAGACAGAAAGCTCCATTAATCTTATGGGACGATCGATCGATCGATCGATCGATCGATCTCTCTCTCTCTCTCTCTCTCTCTCTCTCTCTCTCTCTCTCTCTCTCTCTCTCTCTCTCTCTCTCTCTCTCTCTCTCTCTCTCTCTCTCTCTCTCTCTCTCTCTCTCTCTCTCTCTCTCTCTCTCTCTCTCTCTCTCTCTCTCTCTCTCTCTCTCTCTCTCTCTCAAAATACAATAGTGCAAGTAGACCAATTTGGCTTATGGCCATAAAGTGGCAGAGAATCTAGCGACAATTAGTCGTTACAGCAATAAAAAAAGTACACAAACTCACAGGTGACCATTGCAACATACCCACTCACAAAGAAATAACACACCAGCAAGACTTGAACTGAAACAGCATGTACAGTCACACAAGCAGGCAAACATGCATGCACACACACACACACACACAGTGAGGGTTGCACAGATGGTTAACAGTCAGACAGGTATTAGTGCTTCATGTGAAGACCCTCCTATGGGCTGAGCTTAGGGAGGTCAGAGTCAAGTGTGTGTGTGTGTGTGTGTGTGTGTGTGTGTGTGTGTGTCCAGTATAATGACCAGAGCAAGGAGACAGGTCAAGGCTGATCTGCCATCAACGCCTGCCAGATTGAAAGTATAAGAGCGTTATCTGCTAATGAACATAGACAGTGTGAGTGTGTTACAGCAAACAACTGTGGTGTGAGAGCGTGCGCGCGTGCGAGAGAGAGACAGACAGAGAGTGTGAATAACTATGTGTGTATCCATGTCTATTCCCATGTACTTCACAATGTGCCTCCACTCAGTTTCTGGCAAGGTTCTAGTGTCTCTGTGGAAAATGTGATGAAAATGTCTGCATATATCTTCAGGCATCTCCCCCCCCCCCCTCTCTCTCTCTCCTCTCTCTCTCCCTCTCTCTCCCTCCCTTTCTCTCTCCCAGTACAACTCCGGCACCAGAACAAAAAATCAGATCAGACAAGATCAGACAAGTGCAGAGTGAAGGCAGTCCCCACTAGACCTGATCAGACGACCACAGAGAAGACTAAATAAATCCTCTGGCATACTCTGATGCTCTGAGCACACAGATGGGGCTGATGCTCTACACAGGCTGAGCAAACTAGCAGGTAATCTCAGAAAGATAGAGAGATAGAGAGAGAAAGAGAGAGAGAGAGAGAGAGAGAGAGAGAGAGAGAGAGAGAGAGAGAGAGAGAGAGAGAGAGAGAGAGAGAGTAGAGAGTGTTAGCGAGTGAGTTATTGCATCCACCCTTCTCTCTCTGTTTCCTGTCCTATTTTGCAGCACTCCTGACCAAAAGACAGGTGGCAGTCTTGCCCATAGGTGCCCTCTGATTACAACTTCATGTCCATGTTATCTGAATCAGTACTGATGATAGAATTGGAAAAAAGAGACTGAAGCATTGGTATGAATGTACAATGTTTTCGTAAGGGATAACGGCAGGCGATGTGACCGGTTCTACAGAAACAATGGCGAGGTGGAGGTTCAGAACTCTGGTGACATGCACAGACGGAGTTACCACCGACAAGACATTATTTCTGCAGAACCGGTCACCTCGAAGGCCGTTATCCCGCTTATCTCCCGTTTGTATTTATCTCCCGTATATTTAAAGAAGCATATAAAACATAAAAGAAAATGCAACTCCAATTTAAAAGAAGTTAACCTGTTCGGTTTGGGTACTATTTTCAGTTGAAAGTAGATCTACAAGGCTGCTTATTGTTATTATAGTTACCATTCTAAAAGGCATTGATATGGAACGACCACCCCATGGCCACTCCATCAGCCAATCAGAGAAGAGAATCACATTCTGAAGGGAGATAATGGTTCATATCTAGGCCATGGTGGGCCCTCATAATCTACAATCTGTAGCTGGAGTGGCTTTGTACATGTTGCTTCCTTATTGTGGTGAGTGTAGGGGAGTATAGGGCCTACACAGAGCACGTACTGTACATAGAAGCCTTTTAAGAGTCTTTGATGGTTTTAAACTGCTTCAAATGTCCCACTTCTCCTTCTTGTTTCCTCACAAACACACACACACACACACACACACATGCAGCTATGCACACACAGAATGGCAAAACTGACACACACAGATTACACGTCCAGAGATAATCAACAACATGTGTGTGAAGGGAGACCAATCACTACAGAACAGCGACAGGCCGAAGGACGAAAAGGAAAGGAAAGAGAATCTCTCTCTCTCTCTCTCTCTCTCACACTCACACACACACACACACACACACACACACAGACAGACAGACAGACAGTATAAATGAGACAGGCACACAGACACTCATACAGCATAAGTGGGTTAGTAGAGTGGTGTAGAGTGTGTGTGTCTGTGTCTGTGTATACTCACTCTCCTCCTGCATGCGGGCCAGTATCTGCACATCAGTGACGTCGTTGAGTCGGTAGGTGGTGGAGGAGCCCACAGAATCCTCGTCCATTTCCGAGGTGCTCAGCTCACTGTCTACCGAAGACTGGGGACTCACTGGAGGAGGATTCCGATCTGCCGAATTCCGCTGGTAGCCTGCACACCACACACACACACACACACACACACACACACACACACACACACACACACACACACACCAGAAGTCATGTTTGATTCTTCTTTAATTTACGACTGGCTACTGCATCATGGGTAAAAATGGCAGAAATGAAATGACACAGAAAAAAAGAAATTCCAAGAGAAGCGAGGGATGATGAATGGAGGACAAGTACTATACCCGCACTGTTGGGCAGCACCAGCTGCTTGACGATTGGCACCCTGGAGGGCGTGGAGGAGGGCGAGTTAAAGCCACTGCTGTAAGGGCTGTTGGCCGTGTTTGTCCCATACGGGCTGCCGTAGCCTGTCTGTGGGCTGTAGTTGTTGCCATAAAGACTCCTGCGCTTGTTGGCTGTGAGATGGAGATAGACAAGGGAGAGAGAGAGAGAGAGAGAGAGAGAGAGAGAGAGAGAGAGAGAGACAGAGAGAGATACACAGAATTGAACTAGAACAGTAATAAGAACAGAACAACTGGCCAGGTTCATGTCTCTGCCTGTATGTGTGTGAAGGCCTGACTGACTGACTGACTGACTGACTGACTGCTGTTGGCCAGGCATCCCCGGATGTGCTGGGGACTGATTGATTCACAGTGTCAGGTGTCACCAGTGGCTACACAGGAAGCCATTTTACATCCAGTCTCAACTACCAGGATGACCGCATGTGCTGTGAGTGTAAGAGAGAGTGTGTGTGTGTGTGTCTTTGTATAGTGTCTGTGTAGGCTACATATCAGGAAGTGTGTGTCATGAAAATGTGTTTACTGTATTTGGTTCCTGTATAGAATATCCCAGAGAAACCATCACTGGCTCCCCTTTCTTTCCAGGCAGGCACACGCGCGCACACACACACACACACACACACACACACACACACACACACACACACACACACACAGCCTGCTGCCCCCACACTTGTATAAATCCCCCCAGAGTAATCAGCCTTTGTGAGAGATCTGAGTGTGCCAGTGCTGTGGTCACTGGTCAGTGTGTGGGAGCATATGGCAGTGGTGGAACAATAGAGAGGGAGAGGGGGTGAAGGGGAGGGGCAGAGAAAAAGAGAGTGGCAGACAGAGAGAAGAGAGAGAAAGAGAGAGAGAGAGAGAGAGGGATGAAGAGGAGGGAGAAAAAGAGGAAGCGAAAGACAGAGGAAAAGAGGGAGAGAGAGAAAAAGAGAAAGAGAGAAAAAGAGAGGGAACGGGTGATATAGAGTGTCAGCTCATAATGGCTGGTGGCCATTCACTTGGGGTTCACTCCACCCCAGCAGCACAATGCATCAGTGTGTGACAGACAGACAGGCAGCGCTTCATTGCTCTGCAGTCAGCAGTCAGATTACAGGAGCAGCAGCAGCAGCCTGAATGCCACCATTCACAATGCAATGACGACGACACTATGAACCCACTGGGCCAGTCTTTTAACACACACACACACACACACACACACACACACACACACACACACACACACACACACACACACACACACACACACTACACACACACTACACACTACACACACACACTACACACAAGGCTGCTGCCTGTATCTCGGGCCACTGTCGGTCATTTAAATGGAGGCAGACAGGGGACACAGCGAGACTGTTCCAGTGGCTGGAGTGAGTGCTGCTCCAGCTGTGGATGTTACACAGCCATAAGGTCTAGGCTATCTATTGAGTGGCGGCTAACACAACCACACAGGCAGCCTTTTATGGCTCCACAAAGCTAGCCTAGTACTCCACTATGCTTTTTCCATGTTAACAGGGAGAGTCACTTTTTATATTGGACTTACTGGTTGTTTAGCCTAAATGTCTAGTGTGTGGTTGGTTGGTTATGTCACAGTGACACACACCACCACTATCCCAGGGTGCTCTAGTGCCCCTCAGTCGGACTTGACGAGGCCTCCTCTCTGAGTGTCTGTGTGAGAAGGCTTAACACCGGACCAAACCATCACATGATAACACTCCTCCCTGGGTCACTGTGGTATTTACACAGCTGGGCTGGGAGCACTCCACTTTCTATTGCTTTCTCTCTCTCTTTCTTTAGGCTCTCGGTTTCTTTCTCTCTCTCTTTCTCGAACACTTTCTCTCTCTAACTTTCTCTCTGTCCACTCTGAGGAATCTTTCTGAAGGGCTCGCTCTCTTCGCTCTAGCATATGATATTATTAATCTAACATATCTCTCTTTATCTCTGAGTGGACCATCATTGGGCCACCTATTAGGCTAACCGCTTCTCCCTTCTTCCGCTGTTCACCTTCCACTATCTCTCTACCAATCCTCCCTCTCTCTCTCTCTCTCTCTCTCTCTCTCTCGTAAACAGCTCTATCCATCTTTCCTCCTTCCTCCTTCTCTCACTCTCCTTCCCTCCTCTCTCTTTCCCCAAGCAGTCTGTCCCACTGAATTATTTAGTAAATAACAACATGCCCTCGGTCCCACATATCCTTAGAAGTCAGCCAACCAGGACACACACACACACACACACACACACACACACACACACACCACACACACAGCCAGGCACACACCAGACACACACACACACACAACCATAAGTTCTTCACCTCTTTAGCTAAATCTACACAAGTCGATGCCAACTGGCACAAGTCTGTCCACTGCACGCACGCACGCACACACTCTCCATTCTGGTCAGACTGGCCTATGGCGCTGAATGTCAGCAATGCCTCCACCACATAATGAGGCTATTTATAGACAGTGGTCAGCATTTAGGATTACCTTCTGCTAATCTCACAGGGGGGACACAATGCAAAAACAACTCACATGTACGGGAACACATACAGTAGATGCACACAGCATGACAAATTCTCATCTCAGAGCTATTTAATTAGCCTAATCTCCAAAGTACAGAAACGCGTACACACACAGCCTCTAACTTCTGGTAACAATTCATTGTGTGTAACATACTAATTACGCAGCAAACTAACTTAACCTATAGCCTACTAACTTACCTCTAACCCTAGGCTAAGTCTTAAGTCTTAACTCCAGTCTATTAACCTGTAGCCTAATTATTTAATAAACTTTCAGAGCAAACAGAAACCAAGCAGAGCTTTAAGGACACCCCTAAGCTACAGCCTAGCCTATGGCTTCATGAGTGAGACATGCTTGACATTCATGTGGGAACAACAATGAAGTAGCAAGCAGTTGAACTAGTCTCACACAGCCCTGGCAAGAGCAGTCAGCTAACAACAGGGAAGTTTGCAGAAAAAAGTATTATTACATACCTGACACTCGTAACGAATATGTAGCAAACAATCATCAATATATCTATCTATTAATGCAAGGAACGTCTGTCTGTGTGTGTCTGTGTTCCACGCATAGCCTAACTCTTAAATTGTTCGCACACACGGGCAATGCACTAGTTCTATCAACAATAAGATCTTGGTCACAAACGTAGCTTGTGTCAAGCATTAAGAGACTTTCTTGCAACCGTGGAAATTATGGTTAACTTGTCAAAGCCAAATTTCTTGCTGCAAAGTATGTAGAGAATGCATGCCCTACAGTATGTTTGTATGTATGTATGTATGCTTAAATGAAAAACTCTGTGTGAATTAATTCATATCCTGGTTGTTCCAGGATAATGATCACTGACCAAATAAATAAATTCACTCCAAGACAGGAAATGACCTGACAAGACTTTTTTGGATGAATGGGCGGCTCAGTTGTCCAGTTGTTGAGAGAGCTGGACAGATTAAGGCACCTGTGGTCATAAAAAGCCTGCACGTCAGTAAAAGGCAATGCCAACACTGTCTGGCCAAACAACGTAGTGACATCTAGCCTAACATCTCATTCACTCACTTTTAGTTTGATTTTTACTATGCCAAATTTAAATCAGTTAGGCTAGCTGCTGCTTTGTCGTTTAGTCTATGATGTACAATTTTGTGCTTTTTTTCCCTCGTGACAGCGATCGGTGACATGGAGCAACAGGGCTATGGATTGATTTGTGACAGATTTCTCCTTTAAAGAACGCATTAAACAGGTGATATCCATTACTCATTGATTATTCCAGGGGTAACCTTCAACGTCAGCACTTTCTGCTCTAACCTTTGACCTCTGAAGATTGACAGGACAGCCTGAGCCTCCCCAAACACATGAACACATGAACACAGACCACAGAAATGATCAGGGCACCACTAATGACTTCTAGAGTGACATCAGCCATGGGCCAATGCGCCAAGGGGAAGGAGACAAATTCATAACAATCTGAACACAGAAAACTACAAGAAATCCCAGGGAAGTAACACTGATAAGGAAGTCTGGTGAGTAGAAAAATCAGAGGTTTCCCTGCAGGCCTCGTTGCCAAGGCACACTGGATTTCATTGCTGTGGTACTTGTACTAATATGCATATGACAAATAAACCTGAACTGAACTGAACTGAACTGAAAAAGCCCAGGCTTGGGGACGGAGTTGGACCCATGGCTGATGGGGACAGACGAGCAGACGAGACACAACACAAATGCGTCCCTACAGCTTGGCCACTGCCACCGGGACAGGGGTCTCCAGGGTAGGGGGTGCAGTAAGGGATGGGGAGGTGGGTGGGTGGGTGGGGGCCCGCTGTGCCACGGCAAATGAGGCCGCCTGAAAATAGTGCCGTCCTTAAAACCAGGCCTATTACAAACCCTTCATTATCTCAGCCACCAGCCAAGAGCCTGGAAATAGAGAGAGAGAGAGGAAGGGAGAGATAGAAAAAGACAGAGGAAAGGAGAAATAAATATAGAGAGAGACAGATAAAGAGAGAGAGAGAAATATAGAGGACAAATAGGAGGAAAAGAAGAGAGGAGAGAGAGAAGAGAGAGAGAGAGAGAGAGAGAGAGAGAGAGAGAGAGAGAGAGAGAGAGAGAGAGAGAGAGAGAGAGAGAGAGAGAGATGCATGAGTCAGTGTTTCCAGCATGGTCCTGTTGGAAAGAGCCTAGCCGATCCCGTGCCCCAGCGTCCACCCCTACTGGAGCTGGGGCTTTGGCCAGAGAGCCTCCACTTTCCACTGGTCTTACACACAACACTGAGCCAGACTCATTCCCCACTGCTGAAGCACCATCTCACAAGAGTACAGACAGTGAGTGAGTGAGTGAGTGAGTGAATGAGAGAGAGAGAGAGAGAGAGAGAGAGAGAGAGAGAGAGAGAGAGAGAGAGAGAGAGAGAGAGAGAGAGAGAGAGAGAGAGAGAGAGAGAACTGATAGAAGAATTGTCCCCCAAAAAAGTTCTGAACCCTAAAAGACTTATCTTTAGGATTGGCCGATCCATTCAAGTGAAGAGGTATCATTCAGTGTTTAGGGTTAGAGGGGAGACAATGGGACTGCACTCCACATAAAAGTGCCGGGCTGAAGAGGAAGTGTAGCCTAGTGCAGGCTGGAGGAAGCACTGCTACGGATGAGTGGCTTGGCTGAGAGGAGCACTGGGCCGCCTCAGTTCCACCAGGCCAGTAAAGTAGGCTAATGAGACAGCAGCCTGCGCTAGTTATCTGATGAAGGCACTGCCCGACTGCCCTCCCGCCCTGTCAGCGTAGCCCTCCCGCCATCCGCCTGGCTGCGAGTGAACACGGGCCTGGGGACTTATGGGTCAGTGGATCGGCAAGTTTGGGAGCACGGGGTGAAGCGCGCCTCGACTGGCTAATACGAACAAGATCACATGAGTTTTGCGTCCCAGTTCCATTTCAGATGATGATGCTCAGTCTGGCTCCCTGACCCAGCTTAGGGGTGGGCAAGAGTAAACACAATGTCTTAACTGTCTGGCAGCTACTATATTTTCGGCTACTGCCCCCGTTTGTCTTACAGAAATGGTCAAGAAAATAAAACTTTTGTAGACAGTCTAGTCTACTGTGAGTGAGTTGGTCTACTGTGATCAAAACATAGAAAAACTTCTGCACGCTGTCCATTTTTGGTCTTCAGACCTTTGTGGTCTCGGCTAGCATGTGAACCACCATCTTTGTTCACCAGGGCCATATAGGGAACCGAAGTCATGCTAACTTCCGGTTAGCTTATGGGACCTATGGAGCTGAGAGTGTATGGACAGATAAACGTGACTTTTTGGTCCACTTTGATTTATAACTTGAGTCACTCATATGTTGCATGTGAATTTAAATGATAACCATTCATGCCAATCAAGACTATGTTTGTTGTTTTATGTAACGTAACTTTTTAAGTTTGTCTACAATCAATTTATTTTTTTACGTTTGTGAAGCTCAAAATGTAAGTTTAAACACTATAAACATTATATGTGAAACCCACAACGCATACCAAAGTGGACCAGAAGTTATATGTATCTGTTCATTCATTTTAATAGGCTCGATA
>JAODXP020000022.1:21543602-21546102 GCA_027497455.2 Sardinella longiceps | reverse complement strand
TGGAGTTTGACAGGTGTCCTCATGAAAGGTAGAGAAGGGAGGGACAGAGAGAGAGAAAGAACGTGTATGTCTGTGTGTTCGCTGTATCAGAATATCTTAGAGATTAGCCTACAGTGACTACAGTGCTACAGTAATGCCAACATTGTAGACTGTCAGATGTGGATCAAACTTTACAAGGTTGTCAACTTCCTTGTTGATCTTTTTTCCCTCTTAATCTCTATTTCTCTCCATGCCCTGTCATCATCACCACCATCCTCCTCTTCCTCTCCCACCTGTGGTTCCACACCCTGTGACCTCTGACATTTGACCTCTGACCTGTGCGGTGACCCCCTGCTCTCCAACCCTGTTTCCCACTCCCACAGACTCTAATGCAGGTGAGTAAAGCCGTCCGCACACCGGCTCCGACACAGTGCTGAGCACTCCGCTATTCCATTGTTATTACCTCCGCCAAGGAGGTTATGTTTTCGCCGGCGTGTGTGTGTGTGTGTGTGTCTGTGTGTCTGTCTGTGTAAAGATAATTTTCTGACAACGTGTGTATTGGGATGAGTAGGAACTGATTCGATTTTGATGGCAATCGGTGATCCAGAACACCATCTGTGGCCACATTGCCTTGGCGGAGGTCTGCGCTCTCTGAGCACTTTTCTAGTTTTCAATGCAACCCTGCACACCAGCGCCAAACCCTTCCGCCGTCGATTGTGAATTACAGTTGACCATGTTTGTTGCTAGTAGTGCGCAGCTGGTGTGCGGGGGGGAAATGAAACTGTTGAATTCGAAAGTTCTCCGCACTACTGTCCAAACCAGTGTGCGGAGGCCTTGAGAAAGGCGCGCTGAAGCAGAACTGTGGTGTGTTCATTCACTTACATGTATCACTAGCCAACTGCTGATGACCTACAGTTCAGTATTGTGTCATCTGTCATCTAAACGCTTTGGCTTGAATCTCAACAGTTTGACCTCCTTCAGCACAACACATACTGTAAGTCAGTCTGCCTTCTCACACGGTCTCAGTAACACGCGCGTGTGTGTGTGTGTGTGTGTGTGTGTGTGTGTGTGTGTGTGTGTGTGTGTGTGTGTGTGTGTGTGTGTGTGTGTGTGTGCCTTTTTACACGGTCTCAGTAAGTCTCCTATCAACTCTTGTTTAATAGATGTGTTTTGAGTGTGTGTTTTTGCTTGATGCTTTTTAGAGCTGTTAGAATACAGATCTTCCTCATTAGCCATTCTTCACACACACACACACACACACACACACACACACACACACACGCACACACACACACACACACACACACACACACACACACACACACACATACACATATGCTAGTATGTTAGTACACAAACATGGACTTTTCCTCCCATTGCTGGTAGTGCATCGCCCTTAAAGCTCCCGAGTTCCCCCCTCCAGAGATGGGGAGAGGCCAGACTGACACCCCTTCACTTAAATGTGCACACAAGTGTGTTTGTGTGTGTGTGTGTGTGTGTGTGTGTGTGTGTGTGTGTGTGTGTGTGTGTGTGTGTGTTTGGGTGTGTGAGAACCGCCCTCGGGTGGAATTGATTCATGATCTATAAAGGATTGCTTTATGAGGATCACATGCAGGGTATTCGTTAAACGATCAATACGCAAATAGGGGAGTCTTTATTGGGCACAATGTGTGTGTGTGTGTGTGTGTGTGTGTGTGTGTGTGTGTGTGTGTGTGTGTGTGTGTGTGTGTGTGTGTGTGTGTGTGAGAAAGAGAGAGGGAGGGGTCGATTTGGAACACGGGCTCACCACATGGGCACACGGACAATGAACTTATTTCCCCTGAATACTCACAGTCTCTGAAAGGACACAACAGGACTGTCTGTGTGTGTGTGTGTGTGTGTGTGTGTGTGTGTGTGTGTGTGTGTGTACCATGGAACCTGTTTTATGATGCCGTCTGCCATTGTGTCAGCCTCATTCTCAGTGCTATTGAGAGGAAGAGTGGTGTGTGTGTGTGTGTGTGTGTGTGTGTGTGTGTGTGTGTGTGTGTGTGTGTGTGTGTGTGTGTGAGGACACAAAGCCCAGCGGGGGAGAGGAATAACTATGGACACTGTTTGGTTTTATGGTGGTCGTAAGTATGACTAATTATCCCTCCCAAAGTCACGGAGACCAGCTGAGGAGCAGGCAGATGCACTGGGACAGACAAACAGCACACACACACACACACACACACACACACACACACACACACACACACACACACACACACACACACACAGATAGACTGACAGACAGCAAACATGGACCTGCTGTACATGTAGTCAGGGGCGGTTCACACCGTACTTGGGTCTGGAACCTGCCACCCCATCAACTACAACAAACCCACGGCATGGGAGTCGGAACACCCTAACCACTAAGCAGAAAAGCAGCCCAGGCTCCCAACTCAGCAGTTAGAGGCGTTCATGAGGCCAGGAATGTGAGGACTTACACGTACTGCCGCCAGCTAGCCCAGTCTCATTGTAGCATAAGTGATGGACACAGCGA
>JAODXP020000022.1:21503785-21543502 GCA_027497455.2 Sardinella longiceps | reverse complement strand
ATAATCTACATTTGAACATAATATGAATAGTAACACATTATACCAAAAGTACCCATTGCTTTTATTTATTTTTTCAGATAGTACAACACACATGATGTTTGATCACTTTTGAACATTAAAAAAAAAATGGATTGCATTTGGGAACCAAGCTCACTCAATTAAGCCCCTTAGGTTTTTAGCCCCCTATATTTTAACTTAAAGGAGAAATCTGGTGTGAAGCAGACAATAGCGCTGTTGGTCAAGGTCACTGAATGTTGTCTATAGGAAAAAGAACCAAAATATTTGATGCAACATAGACTGAATAACAAAGTGATGATAACTAATGTTAACTGAATAGAGCATAGCGAAACGATACTGAAAATAATATTGTCCCATTCACTTAGTTGGTGGTTCACTATTCTGTCTGTATAGTATCAAATCTTTTGGTAACAGGATAGTTCACATCTAGTCATTCTGTTATTCTGGGCCACATCAGTTAAGGAAAATCACTGAATTACATATTTCACATATTCATCATATTTGAGCATCATCTCCAAATTTCCTACATTTTTCAATCTCAGGTCAATAGTTGAACAGAGCAGAATGAATCTACATAACACCCCATGTATAAGGGCTTAGTAAATCTGGCCTGAGCACTAAACAGAGGTTCAACCGTTGCTAGGCGATTTTGACGACTACATTCTTGATAATCTTGTATGTCATAAAAAGACATCATTCCTGCCTGGTAATCCAAATAAACCCCTAATCTGGATGGGACTGGGCCTGGGACTTCAGTTGTAATGTTGTTATGATAGAATTTGAGGCATTTGTCAGAGCGCTCCAAGCACCATGATTTGTCATTGCGTCCAAATCTGCAGTCTGATCCCCTGCGTCCGATGTCATGGAATGAAAATGCAATGGAGACTGGATATTCCCTCTCACTTTCCCACTCCATTTCCCAGTAGGCACATTGAGGAAGAGCTTCCTGACAAAGCACCTGCCTGCAGTCAGTGAAACGGTTCCAGCCCCTGCCACGAGACTCAACCGTGTGACTCCATTCAACTTTTGTGTTGTCTTCGGATAAAAGATGATGTCTGAATGCAGTGTAACCATCGAACTTTGGTGAGCATGAACCTGAAGTGTGAAAGAGCATTTTAGGTGAGAACACAGTCCTTGAGCCATGCCACCTTAAGGGCAGTCTCAATGTGCTTTTTGGCAGGGTGTCCCAAAAATATGTGATGGCATTCTATTCAGGGTTGCTGTGTTTTATGAGCCTCTTTCTGCCCATAATAAGCCCATTGGGGGATATAGTTAGCCTGGGAGTTCCTATGCTCCTTTGCTCACTTATTTCATTTCACTCTGCAAAGCAGCATGGTGACCATGGCCGATTTTCTCACCTGCTTTCGGTATCCAATCACAGAACAAAAAGGGACTAGTACGGCCCTCGATTGCATTTTATGTCACGTGGTGGCTCTGGTATTGGCTCTGAGCTATGTACAGACACTATGATAGACATTCATAGCGCCCAATAAACGGCTCTGGACAATCGTAAATGATGCTTCCGCTACGAGAAAAGCAATAGGTAGGTCTCCAGACTAAATAACTTCTGATTTTTTGTTTGGCATTCGCAAGGCTAGGATATAGTAGCCTACAGGTGAAAACTATTGTGTAAATAAAAAATGTGACCAATAGATATCTCCTCAAAACATGGTAGTTGTGGTGCTATCATGGTTTACAGCATTTAGTAGTACCAAAGTCCTCCAGAGATGGAAAAAGAAAACACTTTCCATACTTAAGTAGAATTAACATTATGTAAGGAATCAAGGAATTTTATTTGTCAAATGCACCTGATTACTGCTGTAAAAAACCATAGTGATGGTGTGCTGTTGTATGTGGGAAAAAGTATGGTGATGGGAGTGGGGGGTGATATCAGTGATGGTGTGTGTATGCATGAATGCATGATGGGGGGGCAGTGTGTTGTTCTGTTTGGGGTGGGGGTTGCCAGAGAAGGAAGGGCAATCAGGTCTAAGGTAGATAGATTAGAAAAAGAGATATAAAATACATTTCAAGAAAGAAAATTATACGCTGGAAATACTGACTTGACTTCTTTAATCAAGTAAAAGTGACACGTACAGGCTTTGAAATGAACTTAAAGTATCAAAAGTATACTTAAAGCCCCAATGTGTAACCTTCGAGAGGAATTAAGCGTAACGCAACACAAATTACGTATTACAGCTACGGAAGCCTGCATGCGGATGTCGGTCTATTGTCAGTCAATAGCAAAAACACAAATGATATGACCGCTTTCAGCTTCCGTACTCAAAGATGACGGCAATACATGGAGAGTCTACCCAGAGCCCGTTTATTATTAAAATTTCTCTGGTCTACCCAAGTTAATGTGTGTGGAAATGCGAAATTTCAAGCCAATACGGACATACGGAATTAATAATGGTGGTTGATATTTATGACAAAGGACAAGCTTGTCAACAGGTAAAGCGTACTTTCATATTGAACAGTAAAAACGTTACACATTGTACCTTTAAGCTTGTTTAAAGCTGCAAAAACTAATTCTCTAGCTCCATCTAAAATCGCATTTGCAAAAAATCACGCGCTCCTTGTAATGTTCCACCAATCAGGTTCAGGAGGGAGGGATGGCTGCCTGTAGATCACAGGTCGTAAACAAACCACTGACAACATGCACTATCTAGCTACAGAGTGGGCGGGGTTTGAGTGACTGTTTAGAAGAGTGAGCTTATGCAGCTTATGCAGTCTCCAGTGCCGAAACAGTGCCTTATTATTGCAGGTTGTGTTTGAGACGAGCTGTGTAGGCAGCTAACCCTCAATTTCAATACAAATATTTTTAATTCTAAACAATTGCTTATTTAAAAGGATCCATGTCTAGTAAGGCATATTGGTCATAATAAGATTGATCTTGTAACTACCATTGCATTTATGTCTCAATGCTTTCTAGGTGCAAAAGTGACATCACCCGGTTGCTATTGAGGGTGTCTGTGCAGCTTAATTGCTGAAAGCCAAAAAACGTTTTAATCACGAATATGCAACTAACGCCAGGGTCAATCTTACAAGGCCAAAATGTTTTACTAGTTAGGGATCACATTAATCACCAACATCCCAATTGTATATGTGGTACATCAGTTTGCTAACATGTCAAATATCTTAATGTAAAGTAAGTTCATGTCTAGTTGCCCAGTTTGGGTGTCACTTAAACTAGGACTCATAGTCAAAATATCCAATTATTTTCATCCTTTTTTCTTCTACTGCACTTATTACTTACGTTTTTTCAACTCCTTTCGGGACATGTTGTGCCATGGCAAGAATCCAAACTTCACTAAAGAGATAAACAACATAATTTATATTAACATATTACATTGTCCATTGTCGCCACCAAAATCGAATCAGATCTTGCTTTTCCCAATATACACATTGTCAGAAAATTTCATCCAAATCCGTGCTGTACTTTTCGAGTTATCCTGCTGACAGACAGACAGACAAACAGACAAACAGACAAACCAACGCGACCGAAAACATAACCTCCTTGGCGGAGGTAATAATAATAATTATATGCAAGGATTTTAGATGACGTCCAGTCTTCTAACAACACTGGAGAGTGCAGATGCATGCAGCGTAACATATCATCTGATGTGAGTGAGGTTTGCACTCTCATAGATCTGCCCCTATAAATTGTCAACACACATACAGTACATAGCCAACATGCTTACAGTCTGAATTAAGTCAAGAAGTTCTTAAGGGTATTGTACACTTCATGTGTGAGTGTGCATTGTGTGTTGTTTGTTTGTGCGAATAGTTTGTGTAACCCCTTAAGTTGTGAATCTGCCGAAGGTTTCCATGGGTGCTCCACGTAAGTGTCTTTAGAGAACCATGAGACAACTGTATTGTACAAACCGAATTCCAAAATAGTTGGGACACTTTACAAATTGTGAATAAAAACAGAATGCAATGATGTGGAAGTTTCAAATTTCAATATTATATTCAGAATACAACATCGATGACATATCAAATGTTGAAACTGAAGAAATATTCTATTCTAAGGAGACAATAAGTTGATTTTCAATTTTTTAACAGCAACAGTTGTGGAGAGAATGTTGTCCCATTCTTGTCTAATACAGACTTCTAGTTGCTTAACTGTCTTAGGTCTTTTTTGAATGTCTTCCTATGTATGATGCACCAAAGGTTTTGTGTGGGTGGAAGATCTGGACTGCAGACTTCATGGTGCCTTTCCAGATGCATAAACTGGCCATGCCACACACACTCACGCAACCCCCTACCATCAGATATGCAGCCTTCTGAACTGATCGCTAACTATAAGTAACATCAACTTGGGTTGTCCTTGTCCGGATGGCATACGTCACAGTTTTCTAAAAACAACATTGAATTTTGATTTGCCTGACCACAGAACAGTTTTCCACTTTCCACTTTGCCTCAATTCATTTTAAATGAGCCTTGGTCCAGGGAAAATGCCTGGGCTTCTGGGTCATGTTTAGGAATGGCTTCTTTTTTGACATATAGAGTTTTAATCGGCAACAGCGAATGGCACGGTGGATTGTGTTCACCAACAGTGTTTTCTGGAAGTAGTCCTAAGTCCAATTTGTGATTTCCATTACATTAGTATTCCAGTATGTCATGCTGTGCCATCTAAGGACCCGGTGATCACGGGAATCCAGTATGGTTTTCCAGCCTTGACCCAGACATTGTTCCAGATTTTCTGAATCTTTGGATGATATGCACTGTAGATGATGATACCTTCAAAATCTTAGCAATTTTTGTCTGAGAAAAACCTTTCTGATCTTGCACCACTAATTTTTGCTGCAGTATTTGGGGAACTGGTGATTCTCTGCCGATCTTGACTTCTGAGAGTCACTACCACTCTGAGAGGCTCTTTTCGTACCCGAACATGTTGCCAATCGACCAAATAAGTTGCAAATGGGTCCTCCAGCTGTCCCTTATATGTACAGTTTACTTTTCTGGCTCCTTATTGCTACCTGTCCCAACTATTATGGAATGTGTTGAACCAAAATGAGCCAATATTTGGCGTAACATTTTAAAATGTCTCACTTTCAACATTTGCCATGTTATATTCTATTGTGTATAAAATATAAGTTGAAGAAATTTGTAAATTATTGGATTCCATTTTTATTCACAATTTGTGCGTGTCCCAACTATTTTGGAATTCGGTTTGTAAAATGACACTAATGTATGTAGAATTGAATTGCAAGGTCTTTAAACTTACCGTATCTCCATATGAAGCCTAAGTTATCATTGTAAGTCTTTTCCATCTCTGTCTTCATTCTTTTCAGATAAAATTCAACAGCTTCTTCATTGAATGAGAACGTTTCATATGTAACCATTCTTGGTAAATCTTTAGAAGTGAAAAGAGATAGATTCTGTAGAGAGAACATTACTTACTTACTTACTTTACTTTTATTTTTTCAGGACATTGCACATTAATGGACATGCATACATGTAAATGTGCCAGATTATAGCACAATGGCTAATTTCCACCTGGTGTTCAAAAATAGGCAGGCTAGATGTTTACAAGTAGCCTAGAGAAAATAAAAAGCAGAGACATACACTTTTTTTTTTACAAAACCACTGTTAGTAAAAGAAAGAAAAGAAAAGTTACACATTCAAAGACATATGTTAGTAAAAAGAAAGAAGTCCTAAAATGAGGCTGTGTATAAATTGTGTGTGTATTTGCATGCATGTAAACTAGAGGTGCGTACAAGTTTGTTGAGCTCTAAGCCACATTTTAATCTGGCTCTTAAAGGTGGCTAAAGAGGGATATTCTCTTATATGCGTTGGTATTGTGTTCCATAATGCACTAACTTTAACAGATAGTGCATTCTGGCTGAAAGAGGTTTTCCTAAAAAGGTACCTCCACATCTTTGTTTACCACTGCTTTAGTAACCCGTGTCTGAAGGTATTTTAAAAAAAATCTGTAAACATGGCGGCGCCAGGCCATAGAGAGTTTTACAGAATAGACAACTGTAGGCAAATTTACAAAAGTTGTCCAAGCTCAGCAGATTGTATTTATCTAAGATGTTACAATGAAGGGGCTTTTTATCTAGTATTTTAAGTGTTTTTTTAAACAAAATCTCCACTGGCTTGAGTGTAGTAGACCACACCATGGTCCAGCTTGTGATACAATAACTTAAGTGAGAAAAAATCATAGCATGTAAATAAGTTAGAGCAGTATCTGACATAGCACCCCTGATGTGCTTAAAATTATAAAGATGAAACTTGATTTTTTTAGTTATCATTTTTATATGTTTTTTAAAGGTAAGATTGGAGTCCAAAATTACGCCTAAGCAGGGCTTAATTTGAGGGGGAGCAAGCCGGAGCGCGCTCCGGAACCTCGGACGCGCGCTCCGGAACCTCTGACGTTGGATCTGCCAGCTCCGCCACCTCTCTTGACTAACAATATATTTTAAAAATCAAATAATTAAATTGATAAATGAAAGTTTGTTTAGTGTCAATGTCTGGTTTTGATATCTGTCTTGTGCGTGATTTCTCTCATGAAACGAGATATACAGTAACAAGCTATGTAAATTTATCCACAATACTGGCGCGGGAGAATGACGAGCTGTTCGGGGAAAAGAGGTGGAAGCGCTCTGCCAGCAGTTTTGCATTACGTAATGACCCACGACATATCATCGGGGCATTCGGGAAATTCAGGGAAAGTAATGGACAATTTTTTGGCTTTTTGGACGCGGTGGACACTGTCCCTATTTCAAGTGCTGAATGTGAGCGGGTTTTTTCGGAGATGAACTTAATTGGCAGCGCAAATAGATCTCTTCTCCCATCTACCATCTCTTACTCATTCTTTGCCTTGTCAGCCCACCTTTATACCCGCTTCAATCCCATTCCGTACCTGAAGTCGTCGACACAGAAGAGACGAGAGGTGCAGGGAAAAGAGAGGTCATTGGGGCAGGATCTATGCTGCATGGGCTGTTTTGAATAACTGAGATATAAGATTAACTTTGTTATTCTCTGCTGGGTAATATCGATATTTTGACGTGGCCATTACATGTTTACAGTGTGCAAGTCTTTCTTGCCACGGAGATATCTATTTTTCAAGGACTTGTTTACTATTTTATCCGGGTACATCCCCATTCACTGGCTTTAGTTATATGTAACGGAGGCCAGCTAGCGCGGCTAGCTCGGTGGTAGTGTGTAAATCCTCATCACCCAATTCCATGGGCGCTTCTAACACACTGAGTTAGAAGCTTGGGCTTTTAGCTCAGTTGGTTAGAGCGTTCCACTCCCACGCCGGGAGTTTGTAGCTTGCGGGGTGGGGGGTTCGAGACCCGTGTGCGGTGCGGTCCGCCACCGGCTACATTGGTGCCGTGACCCGGATGGGAGTGAGGATTTGGAGGGTGAGTGTAACGGAGGCCAGCTAGCGCGGCTAGCTCGGTGGTAGTGTGTAAATCCTCATCACCCAATTCCATGGCCGCTTCTAACACGCTGAGTTAGAAGCTCTGGCTTTTAGCTTAGTTGGTTAGAGCGTTCCACTCCCACACCGGGAGTTTGTAGCTTGCGGGGTGGCGGGTTCGAGACCCGTGTGCGGTGCGGACCGCCACCGGCTACATATACTTTAGGCTGTCTTGCTTTGTTGACTAAATACAGCATTAAACAGGAATTTGTACTCTATCCGGATTCGATGAAACTAGTGTTATTAGGCCATACAATACATGCAGTGTCGGTGTGGCGCACAGAGTTGTAGAAAGTCCCCCCTGCGCCGTTTTTTTTTTTTTTTCGCACCGGAGCGACGCATCCTCTGCGCTCCGGGACCTCCCGCTTTACAAATTATTTAAAATCTGTGACAACTTCTAGCTTTTCAGTGACTCCAGGCAGACACACCATAGGGGAAGGTTGCTTAGACAAGTACAGGCAAACAGTTTTTAAAATTAAAACACTGTAGGGACATACAGCTCATACAAATGCTCCAGAGTTTGTATATTGGTGTTTTGTGATCAACAGGGTCCAAAAATGTATGTTACAAGTAGCCTAATTTCGTTTTCCTTTAAAACATTATGTAGCCTGTTTTTGTTTTATGCCAGTAGAGGGCGCCCTTTGTATCTTTGTAACAAGTTTTGTGCTATTGCATAATTGTTATTTTTATGCACCTATGGAATAAAAACAACTCACTTACTTACTGGTATGGATCATTGGCCTTCAGTTCATATGCAGATTAAATTGATTAAATCACATTAATTCATTAATAGGATCATACACCTTGTTTCAAGTAGTTTTCCACAAAATCATGCAAGAAAATGACTACAGGCACCTGCAAGAAATGTATGTCATTGCCTTTGCTTGCCATCTCTACCATCTCATCTGCTCTCTTCTTCAGCACACTGATCTCTTCCTGAAGCTGCTCTGCCCGACCCAGCTCAGCCTTCTCCTGAGCCCTGATCATCTCCTCCAGCTCAGGGCGCTTCTGCTCAAGGAGGGCTAACATGTCAGAGAGGTTGCTTTCACATGTTGCCACAGAAGCCTGAGCAGACGACTGTAAAAATACATAAATAAAAAACAAAAAAAATAGATTAAAAAATAAAACACATTCAATTACAATTACACGTTTGCAAGAAAACATTTCACCTCATGAATGGTCTGGTGACCAGTACCACTCTGTTGCTAATTAAATTATCAGTTTCAACCTTGCATGTTTTTGTTGCTCACTAGAATCTTGAGCAGTTCATAGCAGCCTGGTCATAACCAGCCCCTCAGTCTATGCTTCTCTTCGTACGATGGTCTGGGGTCTTAGCTATTGAGAAACTATTAATTGCTGTATATGTTTAAATTCAAAATGATTGGATCAGCCCTTGACTGATAGCCTATCTATTCTGGCGCTGCAGTCTTAAAGGTTTCTGACTGGATTGGGCTTGATGCGAACCGATTCGGACAAAATCAATGACTGTATTCCCAGATCCTTGTTCTAAGAGAGGTGTAGACCAAGGGGCTGGTTAATACCAAGCTAGGTTCATAGCAACATTAAACAGTTTCAACCTTGCGTGTTTTTGTCGCTCACTACTTTAGAACACTGGCATTTTTCACATGAAAAAAGCGTGCCAGTATGAACGCCGCCTAAATTAACATGGGTTAACAACAGCCTAAGCATTTGCTACCATAACAATTGGGCAAATAATCTAGGCTTTACCCTATGTTGATAAAGTTGTAGAGGCACTTCGATGTACTTAACTATTCAATTATTTATTTGTCACCTCCTTGTTACAAGACATTATCCTTACCACCGTCATCCAACACAAAGTTTTGCTATTAAATGTAACTCCTTATCTTTTTTTTATTTAATGTTACCCCCATCAGGGAATGTCCAGGTCCTGGCACTCAACAAAGACAAATTTCAATTTTGCAACATATCCTTGATGTTATACTCACTTTTGCCGATGCAGGCTTACTGAAATCAATATGATTAAGTCTCCTCAAAAGTCATAAGGGATTCATTTTTATAGACAAATGAACTGCTCGTCTTGGTATTTCTATGCAACTTTGGTAAGGGATATTGGAGTCTGGAATGACATTAATGGGGGCGGAGCTTAGCCATGGGTGAAGGTTTTAAATAGGTTGTTCTGTGAGAACCTTTAAAGAACCTTCCTAGAATGTTAGCTATTCAGGATGTTTTTGTTGCATTCCTGAATAGCTTTACTAAAGTTGCATAGGTCATTCCTTTACTGTAAGATCAGAGAATAAGTTACAATACTTCATTCCTATATGTCTGTCCCCTTTAATATTTCTAAATTCATATAGTTGTTTGTCTCAAATGCATTTGAACAATTGACCTTAATGAGACATTGCAAAAAATTTCGCATTCAACTTTTCACTGTGAACTGAACTGAATTATATATTCTGTTACAATTATTTCATTAGTGGACAAATTCAAACAACTAACAGGTATGCTTTTGGTTGGAAAGCACGTACCCACCTTGAGAGTCTCAACATTTTCTCTCAGCTTGTTGACTTCACTTTCCCTTGCAGAGATTTCACTCTGTATACTCCGTTGCAGGTTTGACTGTTGAAACACAATTCTAGACTTATCAAAACAGCCTCCTATCACCATTTTTTCTTTTAATATAAACTCAATGCTCACCAGTTTGTCTTGTTTTGCTTTTGCAGGGGAGATTATATTATGTCTTTTGTGTTCATCTATCATACATTCCACACACAGGCATTTCAGATCAGTTTCACAAAAGGCTTCCAGTGGTTTATTATGATCACCACACATTTTCTTCTGGAGAGTAAAGGCTGCCTCAACTATTTGGTGCTTTCCTAGAAAAAGTTCCTCATGACGGCAGAGGTGAGTTGCACAGTAGGAGTCAAGGCACTCCAGACAAGACCTTTCAGCTTTGCGTTTCCTCCCTATACAAACCGTACATTCCACATCCTCAGGTCCAGCAAACACAGCGTCTGATTGAGTGCTCTGGACACCTTGAGCCTTTAGTGTTGCAACCATGCCAGCCAGTATGGTGTTCCGACCCCGAATAGGTCTCGGTGTGAATGTCTGTCTGCACTGGGGGCAGCCATAGACACCTTTTTCTTCATCTTGGTCCCAGCAGTTCTTAATACAACTTGTACAGTAACTGTGTCCACAAGGAATAGTCACTGGATCTGTCAGTATCTCTAGGCACACAGGACAGAGAAAATGATTCTCTGGTACAGAAATCGCTTCTGCCATTAAAGTACTTACTCTTCAAGAGAGAAGGCTGAAGTGAGTACAGTTGCACCAGTCTATAAGTGGTTGGTTTCGTTTTCCTGCTTTTCTGTAAGGGGTGTGGCACCGGCGTCACTGTATTCTGCTTACTGGGCAGAGCACAGATAGGTTTCATTTCTCTAGAAAAAGGGTGTCAACCAAGAGCTGTCTTAGTGTCATTCATTAAAACCACCAAGCAGACACCGTTTCATATATACAATTTATTTTGAAATGTGAATTTACACACGGGGTAAGGAGCGTCATGTCTGTGGTTATATAAAAGTGGTAAAAAAAAAAAAAAATCCCCAGAAAGGTAGTATACTGTAGATATTATATAATCTCTAGATATCTATGCAGGCAACTGTCAAATAAATATCTGTGATTGTCAGTCTTCTTATAGCCTATCGTCCATGTCCGAACTTTGAGTTCCTTAAAATCATAGGCACTATTTTCACATACTCTGCACATGAGCTGTAATATAACAATTGTATCCCCACCTTTCCATCCTGTTTTACAGAGTTTATTACCTCCGCCAAGGAGGTTATGTTTTCGCCAGGCATGTGTGTGCCTGTCTGTCTGTCTGTCTGTCTGTCTGTTTGTCTGTCCAACATAACTCAAAAAGTATGGCACGGTCGGATTTGGATGAAAGTTTCAGACAACGTGTGTATTGGGACAAGGAAGAAGTGATTCAGTTACCTCCGCCAAGGAGGTTATGTTTTTACCAGCGTGTGTGTGTGTGTCTGTGTGTCTATGTACAACAAAATAGTCTATTTGCGAAGGGTCAACATGTTGAGTACACCAAAGTTTTATTACCAAAGTTTTATTACAATGTATAGTATGGGTCCCCATCCATATATAGATCAAATCCGACTTGAGGATTGAACCTGTGAACTCTCAGTGACAGCAAGCTTGGAACATGAGTCCAACTTTCTAACCAGTCAACCAAGAAGCCCAGACTCCTAGTTAACATAGGAGGGTCTTAAATGGCTAGGAGAGAGAATAACTGAAAAATACTTATACAGGTTCTCTTTGTTGCACAGGCCCCGAGTTTGGCCTGAAAGGGGATCGAACCTGCAACCTTGGCAGCCCCTTGGCCACTACATATCTCATTGGTAAAGAGGTCTTCTGGCAGCTTCTTCTTTGTGGCACAAAGAGTTTGACCCATACGGGAATCGAACCCAGGACCTTGCCATTTGTCAGTACCATGTCTGTATGATTTGTACCATGCTCTAACCAACTGAGCTAATCGATGTCATGCTCTCCTCTGCAGTCCTGGTCTTAGTGAAAGTAGAACTAGAACATCACACAGCTCTTTGGGAAAGGCTGTGTTACCCCCCATCAGGGAATGTCCAGCTCTTGGCACTCAACAAAGACAGATTTCAATTTTGCAACATATCCTTGATGTTATACTCACTTTTGCTGATGCAGGCTTACTGAAATTAATATGATTAAGTCTCCTCAAAAGTCATAAGGGATTCATTTTTATAGACAAATTAACTGCTCGTGGTATTTCTATGCAACTTTGGAAAGGGATATTGGAGTCTGGAATGTCATTAATAGGGGCGGAGCTTAGCCAAAGGTGAAGGTTCTAAATAGGTTGTTCTGTTCTGCCCAGCTATTCAGGATGTTTTTGTTGCATTCCTGAATAGCTTTACTATAATTGCATAGGTCATTTATTTACTGTAAGATCAGAGAACAAGTTACAATACTTCATTATAGACTGTCCCCTTTAATATTTCTAAATTCATAATTGTTTGTCTCAAATGCATTTGAACAATTTATATATTATACAATTTATATTAATGAAACATTGCAAAACACGTCACATTCAACATTTCACTGTGAACTGAATTATATATTCTGTTCCAATTATTTCATTAGTGGACACAAATTCAAACAACTTACATGCTTTTGGTTGGAAAGCACATACCCACCTTGAGAGTCTCAACATTTTCTCTCAGCTTGTTGATCACAACATTACTAACTATTCACATAACTTTGTTTCAACTATTCATCCGGTATTTCAATAAATTGTATTATTCAAGGAAATGTATAGACTATTATATTTAACAGCTAATTCATATATTGTTGGTTTACAGAAAGTTTTAAATAGTTGCGCCTCGACATGCTCTATACGAGCAGGCACGCACACACACTGTTCCCTAAGGCACTGCTTCTCTCTCTGTCCCTCTCGTTCACTCTCATATGCGCGCATACTAAGATGGGTGATGTAGAGGTAAATGTTTCACCTGCATGCTCTGGCTTGCTAGCTCTAGATTCAGGGAGATATTATTCCATTTGCGGGCATCAGGGAGGCATTATCAATATCAGGGACTTGGGATGTCTGCATAGGATAATTGCCTAAGTCATATTTCAGTGTTTTTGGGAAACAAGAAAAACACTTGACCATGGTGGGGCTTCAGCCTTGGCCAGGTGTTGGCATCTGCAGGAAGCAGACTGCTCACCCACCCACAGACACAGATAAACACAGTAGACACACCAAGTGGATGGTGAATCCCTGCTCTGTCATAAGACAGTCTGTTTCCCCATACCAATTTTTAGTTAAGGTTGAAGTTGTTATGGTTATGTTCCTCACAGTGTTGATACAGCTGGTATCCTGAGAGCTTCTGCTGAGGCTGTTAGTTGTCTAATGACTATACCAAATTGAGATTTCATTGCTTTCCTTGCTTGATTCATTGCTTAGTAAGATGAATCAGCTGTCACCATAACATTTGTTTAAAAAAACAAGCAACATTACTTTGCAATGTGGTACTAACATGAAAGAATATGCAGGTATACTATAGCATCTTCCATGTATTAGTCTGAAAGTTGGTCTAACTGGGACCAACTCCATGAGGTTTAAACTTCGCCCTGATTCTCCCTTGACAAAAAATATTTCTTTGTGCTTCCATGAGCAAACATTTTCCAAAAATTGATTTCTGATACAAACGCTTCTAAGAATCGTTCAAATAGTCTGTTCGGTTGTGCAGTTTAGTTATAATATGGGAAACCTTCAGGCTAAATTATGTACCACGAAACAGACATTTAGAATGCATGCCGATACAGTTTATTAAAAATGCATTACATTTTTTTCTCAGACAAAACGATTATTTTAATGGATATTAGCTGACAAACTAATTCAGAGATATCTCTCCCACGTGTCACACAGTGTTAAATGTAGGTAAATGTGTCCAGCTTCTCCTGCTGAATTTCGTAGCCCATCTTGTCTGATCTGGCAGATCTTGTCAGTCAGATGGATTAAGCTGAGTTCAAGTTGAACAAGCCGGATGGGTAGCCGTCCAACATGTAGAAATTAGTTCTGGCAAAATTAACTGATTAATCATGTGATTAATCCAAAAAAATTAACTCAGATTAAAAAAATTAACTCTGATGGATATAGTTCCACTTTCATCGCATGTACATATAGTTCAGATAGAAAATGGTTCGACTATGAAGTCAAACTATAAAGATTATGGCCTAGCTCCTACTAGAAATCAAGGAAACAATCATGAAAAGAAATCAACTGTTTCTTAGTCACCCACCAATATGAAGAAAGGGAAAGAAATGAAGAAAAATAAATCAACAATAAATCAACATTCAATCAATCTCAAACTACACATACTGTAATGTTGCCAATTTCACTTCCTGCTATCATTGCTTCTCTATCAACTAATTATTAACTATGGTAGGTATTCAACTACAGCTTCCCCACCCCCATAACAACACAATTTGACAGTAAATTTGTAGACAGCTTTTGTCTTGACAATTTCACACAAAGTGACAAAAATAAACTAGATTGCATTTCCTCAGAGAAACTGCTGGAGTGTGCTTGCTCAAACCCGCCACAATGTGACCGACAACACTAAATGATTGAGGCAACGTCCTCACGCCAAATCTAAAAGAAAAGCGCCAAACAGATTACAATATATTACCGGTAACTTAAAACAGTTTGTTTTTCGATAGCTATTGAGCCCTGTAGTGGTCAAATGGGTTCAACCCTATTGGATCCTTCATTCACTCTGACGCATAATGAGACATTTAAACATCAAAAATGATAAATTAACCCTAAAACAGCATAAAATGCTAGCCTGGGAATTCCCATGCTCCTTTGCGCGCTTATTTCATTTCACTCTGCAGAGGAGCATGGTGACCATGGCCGTTTTTCTCGCCTGCTTTCGGTATCCAATCGCAGAAAAAAAAGGGATTTGTACGGCCCTCGATTGCATTTTACGTCACGTGTTGGCTCTGGTAGGGTAGAGTGGGGGAAAACGCCCCCCTTAAGGTAAATGCTGTTTTTTTCTGATATGAAAGCTGAACATGTGCTCAGTTTTTCTTAATTTTCAGTGGCAGTGATGTGAACTATAAAACAACTATGGAAATTGCTTAGAGTGAACATTTAATTATATTTCTAACAAAAAAGAAATGTGTTGAAAGGGGGCGTTTACCCCAGCGGCGGGGTAAAATGCCCCCTTAGGTGGGGCAAAATGCCCCCTCACAAAAAAAATTAAATCTTTCACTGATGAATAGCTAAATCATGAGAATATATTGATTTTTATCCTAGAATGTGAAAGAAACTGCAAAAGTTCACTATGTGAATCAAATATTTATTTGGAACATCAAGACAATGAATAAACAAACAAACAACAAATAATAAATAATAATAAATAATAAACAAATAATATATAATAATAAATAATATGTATATGTATAATATATAAATAATATACAAAATAGAACACTTAACTTAATAAATATTAATATAAATGTAACACTTAGTAACTTAATACACCACATCACACACACACACACACACACACACCACACGCACACAATAATCCATCTACAGTCACAAACTATTGCGTATCCAGGCTCCGAGGTATGTACAGACGCTATGATAGACATTCGTAGCGCCCAATAAACGGCTATGGACAATTGTAAACGATGCTTCCGCTACGAGAAATGCAATAGGTAGGTCCCCAGACTGAATATCACTTGTGATTTTAGTTTGGCATTCGCCAGGCTAATAAAATGCGGTCTGGTGTGCCTTTAACATGTTCCCATTATTCTGACAGACACCATCCTGATGTTTCACTATCCTCATTTTTTCCATTCTGCAGGAGTGTTATACTTCCAGAAGACAGGTAAAATGCAGGGTATAAGGGCTTGGTAAATCGGGCCTGAGTCCTGTAAATAAGATCAGCAATGGTTTTGTATTCAGGATCGATACTGTAGAAAGAAAGAGTTCCTTCTTGGTGATTCAAATAGACCCCTACTATTCCAGGGCTTGGGCCTGAAATTTCAGTGCTCATGTTATTGTTGCAAAAAGTGACGCTGGAGTTTGAGCAGTCCAAACTCCAGGATCCCTTATTTCGCCCAAATCTGCAGGTGTCATCTGGCCCTTTACGATCAATGTTACCATAAGCCACTGCAATAGAAATTCCATAACGAGATTCCCACTCAACCTCCCAATATGCACACCCGGAAAAACTCTCTGAACACAACACTTGTTCACACTCTGTGAAATGAGTAAGAGTTGTGTCTCCATATCTGGACACAACCCGCCAAGTCCATTCAACCTTGGTGTACTCCTCAGACAAGAGGTGGTTTCTGTATGCAGTAAAACGATCAAATTTTAGATTCTGGAAATCTGTTTTAGGGAAGGCAAAGATTCAAGATTAAAAACAATCTGTAACGTTTGTTTAGCATTTACCCAATATATTTTCAGTACTAAAAGTGTGACTTACATTTCATCAACTGTTTCCTGGGTATTTCTCGAAACATTGCTAATTGCACTGTGAAGAAAAGGAAGCTGTAGAATGTTCTACATAGTATACTTTCTGATGCATCATCATGACCATTGTAATGTCTAGTTTCTCCTCCATTTAAAGGTAGGGTCCATGATGTTTCCCTGGAGCACTTTTTACTTTTAATGTGGAAACTTTGAAAGGAAAACTGAGGGTGTATTAGCCTGCATGAAAGTTGCTCTAGGATCTTGAACCCTACCTTTAAATTAGTGTATTATTGTTCTTACATTTCAAACCTACCATATCTGCAAATGAATCCAGATTTGACCTCACACTCTCTCTTCACCAAATATTTTAGATCAGAGATTAGTTTAGATGCTTTCCCGCACTTAAATGAGAAGTGATCATTGACTGTGACTGCAGGTAAACCTTTTGGGGAAAACGAGGAAAGATTCTGTAGGGAAACAGAAGGCATATAAGTTGATCATATCCTAAATGACATGCAATGACAATGCAATTTCTCGAATCCATGGAGCGGGAAGGATTTAATTTTTAATTTTAATTAAAAATGTGACATTTTTAAAAAATTAATTAAAAATATCAAATAGCATTCTGAATGTTTAGTCCCTTTTTATATTGGGCATCCATTTTGACAGGCCTGATATATGTATTTGACTCTCCAAATCAAAAATGTGATTTATTTATTTATTTATTTATTTTCTTAACAGAACCTCGCGATTACCTGCAAGAAACTTGCATAGTCCACTTTCTTTGCCAGTTCAGCCATGTCAGCTGCTCTCTTCTTCAGCACACCGATCTCTTCCTGCAGCTGATCTGCCCGACTCAGCTCCGCCTTCTCCTGTGTTCTAATCGTCTGTGCCACCTTTAAGCGGTGCTGCTCAATGATGTTCTGCATCTCCATAAACATGTAGTCACTTTGCCTCTCCATAGCCTGTCCAGAGGACTGTTACAAGCAAACATTATATTTTGCAGTTGGGCCCATTATAATTGTCTACATACTGTAATATTAAGTTCACTTTCAGTTGAATTTCTTTGTGTGAATTTGATGGCAACCATCACCTCAAACCTCTACCCACTACTGTCTGGGTCTCACGACAGGAAGCATTTCATAAAAGACCATTAGATAGAAACTGAGTGGATTTATTCATTTCTCATGTATTACATAATAATATTCGGCATGAAAATAAGACCTGATCTACAAATTAAATTTTTCTATACCACACAGAAAGGAGTGGAGTGTGATTAATGTTGAAGTCTGTACTGCACTTTACCCTAGCCTAGATTGGCCTTGATTCTCACTCTTCTCACTTGCACTAGCTCTCCCAGTTTGTATAGGCAACAAACTTTTCAAGTCTGGTTAATGTTGACCCTTCTGCACAAGGACAGGGCAAACAGAATTCAAGGAACAAATCAGTCAACTCCTTGGTGTGCAGTTGATCTACAAAGACCAACTTAAATTTATCAGTTGGAGAAACATTGGGGGAAAATATCTTACCATTTCAAACAATTCAACAATTCAAAAAATGTGGATCCATAATTGCCATCTCGTGTAATGTGTACTCTAAGCTGTCTATGAAGTAATGCCACTCACCTTCAGATGTTCAACATTTTCTGTCAGCCTGTTCAACTCACTTTCCCTCTTAGAGATTTCATTCTGTAAACTCCAGGCCTGGGCAATCTGTTGAAAGACAGACATGTATTTCCTGTAATATATTCAGGCAAAAAGTGTGGTATGCAAGGCAAAACTTCTGATAATTTAAATTATGAAGGTTAAATCTTATATCATATGTCACCTGGTTTGTTTCTTTTGCACTTGCAAGTGAGAGAATATCATGGCCGTTATGCTTCTCTGTAATGCATGTAATACACAGACACCTTGAATCAGTCTGACAGAAAGCCTCCAGTGGCTTGTTGTGTTCCAAACACATTTTCTTCTGGAGATGAACAGCCGCCTCAACCACCTTGTGTTTCTTTGCATGGAGCTCCTCATGCTGGCTGAAGTGAGTTGCACAGTAGGAATCCACACACTCAAGACAAGACTTGTCAGCTTTACGTTTTCTCCCTATACACACAGTACACTCCACATCACCAGGTTTTGCCAGCTCTGGGTCCAAATTTGCAATAGAGAGGTCCTGGGCCTTCAGCTTCGAAACCATGTCAGCCAGAATGGTGTTTCGACCCAGAATAGGTCTCGGTGTAAATGTCTGTCTGCACTGGGGGCAGCCATAAGAAGCATCCTTTTCTTCATCTTGGTCCCAGCAGTTCTTAATACAACTTGTGCAGTAACTGTGTCCACAAGGAATAGTCACTGGATCTGTCAGTATCTCTAGGCACACAGGACAGAGAAAATCATTCTCTGGTACAGAAATCGCCTCTGCCATTGTAGTACTCACTGTTTAAGAGAGAATGCTCATGTGAGACAAACTGGACTGTGTAGACTACAAATAAAGGTGGTGTGTTTCATTTCCCTGTAAGGACTTGCATACAAATGCAGGTGGCTGGGGCTGACTTCTCTTAAATGTCAAAACCGGTTTGATGTCCATTTGAATGCAGTATTTGTGATGCCGTCTAGACCTTTCTTTTTTTTTTTTTTTTGATACGGTGACCTGAAATAAGATACCAGTGTCTTAAATGGTCTTGAGTGATTTGTACAGCGCTTCCTGAAAGTATTCATACCCCTTTCAGTGTTTTGCTCTTTTTTTTATACAGCCATCTCTTTGAGTCATTTAGCTTAATTGTTCTCCTCAATATACACTTAGTTTTCATGACAGCAAAATACAATTTTTTTTTTTCCAAAATAACAAAAAATATCAAACTGACATACCCACATGAGCATAAGTATTCATACCCTGTGTTATTACACTTTTAGTAACTAAATTCTGATGGCCTCCACTTCTTCAAAAGCATCTTTGAGATAAGTGTAAACCTTTCTTGCTCTTTAATTAAATTGTTTGGATAGGATTTGGGAAGCCAGATAGCTTTCTGTATCAGGTCATACAGTTCAAAGAGCATGGGACAGACAGCAAGGAGCACTCTAAGAACAGGCCACATGGCTAAATTCAGCAGTCGGAAGAGGAGAGCCTTGGTAAGAGAGACAACCAGAAACCCAAAGATCAGTGTGGCTAATCAACAGTAATCCTATGTGGAGATGGGATTAGGTTACAGAGAAACAAACATAATTTTAGCCCTCCACCAAAATGGACAGTGTGACCGAGAGAAGTGCTGAGTGTAGATTGAGGGAGAAAAAAATAAGTTAAATGACTCAAAAAGATGGCTGCAATGTAAAAAAAGAGTAAACATTGAAAGGGATATGAATACTTTCAGTAGGCAATGTATAGAATCTGTGGTGTAGCCCAACTAATATATTGGATGACCTCTACTTCAGATCAGCAATTGGAAGGCCCTGGCACATGAGCTTCACAACAACGTCAGTCAATAGTGTTTCGACCCAGAATTATGGTCTTGGGCCAGACGACTTTTTCTTCATCTTTGTCCCAGCAGATTACAATGACAACTTCAAAACTCGTTCACCTTAGCAGAACTATATACACACAAGTCCACTACAGTTGTATTTATCTCCAGTTAGAATCCAGTGTTCATGATGCCATGATGCACCCCTTACTGTACAGCTGCAGAGATGTGGGTAGAAAAAAACAGACATAAACGGAATTGACCGGCATCAGGCGAGCTATATTCAAATGGTTGTCAAACAGGTTTGGGCAATTGATAGCAGGTTTCCTGAGGAACTAAATGTTCTCTTCCACCTTTATTTGCCCTTTCAGTATAACAAACCATCTTTACTTGGTGTAGCAGTGCAGCCTGACTTATGCCTTCTAGCCTGTGTACTGTGTGTTTTATGCACAACTCAATTCAATGGTACTCCAACACCATTTGATAGCTTCGCTGCCAATTTTGATAAGCTGCCTCGGTAAAAAGCTTTGGAAAATTGAAATGCCAATAAGTAACCTTTAGGTCATTTGGTATGAAAGACCCTCCAGTTGAACTAAATCCAGTATGTTGGAAAAACAGTACTGAAAATTGGGGGGCAAAAGTTCATTCATGGATGCAACTCCAGATTTGACGCATTGTCTAGAGTATACTTAATATTGAAACAGTTTGTGAACCTTTGGAAACAAAAATCTGGTAGAATTACTACAGTTACAACAGCCATATAATATTGCATCTAAGCAGTTTCTAGAATCTTTGGTTTCAACTAAGCAGCACAGCTTTAACCCACTTGTCTATTTTCCAACAAAGGTATGCGCGATGCCAGTGAGATCCAAGACCAAAAGATGCACTTCAGTCTCACTCATTAAAATCACCAAGCAGACACCATTTCATATATTTACAATTTATTTTGAAATGTGAATTTACACACGGCGGGGTACGGAGCGTCATGTCTGTGGTTATATAAAAGTGGTAACAAAAAAACAATCCCCAGAAAAATGGTCAGGCTGTTGTTTTATTTGTTCCTCTGCGCCCTCAGGCCCCAAGCCTCTCAGACTGAGTCCATGTTCACACAACCACGTCCCCACACCCAGGCAACTCTGTCAAATAAATAGAAAGCCTCTTGTACATGTGCAGATCAGTTCATCTTAAATATCAAGGCGTGTTTTTTTTTTTTTTTCAAAATCATAAATGCAATCATAAATGTTTTCATTAATGCAAAAAAATAGAAAAAAAATTCTTTAAAGCTGCAAACATTAAAAAAAAAAAAAAAAAAAATCAATCAAATTAAGCAGAAATGCAAAGACCCCTGACTGATGCAACATTACATTGGCAAAAAAAGAATGAACACTCTTGGCACAAAACAAGCAAGCAAGAAAACATTCCAAAAACAGGAAATCAGACTTTGAGTTCCTTAAAATCATAGGCACTATTTTCACAAACTCTGCACCACAATTTTATTTTGCTCACATGCCCTTGAGCTGTGATGTCACAATCGTATTGCCACCTTTCCTTCCTGTTTTACAGAGTTTATTTATCTATGTATCTATGGCAACAATGGCCACACGTTTGTTTACACTATCCAATCTCCCTGTTCCACACCACTAGGGACAGCTGATTTGGCTTCACCAGAAGTCCTTCTGCATGTATGGAAGCCATACGTTTTCCAGATGAGATGTTTGTTACATACGGAAGTCATCAGGTATGGGAGGGGTGGGGGAAAGGGCATATTTGTTTGATATGTCAAAACACACTGATCACACTTAACTGATCAAACTAACCACCACAAACATACGACAAACTCACGCCGACAGTCATACAGGTGAGCGGAAGAAGCGGCCATGCTGATTATCAAAACAGAGGGGAAAAGAAGATGGCAAATGAGTCTTTCGGTCTACATCAATACTTGCCTGCCTCCTATAACTGCCTGCTTTCAATATTGCCTTTGCAATCAGTGAATACATATCCTGAATGAACGAGGAAGAACTGTGTGCACTTAAGACAACATAGTGACTCCACACAGACAAACCAACAAGAGTTTGGTGATCTGATAGAAAATCAATCTACTTGTAAAAAGAAGGAAAAACTACTGTAACCAATGTACCATAAACCATGTTCACTTTCACCCTATGTGTGTCTGAATATTTGCTTGGCTTTGACCAGGACACACACACTTTCTCTCTCTCACACTCACTCACACACACACACACACGCACGCACACGCACACGCACGCACACGCACACAGTTCTTACAGGTGAGTCCATTCCAAATGCTTTGGAGATTTAGCTTTGAAGTGAGGTTCAAATTGAGCATTATAAAAATAATTCATATGAAAAATGTAAGAAAAAAAAAAAGAGAGAAGAGAATACTGAACATGAGTACATTTTTAAAACAAAACAACAAAAAAAGCTCCTTTTTTTTCGCTTTAAATATCAATTTCAAATAAATAATTGTCACATAGATATGAACACATTCTTGCTGAAGGAAAACTGCAATGAAACACAATTTCACAACAGCCTCTCCCGACCTGCATTCAACAATGGCAAACTAGAAGGCCAAACCACATCACAACGTTCACAGAACATTAAAGCTCACACAGATCCCCCGAACAAAAGACCTGATGAGCGACGAAAGGCAAGTCTTTTCTGATGAAGTCGAGACATCAGGAACAGGAGGGATGAAAGAGAGAAACATTGAGAGAGCGAGAGAGAGAGAGAGAGAGAGAGAGAGAGAGAGAGAGAAAGAAAGAGAGAGAGAGAGAGAGAGAGAGAGCAAGGGGTCTTTTTTATTTCTTTTGTTACTAGTTACTTTCCAACCTGACGGCACCGTGGGCGCTGTTTGTGACGCAAGAACGCCCTCTAGTGGCCAAGGCCTCCGGAGCTCTGCTGGTTTTCTTTGGCATGCTCTGGCCTGTCTGCCGCAACCACCGCGTCCCCGTTTGTTTGACAGAGAGTTTGTGAACTTCATGATTGTATGTGTGGAAATACATGTCTTTATTTAGTTATTATTTATTGGTTTGTTTCTTTGTTCTGGGTTCTTCTTAGTTCAGTCTTTCAGGGTTCATT
The DNA here is from genome assembly GCA_027497455.2 of Sardinella longiceps. Lineage (NCBI taxonomy): Eukaryota > Metazoa > Chordata > Actinopteri > Clupeiformes > Clupeidae > Sardinella > Sardinella longiceps. Next base: position 21,520,498 of record JAODXP020000022.1, on the reverse strand, counting down.
TTCTCCTGCTTTTACTTTATTTTCTTACTTTTCTGTCTGTTTTGTTGTTTTTGCTAAAGTGCAGCATTATTGTGTCTCAGAAGAAGGGGAAGAGTTGGGAAGGAAAGGGAGGAGGGTAGGGTCTTGTGCGGTCAATAGCAGCCCTCCCTCCAGCTCTCATCCCTGATACCACTGTATGTGCGAGGTGCTGGCAGAGACCTGAGAGACAGACACACACACAGATATATAGTCAGATATGCATTACATTACGACATTTAGCATTTAGCACAGCAAGGCATGTTTATTTCTACAGCACATTTCATAAAATACATGAGCGGTTAAATGCATTTTACAGTAACAGACAATGCTCAGATTCCTTAAGACAGAATCATCATTACCTCACCGGCATGATACAGCTGTTTGTCCAGTGCTAGTCACTTCATTGGGTTGGATGGTTAAACTCAAACCCTTTACAGAATCTAATAAAGGTGTGTGTGTGTGTGTGTGTGTGTGTGTGTGAGTGTGTGTGTGTGTGTGTGTTTGACGTACCTGCGTACAGGTTGTACCAGCTTGCTGCGGGGCACAGGGATGCCCCCACCTGCGGAGCCGCTGGGCCGGGGGAGACCACTGCGGGCGGGGGGGCCCAGAGAGCGTGTGGGGGTGGAGCCAGCCGAAGAGCCTGGGCTGGGATTGGACACGGCTTTCACCGGTTGCCTTAGAGCCAGAGGTGAGGGTGTGGCTGGGGTCCGGAGCTTACTGGGGGAGGACACTGAGCCAAAGGGAAAGAGGAGATCATTAGAGACAGAGGAAGAGACACACACACACACACACACACACACACACACACGCTCTCACACAAGGTTTGTGAGACTCCTAACACACGGAATGACCAAAACCACCTAGTAATATGACATCTACTGTACAGCACACTCCAGGGCTCACCAGCACTATGAAATGGCAACACATGTTAGCATGACTTTTATGGCACAAATGTTATGGATTGAAGTATACAGGGCTACATTTTCACTATGGTGTGTGAGTGTGTGAGAGAGTGGAGGGAGAAATAGAGTGAGAGAGTTAGAGGAAGAGTGTGTGTATGTCTGCATATGTGTGTATGCGTGTGTCAGTATAGTTTGGAAAATCATGGAATTTCAGCAATTGCAGTACTTGACATAAACAAACAGAACACATGATACTATAGCACTCTACTTGGGTGGAAACAAATGCAAAAAATGAACACAAATTCAAAAACATAATCAGAAACCACACAAAGATGATCAACTTAAAAGGGGAAATGAACCCAAACTGCACATCATTCTTTGGGGAATGGGGGAGAGGCGCCAGTAACACATCCCACAATCCTCGGCCGTGCAGGAGAATGTGTTTACAAGAACCCTTTCAAATGAGGAGGATCAATAACAACAACAAAAACAGCACCAATGAGGAGAGTCGGCGAAAGAAACACAGACACATAACGATCACAACACCAAATTAACCATAGTCAGCCGTGACGAGCACCACAGGTGCCCCGGTAGGGGATGGGGCTAGTAGAACGTCAGTGGTACTCACTGAAATCGCCATCGTCTCCAAAGCAACAGGCCAGATGGACTAGACAAAGACGGAGACAGGAAGAGAGGGGCAGTGGGTTTACAGGGGAACACAGGCTACTAGTGGCCAATGTCTCTCGCTCTCAGTCACACTCACTCTCTCTCTCTCTCTCTCTCTCTCTCTCACACACACACACTGCACCAGTGCAGATGGGATCTTAAGATGTTCTCGCTCTCTCACACTCACACACACACACACACACACACACACACACACCTACAATGAGTAAACGTTGAGGACGTAATTTTATTTTTCCGTAAAATAAGAGCTGACTTTCCCACTGTATAGCCCACACACTTGCGCACGCACACGTACAGGCCAAATGTTTTCCTATTGGGTAATCATTACAAATCCAAGTCATACAAATTTGACATTGGTGTCTTAACTGAATAGCGCATTTAAACAGCACACTCCCTCTCATCCACATAGTACAAAGGCCGGAGATTCATCACATGAAAGCAACAGTACTGGCATTATGCATACAGCCTTGAGCCAGTCAATCTCAACCCAGTGTGTTAAGGCAATCTTCATGAATATGTATGAATTTCATCTCAATCGGATGAAAACATTGACTTAGGAGAGCACTCTGTACCAAAGGAAATGAATGATACAGCGTGAATGAATAAGACTGACTACATGTAGCCTTCCATAAAAGCTAAACGCTCAATGGTTTTAATTGGTTTTAATGATACTTATACGTTGATGGAGAGCACTGAGCTTTCAAATCCAACATTACCAAACCGCCGCATAATGATTCCGAACCTCTGAATGAATATGTTTAGGTGTGGTGTCACAGGGAAGCACTTTAATGCAGGTGATTCCAGACCTTCTGGGGCGTTAATGCAAACACACTTAAGATCAAAGTCAACCTCCTCAACCTCCTTATGTGTAGGTCTGCAGCACCACAATGTTTTACCCTGCGATGTAATAACTTAAAACCAATTCATTTTAAGGATTCATTTCACAGAATTACTGCAAACAGATGAGTGGGTTTTTTTTCATTCCTAGGGCAAACATCAACATCAGCCTTGACCTCCTGTTTCAATGCAGGTAGGAGTTTGGTAACGTATGAAGTCCAGCCACTTGTTAATAGCACTACAACCCCAGCCATATAATGCGTTGCTATGCGAAGTGACTAAAGTAAGACTCTTTAAGACTAGATCTCCTAGCAGGAGGTAGCATGCCTACCAAAGAAACACTATGGACTGTATACATATAAAAGAGAAAAGCACCTTCAAAATATTGCTATGGTTACTGCTGGAACAAACAAATCTACAATGAAACACACATTTCGAATTCTCAATTGACTGCAAGGCTCCTTCCTAGAGAGACCCATGACCCTATTGTCATGGTGACTGTTTGTTGTGGTCGGGGTCGGTGGGGTTACCTCGTAGAGATGACGGGCTCTGGAGGAGCTGTTTGGTTTTCGGGGAGGGGCGGGCTGGAGGGGCCGAGTACCTTTGGTGCTGGGCTTCTGGGGGAAACAAGGACATGTTACGGGCTCTGGGTGGCGGGAACTCACGACAGACTGATCTGAGGTCAGATGCAGTCGCCTCCGCTGCTGTGTTCACCACCACTACCAGCTGATCTGCAGTCAGCCAGAGCCCAGGGACAGTAAGGATAGGAGAGGGAAGTTGGTTGTGTTGGAGGGCCCCCAAGTAAGTTGAAGCCAGCCAAAGGGAGAGGGGGTGATGGAGGGAGGTGGGTGGGGGTGGGTGAGGTGTTGTAAGTAGTCAGCCAATCAGTGGGGCAGCCAGTCAGTTGAGGGTGGAGAGGGAGATATTACCACCGTGAGTCAAAAGGAGAGGGCATCTCAGAGGGATCCAGCCATGCCCGCCAAACAAGGAACCAGGGAGTCAATGCAAGCTCAGTACCTCTGGTCACCACAAGAGGGAGCCACAGCCAAAGAGCTCAAACGAGCAAGACGAGCAGCCAGAGAGGGAGATGGAGTTGGAAGGAGGGAGGGAGAGAGGGAGAGAGAGAGAGAGAGAGACAGAGAGAGAGAGAGAGAGACAAAGGACAGGGTAGGCTAGGGTGCGGTGGGTGAGGGTGTACAGATTCCAGACCAGGCCAATCCTAAAGCCAAGCCATCAGTGAGTCATCTCAGCCAGGAACAGACAGGGAGAGGAGGAGCAGAGTTGGGGAGAACATGCTTCTGCCTAGACCACAGCCAAAGGAGACGAGGGACACACACACACACACACACACACACACAACCAGCCACCATCTGTTGAGCTTTCTATGGATATTTAAGACTACACATCTCATATAATACACATACTCTACACACACACACACACACACACACACACACACACACACACACACACTTACTGAACTCCAAACTGCTTTACGTTAATAGCTTATCTGGGCTAGAAAACAGCTAGATTACTCCTGGCTTTTGACTGGGTGCCACCGTGCTTTCAGGTGATCTGAGTGCGACAGGATTAAAACCGGCTCTGCACACATTCTAATTACCACCTGATTAAACCCGTATTAAGTCTCATTAGGGAGATTACGCTCACAATCCCATGCTGGGGGGGGGGGTATGAGAATGGAACAAGTGTGAAGAATTTGAGGGAATATTGGTCATGCACTATTAAGGATATCGGCACCCACGTCTCACCCTCCAGGATGAATGTTCTCACCATGATGATGACACATCCATGTAGTTTTAAAGGGGTCAATTTCACTCCCATTTTTAACGCTGCGATGTAATTACTTAAAAGCAATTCGCCTACAATGATTCATTTGACAGAGCCACAGTGCTGCACCCTGATCAGCAGTAGTGTTTTTTTTCTTTTCTTCCATTCTAGAAGATTCATTTGTCTCTAGATTGATTTGCCAGGGCTATGGGATTACTACAAAGAGGGAAAAGACTGAATGTTGCTCTCTAGTAGAAGGGCCACTGCTAAGGCGGTTAAAGTGATAGTTTGGCGATATTCACTCATAGCCCTGTTGCACAAGCTTCCTGACTACTGTAGAAAGTGAAGAGACTGGAAGAATTTGGAACAACAGACCGAATGCTAACGCAAACGCAAAACAAGAAGTCAACATTGCGTCAACGGCACCACTAATCTTACTTACGATTTCAGTGTCGTTGACTCAATATCTAAACCGCTCGTTCGCATTTGCTATCTACAGCTGTCAGCAAGCTCGTGCAACAGGGATATGATTGAATGCATGCACTAAATATGCAACCTCATCTTGAAGGTCTTCTTATATAGTTTAAATGTAACACCACTTGATACACACTGAAACATCATTTTGTCTCACCGTACAGTATATGGTTGAAATGACTATAAAGCACTAGATGTTAGTTGAATGAAAGATGCTGAACCTGAACTATCACTTTAAGCTACATTATGCTGTGCTTCCCCTCAGTCCTGCTCTGGCTTATGGTCTCTGTAGTGCATTACTGTGTGTTAACTGACACACAAAAACCCCCATCTGGACATACAAGAGAAGAGTGACCAGTGCAGAGAATATAGAGTCTACAGCTCAGAATGGAATAAAAACAGGAGGACGTTATTTTTGAAGACTTAAACAAAAACTAAGACAAAAACAAAAAGAAAGAGAGCGAGACAGCAGGAGGAAACGAGTGCCCCTGGGTAGCTGAAGCCAAGCTGATGGTGTGCGTGTGTGTGTGTGTGTGTGTGTTTGTGAGTGTGAAAGACAGGCGTGTTTGGCAGACTGCAGGTTACATCTGTATTAAACATAACATTTGTTGCTCTTCCTGTAGATTTTCAAATAAAAAAGGGGATTTAATGACAATGTGTTTAAGTTGGTATATATGTTGGTAAATAAAACAACAGAGGATTAAAGAGTGTCTTTGTGAGATTGTGTGTGTGTGTGTGTGTGTGCGTGTGTGTGTACTGCTGCTTGAATTGTCTGTGTCGTCTTCAGTAACAGACTCGTGACTGCCATAACTTGTGTGTGTGGGTGTAATTGTAGCCACATAAACTCAGTGGACACATTGTAGGAGTGAGTGTGTGTGTGTGTGTGTGTGTGTGTGTGTGTGTAGGCAGCAGTGTGTAGGAGTGTGTATGTGGGTATGGAACAACTTAGTTTCCACTTGTATTAACCTATTAATCTAATATTATCTACAATGTTGTGGAAAACATTCACTACTGATTTGCCAGATTGTTTTGCATGTACACATGTGCATATGGGTATGTACTACGGGCAGACAGATAACGAATGTGTGCATGCTTGCAGTACTTGCATATATGTGTGTGTGTGTGCACGTGTGTGTATCACTCACTGGCAGACTGGCTCTGGTGGCGGGGTGAACCACCATTAGGCATCTGCAGATTGGACTCCACACTCCTGCTGCTCCTGACGGACTCCGCCTCTCTAGACGTGGCGCTATGGGCCGGGCTGGACCGCGTCAGGTTCGGAAGACTCCGCCTCATCTTGTCTGTATGCGCACACACACACACACACACACACACACACACACAATGAGTAAATTCACACTATAGGTATATGACTTTGGACCTATGTCCGTTTCAACGGACTACTCTACCAAGCAAGCCGTCCTGACCACCTGCCACTCCCTTCACACACACGCACACACACACACACACACACACACGATGCAGGCCAACTATGCACACAAAGCAAAACAAGAAAATATGAAACATGTACCCACAGGGCTTGAGTCTAGTAGGCACTCCACTAAAAACACAGACAAGCATGCTCACTCCCACTTATGGCATGCAGTCCAAACAACTGTCACACACAAAAAAAAGAAAGAGCTAAAAAAATTAATAGATACTACGCACATACTGTATGCACGCACGCACACACACACACACACACACACACACACACACAGGTGCGCAATAGGACAGACGTATAGACAAGGCATATACACCTACACACATGCAAAGACACAGACGGCCAGAAAAAGCACACAGACACACAAAGACACAGACAGCGTCTGACTTTGTTGTAACCTGTGTCTGGCTTTGTTGTAACCTGTGTCTGTGTGCACCTCACCTTCGTTCTTGATGGCGTTGGCCTGCGGGTCCTGGGCGTGGCCCTGAAGTGAGAGGCGTGGCTGCTGCAGCCGGCTGGTGGCGGGCTGGGGGGAGACACGGTTGCTATGAGACGGCAGATCCAGAGTGCCGCCGCCACCACCACCGGTGCTGCCGCGGGACGCTGGTGAACGGGATCGAGGCGAGGCACGGGGCGAGTGTCGAGGTGATGGGCTGAAGCGGCTGGCGCCCCTACAGGTAGGGCAGAGTGGGGCAGGTGGTGGTGGTGTGGGCCAGAGAGGTGGGAGAGGTGCCCCATGTGGGGGCCGGCGTCCTCGTCGTCCTCCAGGCTGTGGGCGTCCAGCTCCTGGTCACTGAAGGCGCTGCCGCCACCGCGGCGTAGTGAGTGGCAGGACGAGCCCGAGCTGCGGCGTGAGGCGTTCGCTGCGTAGTCCTGACGCAGGCCTAGGAACACACACACACACACACACGCGGTTACAAATCACAGACTCACAATCACACACTCCACATTCAACACATTTGTTCCTGCGACAAGCCTATACAATGACCACATTTACAGATCACAGATGACATACATTCACAATTAATGTTCCTTAGCTAAAAGAAACTCACAAAGAGTATTAGTGTCCGTCTTCTCTCTCACGCTTGCACCCAGCCACACTCACGCGTGCACAGAAACACACACACACCACAAAGCTTTTCACTGAATGCTTCTCACACAATCCACACCTACATTCAATATTCAGAAAGAAATTGACTGAAGACAGAAAGCTCCATTAATCTTATGGGACAATCAATCGCTCTCTCTCTCTCTCTCTCTCTCTCTCTCTCTCTCTCTCTCTCTCTCTCTCTCTCTCTCTCTCTCTCTCTCTCTCTCTCTCTCTCTCTCTCTCTCTCTCTCTCTCTCTCTCTCTCTCTCTCTCTCTCTCTCTCTCTCTCTCTCTCTCTCTCTCTCTCTCTCTCTCTCTCTCTCTCTCACAAAATACAATAGTGCAAGTAGACCAATTTGGCTTATGGACATAAAGTGGCAGAGAATCTAGCGACAATTAGTCGTTACAGCAAAAAAAAAAAACTCTCATGTGACCATTACAAAATACCCACTCACAAAGAAATAACACACCAGCAAGACTTGAACTGAAACAGCATGTACAGTCACACAAGCAGGCAAACACGCACGCATGCACACACACACACACACACACACACACAGTGAGGGTTGCACAGATGGTTAACAGTCAGACAGGTATTAGTGCTTCATGTGAAGACCCTCCTATGGGCTGAGCTTAGGGAGGTCAGAGTCAAGTGTGTGTGTGTGTGTGTGTGTGTGTGTGTGTGTGTGTGTGTGTGTGTGTGTGTGTGTGTGTGTGTGTGTGCCAGTATAATGACCAGAGCAAGGAGACAGGTCAAGGCTGATCTGCCATCAACGCCTGCCAGATTGAAAGTATAAGAGCGTTATCTGCTAATGAACATAGACAGTGTGAGTGTGTTACAGCAAACAACTGTGGTGTGAGAGCGTGCGCGCGTGCGAGAGAGAGACAGACAGAGAGTGTGAATAACTATGTGTGTATCCATGTCTATTCCCATGTACTTCACAATGTGCCTCCACTCAGTTTCTGGCAAGGTTCTAGTGTCTCTGTGGAAAATGTGATGAAAATGTCTGCATATATCTTCAGGCATCTCCCCTCCCCCCCTCTCTCTCCTCCCTCTCTCTCTCTCTCTCCCTCCCTTTCTCTCTCCCTGTACAACTCCGGCACCAGAACAAAAAATCAGATCAGACAAGATCAGACAAGTGCAGAGTGAAGGCAGTCCCCACTAGACCTGATCAGACGACCACAGAGAAGACTAAATAAATCCTCTGGCATACTCTGATGCTCTGAGCACACAGATGGGGCTGATGCTCTACACAGGCTGAGCAAACTAGCAGGTAATCTCAGAAAGATAGAGAGATAGAGAGAGAGAGAGAGAGAGAGAGAGAGAGAGAGAGAGAGAGAGAGAGAGAGAGAGAGAGAGAGAGAGAGAGAGAGAGAGAGAGAGAGAGAGAGAGAGAGAGAGAGAGAGAGTGTTAGCGAGTGAGTTATTGCATCCACCCTTCTCTCTCTGTTTCCTGTCCTATTTTGCAGCACTCCTGACCAAAAGACAGGTGGCAGTCTTGCCCATAGGTGCCCTCTGATTACAACTTCATGTCCATGTTATCTGAATCAGTACTGATGATAGAATTGGAAAAAAGAGACTGAAGCATTGGTATGAATGTACAAGGGATAACGGCAGGCGAGGTGACCAGTTCTACAGAAACAATGGCGAGGTTGAGGTTCAGAACTCTGGTGACATGCACAGACGGAGTTACCACCGACAAGACATTATTTCTGCAGAACCGGTCACCTCGAAGGCCGTTATCCCGCTTATCTCCCGTTTGTATTTATCTCCCGTATATTTAAAGAAGCATATAAAACATAAAAGAAAATGCAACTCCAATTTAAAAGAAGTTAACCTGTTCGGTTTGGGTACTATTTTCAGTTGAAAGTAGATCTACAAGGCTGCTTATTGTTATTATAGTTACCATTCTAAAAGGCATTGATATGGAACGACCACCCCATGGCCACTCCATCAGCCAATCAGAGAAGAGAATCGCATTCTGAAGGGAGATAATGGTTCATATCTAGGCCATGGTGGGCCCTCATAATCTACAATCTGTAGCTGGAGTGGCTTTGTACAGTACAGACCAAAAGTTTGGACACACTTTCCCATTAAATTATTTACTTTATTTTCAAGACTGTTGCCTTCAGTGACAATCTACAAAATAAACAAACTTATGAATGAACACTTGGCATTATGTACTTAATAAAAAAAAGTGTGAGATGACTGAAAACATGTTTTATATTCTTGTTTCATCGAAGTATCCTTTTTTTGTTTTGATAACTGCTTTGTCCTCTTTTTATTTTTTGGATGAGCTTCACGAGGTAGTCACCTGAAATGGTTTTCCAACTGTCTTAAAGAATTATTCATTCCCAGAGATGCTAAGAACTTGTCGGCTCTTTTGCCTTCACTCTGCGGTCCAACCCACCCCAAACCATCTTGATCGGGTTCAGGTCCAAAAGTTTGTCATAATCTCACACTTTTTTTGTTAAACACATAATTATGTGTTCATTCATAATTTTGATGCCTTTAGTGAGAATCTACAATATAAATTGTCCTGGAAATAAATTAATGGCATTGAATGAGGGGGTGTGTCCAAACTTTTGGTCTGTACTGTACATGTTGCTTCCTTATTGTGGTGAGTGTAGGGGAGTATAGGGCCTACACAGAGCACGTACATAGAAGCCTTTTAAGAGTCTTTGATGGTTTTAAACTGCTTCAAATGTCCCACTTCTCCTTCTTGCTTCCTCACAAACACACACACACACACGCATGCAGCTATGCACACAGACTGGCAAAACTGACATACACAGATTACGCGTCCAGAGATAATCAACAACATGTGTGTGAAGGAAACCAATCACTACAGAACAGCGACAGACCGAAGGACGAAAAGGAAAGGAAAGAGAATCTCTCTCTCTCTCTCTCACACTCACACACACACACACACACACACACACACACACACACACACACACACACACAGACAGACAGTATAAATGAGACAGGCACACAGACACTCATACAGCATAAGTGGGTTAGTAGAGTGGTGTAGAGTGTGTGTCTGTGTCTGTGTCTACTCACTCTCCTCCTGCATGCGGGCCAGTATCTGCACATCAGTGACGTCGTTGAGTCGGTAGGTGGTAGAGGAGCCCACAGAATCCTCGTCCATTTCCGAGGTGCTCAGCTCACTGTCTACCGAAGACTGGGGACTCACTGGAGGAGGATTCCGATCTGCCGAATTCCGCTGGTAGCCTGCACACCACACACACACACACACACACACACACACACACACACACACACAGAAGTCATGTTTGATTCTTCTTTAATTTACGACTGGCTACTGCATCATGGGTAATAATGGCAGAAATGAAATGACACAGAAAAAAGAAATTCCAAGAGAAGCGAGGGATGATGAATGGAGGACAAGTACTATACCCGCACTGTTGGGCAGCACCAGCTGCTTGACGATTGGCACCCTGGAGGGCGTGGAGGAGGGCGAGTTGAAGCCACTGCTGTACGGGCTGTTGGCCGTGTTTGTCCCATACGGGCTGCCGTAGCCTGTCTGTGGGCTGTAGTTGTTGCCATACAGACTCCTGCGCTTGTTGGCTGTGAGATGGAGATAGACAAGGGAGAGAGAGAGAGAGAGAGAGAGAGAGAGAGAGAGAGAGAGAGAGAGAGAGAGAGAGAGAGAGATGGAAAAAGAACAAAAGTAAGACACAGAATTAACTACAGTAAAAAACAGACAACTGGCCTGGTTCATGTCTCTGCCTGTATGTGTGTGAAGGCCTGACTGACTGACTGCCTGACTGACTGCTGTTGGCCAGGCATCCCCGGATGTGCTGGGGACTGATTGATTCACAGTGTCAGGTGTCACCAGTGGCTACACAGGAAGCCATTTTACATCCAGTCTCAACTACCAGGATGACCGCATGTGCTGTGAGTGTAAGAGAGAGTGTGTGTGTGTGTGTGTCTTTGTATAGTGTCTGTGTAGGCTACATATCAGGAAGTGTGTGTCATGAAAATGTGTTTACTGTATTTGGTTCCTGTATAGAATATCCCAGAGAAACCATCACTGGCTCCTCTTTCTTTCCAGGCAGGCAGGCATGCACGTGTGTGCGCGCACACACACACACACACACACACACACACACACACACACACACACACACACACACACAGCCTGCTGCCCCCACACTTGTATAAATCCCCCCAGAGTAATCAGCCTTTGTGAGAGATCTGAGTGTGCCAGTGCTCTGGTCACTGGTCAGTGTGTGGGAGCATATGGCAGTGATGGAACAAGTACAGATAGAGAGGGAGAGGGGGTGAAGGGGAGGGACAGAGAAAGAGAGAGTGGCAGACAGAGAGAGAGAGAGAGAGAGAGAGAGAGAGAGAGAGAGAGAGAGAGAGAGAGAGAGAGAGGGATGAAGAGGAGGGAGAAAAAGAGGAAGCGAAAGACAGAGGAAAAGAGGGAGAGAGAGAAAAAGAGAAAGAGAGAAAAAGAGAGGGAACGGGTGATATAGAGTGTCAGCTCATAATGGCTGGTGGCCATTCACTTGGGGTTCACTCCACCCCAGCAGCACAATGCATCAGTGTGTGACAGACAGACAGGCAGCGCTTCATTGCTCTGCAGTCAGCAGTCAGATTACAGGAGCAGCAGCAGCAGCAGCCTGAATGCCACCATTCACAATGCAATGACGACGACACTATGAACCCACTGGGCCAGTCTTTTAACACACACACACACACACACACACACACACACACACACACACACACACACACACACACACACACACACTACACACTACACACTACACACTACACTACACTACACACAAGGGTGCTGCCTGTATCTCGGGCCACTGTCGGTCATTTAAATGGAGGCAGACAGGGGACACAGCAAGACTGTTCCAGTGGCTGGAGTGAGCGCTGCTCCAGCTGTGGATGTTACACAGCCATAAGGTCTAGGCTATCTATTGAGTGGCGGCTAACACAACCACACAGGCAGCCTTTTATGGCTCCACAAAGCTAGACTAGTACTCCACTATGCTTTTTCCATGTTAACAGGGAGAGTCACTTTTTATATTGGACTTACTGGTTGTTTAGCCTAAATGTCTAGTGTGTGGTTGGTTGGTTATGTCACAGTGACACACACCACCACTATCCCAGGGTGCTCTAGTGCCCCTCAGTCGGACTTGACGAGGCCTCCTCTCTGAGTGTCTGTGTGAGAAGGCTTAACACCGGACCAAACCATCACATGATAACACTCCTCCCTGGGTCACTGTGGTATTTACACAGCTGGGCTGGGAGCACTCCACTTTCTATTGCTTTCTCTCTCTTTCTTTAGGCTCTCGGTTTCTTTCCTTCTCTCTCTCTCTCTCTCTCTCTCTCTCTCTCTCTCTCTCTCTCTCTCTCTCTCTCTCTCTCTCTCTCTCTCTCTCTCGCTCTCTCTCTCTCTCTCTCTCTCTCTCTCTCTCTCTCTCGCTCTCTCTCTTTCGCTCTCTCTCTCAGTCTACTACTCTCTCTCTCTCTCTCTCTTTCTCGATCACTTTCTCTCTCTAACTCTCTCTCTGTTCACTCTGTTCATCTTTCTGAAGGGCTCACTCTCTTCGTTCTAGCATATGATATTATTAATCTAACATATCTCTCTTTATCTCTGAGTGGACCATCATTGGGATAGCCAATGGATCCAACTCTGCATCCCTTTTGCCTATTAGGCTAACAGCTTCTCCCTTCTTCCGCTGTTCACCTTCCACTATCTCTCTACCAATCCTCTCTCCCTCTCTCTCTCTCTCTCTCTCTCTCTCTCTCTCGCTTGTGAACAGCTCTATCTATCTTTCCTCCTTCCTCCTTCTCTCACTCTCCTTCCCTCCTCTCTCTTTCCCCAAGCAGTCTGTCCCACTGAATTATTTAGTAAATAACAACATGCCCTCGGTCCCACATATCCTTAGAAGTCAGCCAACCAGGACACACACACACACACACACACAGCCAGGCACACACCAGACACACACACACAACCATAAGTTCTTCACCTCTTTAGCTAAATCTACACAAGTCGATGCCAACTGGCACAAGTCTGTCCACTGCACGCACGCACGCACACACACACTCCATTCTGGTCAGACTGGCCTATGGCGCTGAATGTCAGCAATGCCTCCACCACATAATGAGGCTATTTATAGACAGTGGTCAGCATTTAGGATTACCTTCTGCTAATCTCACAGGGGGGACACAATGCAAAAACAACTCACATGTACGGGAACACATAGATGCACACAGCATGACAAATTCTCATCTCAGAGCTATTTAATTAGCCTAATCTCCAAAGTACAGAAACGCGTACACACACAGCCTCTAACTTCTGGTAACAATTCATTGTGTGTAACATACTAATTACGCAGCAAACTAACTAACCTAACCTATAGCCTACTAACTTACCTCTAACCCTAGGCTAAGTCTTAAGTCTTAACTCCAGTCTATTAACCTGTAGCCTAATTATTTAATAAACTTTCAGAGCAAACAGAAACCAAGCAGAGCTTTAAGGACACCCCTAAGCTACAGCCTAGCCTATGGCTTCATGAGTGAGACATGCTTGACATTCATGTGGGAACAACAATGAAGTAGCAAGCAGTTGAACTAGTCTCACACAGCCCTGGCAAGAGCAGTCAGCTAACAACAGGGAAACAACAGGTTTGCAGAAAAAAGTATAATTACATACCTGACACTCGTAACGAATATGTAGCAAACAATCATCAATATATCTATCTATTAATGCAAGGAACTTCTGTCTGTGTGTGTCTGTGTTCCACGCATAGCCTAACTCTTAAATTGTTCGCACACACGGGCAATGCACTAGTTCTATCAACAATAAGATCTTGGTCACAAACGTAGCTTGTGTCAAGCATTAAGAGACTTTCTTGCAACCGTGAAAATTATGGTAAACTTTGTCAAAGCCAAACTTCTTGCTGCAAAGTATGTAGAGAATGCATGCCCTACAGTATGTTTGTATGTATGTATGCTTAGGCTAAATGAAAAACTCTGTGTGAATTAATTCATATCCTGGTTGTTCCAGGATAATGATCACTGACCAAATAAATAAATTCACTCCAAGACAGGAAATGACCTGACAAGACTTTTTTGGATGAATGGGCGGCTCAGTTGTCCAGTTGTTGAGAGAGCTGGACAGATTAAGGCACCTGTGGTCATAAAAAGCCTGCACGTCAGTAAAAGGCAATGCCAACACTGTCTGGCCAAACAACGTAGTGACATCTAGCCTAACATCTCATTCACTCACTTTTAGTTTGATTTTTACTATGCCATATTTAAATCAGTTAGGCTAGCCGCTGCTTTGTCGTTTAGTCTATGATGTGCAATTTTGAGCTTTTTTCCCTCGTGACAGCGATCGGTGACATGGAGCAACAGGGCTATGGATTGATTTGTGACAGATTTCTCCTTTAATGAGCGCATAAACAGGTGATATCCATTACTCATTGATTATTCCAGGGGCAACCTTCAAAGTCAGCACTTTCTGCTCTAACCTTTGACCTCTGAAGATTGACAGGACAGCCTGAGCCTCCCCAAACACATGAACACATGAACACAGACCACAGAAATGATCAGGGCACCACTAATGACTTCTAGAGTGACATCAGCCATGGGCCAATGCGCCAAGGGGAAGGAGACAAATTCATAACAATCTGAACACAGAAAACTACAAGAAATCCCAGGGAACACTGTAACACTGATAAGGAAGTCTGGTGGGTAGAAAAATCTAGAGGTTTCCCTGCAGGCCTCGTTGCCAAGGCACACTGTATTTCATTGCTGTGGTACTTGTACTAATATGCATATGACAAATAAACCTGAACTGAACTGAACTGAACTGAACTGAACTGAACTGAACTGAAAAAGCCCAGGCTTGGGGACGGAGTCAGATCCATGGCTGATGGGGACAGACGAGCAGACGAGACACAACACAAATGCGTCCCTACAGCTTGGCCACTGCCACAGGGACAGGGGTCTCCAGGGTGCGGGGAGCAGTAAGGGATGGGGAGGTGGTGGGTGGGTGGGGGCCCGCTGTGCCACGGCAAATGAGGCCGCCTGAAAATAGTGCCGTCCTTAAAACCAGGCCTATTACAAACCCTTCATTATCTCAGCCACCAGCCAAGAGCCTGGAAATAGAGAGAGAGAGAGAGAGAGAGAGAGAGAGAGAGAGAGAGAGAGAGAGAGAGAAAGAGAGAGAGAGAGAGGAAGGGAGAGATAGAAAAAGACAGAGGAAAGGAGAAATAAATATAGAGAGAGACAGATAAAGAGAGAGAGAGAAATATAGAGGACAAATAGGAGGAAAAGAAGAGAGGGGAGAGAGAGAGAGAGAGAGAGAGAGAGAGAGAGAGAGAGAGAGAGAGAAAAGAAAGAGAAAGAGAGAGAGAGAGAGAGAGAGAGAGAGAGAGAGAGAGAGAGAGACGCATGAGTCAGTGTTTCCAGCATGGTCCTGTTGGAAAGAGCCTAGCCGATCCCGTGCCCCAGCGTCCACCCCTACTGGAGCTGGGGCTTTGGCCAGAGAGCCTCCACTTTCCACTGGTCTTACACACAACACTGAGCCAGACTCATTCCCCACTGCTGAAGCACCATCTCACAAGAGTACAGACAGTGAGTGAGTGAATGAATGAATGAATATATATAGAGAGAGAGAGAGAGAGAGAGAGAGAGAGAGAGAGAGAGAGAGAGAGAGAGAGAGAGAACTGATAGAAGAATTGTCCCCCAAAAAAGTTCTGAACCCTAAAAGACTTATCTTTAGGATTGGCCGATCCATTCAAGTGAAGAGGTATCATTCAGTGTTTAGGGTTAGAGGGGAGACAATGGGACTGCACTCCACATAAAAGTGCCGGGCTGAAGAGGAAGTGTAGCCTAGTGCAGGCTGGAGGAAGCACTGCTACGGATGAGTGGCTTGGCTGAGAGGAGCACTGGGCCGCCTCAGTTCCACCAGGCCAGTAAAGTAGGCTAATGAGACAGCAGCCTGCGCTAGTTATCTGATGAAGGCACTGCCCGACTGCCCTCCCGCCCTGTCAGCGTAGCCCTCCCGCCATCCGCCTGGCTGCGAGTGAACACGGGCCTGGGGACTTATGGGTCAGTGGATCGGCAAGTTTGGGAGCACGGGGTGAAGCACGCCTCGACTGGCTAATACAAACAAGATCACATGAGTTTTGCGTCCCAGTTCCATTTCAGATGAAGATGCTCAGTCTGGCTCCCTGACCCAGCTTAGGGGTGGGCAAGAGTAAACACAATGTCTTAACTGTCTGGCAGCTACTATATTTTCGGCTACTTGCCCCCGTTTGTCTTACAGAAATGGTCAAGAAAATAAAACTTTTGTAGACAGTCTAGTCTACTGTGAGTGAGTTGGTCTACTGTGATCAAAACATAGAAAAACTTCTGCACGCTGTCCATTTTTGGTCTTCAGACCTTTGTGGTCTCGGCTAGCATGTGA
>JAODXP020000022.1:21471029-21503685 GCA_027497455.2 Sardinella longiceps | reverse complement strand
AAAAGACAACAAGCCATGACTTATTTATCAAAATGAAAACCCCCTTGGGCCAACACTGTTCCCCAAGTCCCTTAGAATACTCTAAGTATCCATGGCAGCACTGGAGAAGGGACTGTGGGGCTGTTGTTTACATTTCTTCAGGGAGTGTGCAACAAGGGATTTGTTGCCATGGACAGTCAAACCCACACACACTGTGCTCACGGCTAAAGTAATCAAGTTCTTCTCTATGGTCAACTGGATTGCATGTTGAAGACATCACTGTCTTTTATAGCGCTGTTTACAAGTTAACAACCCTTCCCATTGTTGCACTAATAAGCATTGTGAGTTGTCTATTTCAACAAAGGAAGCACATACTGTACATGCATCCATGTATGTTCAAAATTCTGGACACTTTGTTCAAGGAACAGTTGGCAGATTATTCCCTGATTTTCGCAGGAAAAAAAGTCTTCCACTAGTAGTGCAAACACACTGGGCCTTGGTCACCATGGCAACCTGTGAGTTCACACTCCCATCAGAAAGCGAGGGAATGGAGCAGAGGACAGAAATCCAACCTGGAAGAGAGCCGAGAAGGGCACGCACACACACACACACACACACACACACACACACACACACACACACACACACACGACACGCCTTGACCTGCCACTACTGTAGGTGTGTGTATATATGTGTGTGCCATAATTCTGAGTGTCCACCCTGAGGGACATTCTGATGATTTTATAGAGACAGGGTGTGTCCTCTAAAACTAGGAGAAACAGCCTAAGGAATGTAGGAGATACAGTAGGTTCAGCCTTATACAGTATGAGAATCATGAGCAGGGTCAGAGCCTTATATGAGAATCACATCAATACACTTGCAGTGACAGTGCTTCAGTCTCATAAAAACGATTACGCACTTGAGTGACCCTTGAATAACACAACAGGCACTGTCAGTGCTAATGCTTCTCACCATCTAATTTGTGCCTGGCGGCAACAAACAGTTGCGTCACCTCCTGTCAACATCAGCCAGTTTCCCCCTGTGCCTGCGCCGGGGTTCAAAGGGGCTACTTCAGAGGCAGTCTGTCTGTCTGTCTGTCTGTCTGTCTATGGACCACCACATGTCCCCCAAACAGCTGAACGGCAGTCCCACCCCACCACCACCACCACCATCACAACCACTAGCAGTGTCTTTGGACTCATTAGGACTGATGAGGGTAGCAGCACGTTGGCTGTTCTCTTAGGCAGCTGCTCTGCTCTGACAAAGGGTCAGACAGAGGCTGAGGAAAGAATAAGGCCTGATTCACACTGTACCGTATTATGCACTGTGCAAGCTGGCGCCACGGTTGTTCATTTTTCTATGGTTTTTCATTGTGGTGTGGATGTTAACAGGTTGAGAGTTGACACACTGCCTGAATGGTAGATACAGTTCAACCTACGGTGTGCAAGATGTTTTTTTTTAGGTGGTTAGAAGCTGTCTCCATATACTTATACATATACAGGGGTTGGTACTAACAAATGGACGCAACCACACAGAAACGTCTACACATCGCTTACACATAGCTTGCTGTTTGAACAGGGACCTGAGGAGGACCTGCTTTGATTCCCAAAGCACAATTCAGTTCTTCCCCGCTCCTTCTGTGAAGGATCCGCTGGTTTTAACACCAGAACCAGGACAGGTTCTCTAAACACAAGAAGCGAGGTTCATTTAAAGCATGATAGGGAGTGTCTGAAAGACACAGAGAGAGAGAGAGGGAGAGACCGATGACGTCATCAAACGCTCATCATCTCTGAACCGTCACCGTGCGGTGAGGCTGACTCATAAATGAAAAAGTTCGCTCACTTGACACACCACATGTTCTTTTCCGCGTTACCCGCCAAGAAAAAAAGAAAGAAAAAAATACAGTCCAACTTGCCCCAGGAGAGTGAGTCAGGAGAGACCACTGAGGCTTCCCTAGTGCGAGTTATGAGACGTGTTCTCTGTGTCTGAGTCCCGCAGACAGCAACAAACACTCTGGGCAGTGTACCAGCTGCTGGCTGCTTTTCAACAGTTCAAAGGTATCAGGGCAGTTAAACAGTTTGGAAGAGTCATGTGGGTATTTGTTTGTGTGTGTGGGTATTTGTTTGTGTGTGGGTGTGTGTGTACACTTCATAGCAATGTGGAAATGACACTGAGATGAACATTCATTGCCTCATCTGTGTCTTCATGCAAATAACACACACAGCAAGAGTGTGAAAAGGATGCATGGATCTTCCCACACTTCTGTAACCTTGCCTGTAATAAAGATTGACAGGCTTTTAAGAAGTCTCAGGACTCCTGGACAAATTTGGACAAAGTGCCAGGAATACCCCCTCAGAACCCTTCCTGCTAATCACTAAAAGCAGAGGGGTTAAAAACAGAGCGAGAGGTCCAAACGTTATGTTCCGTGGTCTATTTTCACGGGGGCGGGGGTCATAAATCCCCCTATATGTAGACCAAAGTTGAGCTCTCATAGCTGACATGAAAGATCGTTGAAAAGTTCATATTCTAAAAGTTCATATTGTGACACAATGCATTGCACATCATGCAGACATTCACGTTTGCTGCCATTGACACGTATAACGTTGCTCCATCTTGGTCAGTATTCCATGATCTTTGCAAATAGGGCACCCAGTGGCTGAGTCCCCCATGTGTGTCAGTACTCATGGGCACGCCTCCAGTTCTGGACGTTGCTGACCTTCAGAGAAGTGTTGCCCAACCAGGCCTGGAACATGTGAGCATACCTGAGTAAAAATGGCTCGTCCCAAAAGCCCTCCTAAGCGAAGGGGAGTTTGGGGGGTTGGGTGAGAGCTTGGGAGGGTCGAGGGGCTGTCGAGGCACGAGGTCGGTCACGCTTCGCCTAAAATTAGCGTAAAAAATACTTAAGCTAACGGCGGCTCTGTGTGACAGCTTCTAAAAGAGAGGAACTATAAACAGGGGGAAAGTGAATGTGAAACTGTGTGCCTGAGCGGAAGAGAGGAAGAGAGCAACAGGCATAAAGGGGGATGAGGGAGGGGGGTGGCTGAGCAAAAATAGAAAGACACAGGGACAGAGCGAGAGAGAGTGAGAGAGAGAGAGTGAGAGAATGACTTTGTTTCTGTGTTCCTGTTGTTACTGGTATTCATTTATGCCAACTATATTTATCTATGTATGCACCCATGGGCCTTTTATTTTATTCCATATGTCTCCCACTTTGTATGATTACTTTGGCAACAGGAAAGGAATGTTCGTTATGCCGGGAAACAGAAGGACAGGGGGAGGGGGTGAGAGAGAGAGAGAGAGGGATGGGGATGGGGGGTGAGCAGTACCTGACATGGTGAGGTCTAATCTGTGGATGAGGGAGCGCTTGGCAGACTCCATCTCGGGGCTGGGGTTGTCCAGGGCTTGCCGACACCACACCATGGGGCTGAGGGCCTTCTGCAGTGGGCTGTTGAGCTTGGTCTCGTACAGCCTGCAAGGGAAACACACATTGGCACACTGCTGTTACAACACTTGTCGTGACCTGCATGCGACTCACAAAACAAACACCAACGTCTGTTTCAACTATTTAGTGAGAGTTGTGGTCTGGCTGGTGCGCTGACAATGCAAAAAACATGTTGTGACAGGGAAGCATAAACAACTAAACAGAATTCAAAGAGGGGTTACAATGGTCTGGTGTTGTTCACATCTTTCATTAGAATTTGACT
Source organism: Sardinella longiceps (assembly GCA_027497455.2). NCBI lineage: Eukaryota > Metazoa > Chordata > Actinopteri > Clupeiformes > Clupeidae > Sardinella > Sardinella longiceps. The sequence continues at coordinate 21,500,002 of JAODXP020000022.1, read as the reverse complement.
TTTCCAAAATTGTAACACATCACATTGCTATCCACATTACAAATGAACAATGCCTGTAAAAGGCCAGATTGGAGGTAGCTGGAGATAGACCTTTGGTGTGTGTGTGTGTGTGTGTGTGTGTGTGTGTGTGTGGATTGCACTCAAACCTCATAGCAGGTTTACTGCCACGGCAGAGGACACGACACTTATAAATACATGCCAACCTGACATCAGATAAGATAAAAGGGTCCGTAAAGCAGTCCTGAACGTTTAAGACTCAGGACACATCCCACAGACACAAAGAGAGAGAGAGAGAGAGAGAGAGAGAGAGAGAGAGAGAGAGAGAGAGAGAGAGAGAGAGAGAGAGAGAGAGAGAGAGAGAGAGAGAGAGGAGAAAGAAAATGAGAGAGAGGAGACATAAAGTGCCTCTGTCGGAATGAGAGCTCTGAGTCAGCATCTGTCAGCTCGCTCTCCTCAGCCAAAGCACAAGGAGGGAGGGAGGCTTTATCACTCCAGCCCTCAGCTGTGTTGTCTCACAACACACACACACACACACACACACACACACACACACACACACACACACACACACACAAAGCAACAGATTAAACATTCCAGCACAGAAGAACAGGAAATGGAATCCTCCAGTGACCTCTGACACTAGACTAGCTCCTCCCTCTCTCTGCGTACACACGCACAAACAATGGAAATTATAATGATCATATAATCAGCAGTTGCATGCATTCACTGTAGGCTGCATTCCTTTCATTCCTGACCAATGCAGACCGATGATGTAATCCACCTCCACTGAGCGAGACCTTACAAAAATGCCTATTGCACTGATCAGGACATCTACGCTACTACAGAGCTACAATATGCCTCCACCACAGCTGATTCACAGAAAGAATCCGGCAATAGGTGAGAACGGAGACCTGTTGGCCAGGCTCCGGTCCAGTCAGAGATCCCGAACAAGCAGCCGCCAATGTTCCCGGACCAGACGGCCCTGGTAATCCGGTCTGATGCTAATTCAGGGATTACAGGAATCCATGACAGAGTTGGCACTGTAGGGTAATCCCACTACAAGTGGCTTTGCCACCCAAAGGAGGAATGAGAGAAAGACTCAGGGAGCAGAGGAGGACAGGATGGGATGGAATGGGATGGGAGAACAAGGGAGAGATGGAGGGAGAGACAGAGCAAAGCAAAAGAAGAGGACAGAGGGGAGGAGGAGAGAGCGAGGGAAATGGGATAGGATAGGCTACACTGGGGGAAGAATGCCAGGGAGATTATGAAAAAGGACAAGAGAAAGTGGAAAGAAATGGAAGGAAGACAGAGACTGAGAGAGAGGGGGGCGACAGAGAGAGAGATGGGGGGGGGGAGAGAGAGAGAGAGAGAGAGGGGAAACATGGATTCACCAGTGGAGGGAAATGTAACTAATGGATTCAGACTTGGCCGTTAGATTCCAGGGCCGGGAGGCCCGCCATGGAAGCGCAGCGAGACTAAAGCTGTGACTGTGTGAAACTAAAATCAGCATGTTTCAATTCATGGCATACAGGAGGAGAAAAGGCCAGGCCAGGAAAAATCCCTGGAGAAGAGGTGACCTTTTTAACTAAATCAACCCCTGAATTCCCAGAAACTCGCCCACTTATCAGTACACGAAGAAAGGCCCTTTTCACTTGAAGAGTGGGGTGGGTGTATGCACAGAGCAGCTATCACAACCACAGCTGTGAGAGAACCTCCATAACCCTGTAAGTGGATTCAAGACGCCTTCTTCCCACAAAAATAATAATAATCTTCAATTATTCCATTCTCTTGTTAATTGCTTCTTCACTCCTCGTCTTCTAAACCTCTCAGGTCTTTTGTTCTCTTAATATGGTCCCTCACTTGTGCACAATGCCAAACACAGGGCGGCGAAAACTAAAGCCTCTCGACTTAATTCACCTCCCAATCAGGATTCTCATTAACATTAGCCTTAACTGTTCTGGCTCCTGCTGAAACTCCTGGCTCCTCTCAAGAGACCGTGTGAGTGAGTGAGTGAGAGAGTGAGAGAGAGAGAGAGAGAGAGAGAGAGAGAGAGAGAGAGAGAGAGAGTGTGTGTGTGTGTGTGTAAGGAGATCATAATGGAGGCCAAGAGTGAGGGGCTGGATGTGGGACAGCAGGAGCAGCAGAGGAGGAGGAGGAGGAGGAATAACAAGTGGAGGAAGAGAGAGAAGGTCTTCACTGTTATGCATGCATCTCTTCATGTCATCATATCAGCCTATAGGCTGGAGGCTTAGTCCCGGGGGCCCTCATGTAAACATTCTCAGCATTATAAGTAGGCCTATGCTTCCAGTCGGTGAGTCATGTGACTTTCAGTCATTGAAGAGGAAGGAAGCTGCTGCTTGTCATGAGGGTGCTTGCTTTATTGATTGATCCGTTTCAGTACTCTAATCTGGAGTCATATATAACTCATCATGGGCTGGCTCTGTATTCGCAGCAGTGTGCCGCACTGTGGACAATAATCAGGTAGATGGGAGCTGCTTCTATCACATCTCTGTTATCTGAGAGCTGAACTCATCCATGAGCCAACATAATCAACACACACACACACACACACACACACACTCCTGTCCAGCTGTTGCAGGATTTCCGCTGGAGTCTGGTCCCTTGCTCTCTTTTACACTGCCAGCACAATAAATCCACTCAAACGGCTCTCCGGTTGCAGGGATTACCGATTTCCGCGGAAATCTGTGTAAAGTGACCTAAACCTCAAAGCAGCAAAATACAGTGATTGTTTACAAACACAGGCGGGTAAATAGGCAAGAAGAAGAAGAAAAAAAATACTTGAGCCTTTGACTGAAACATCAGGGCAGACCCACAGAGGAAGCTGATGTTAATGCAGCAAGGCAGTTGAGCACCAAAAAGTAGTCTAATGTGCTCCTAAGGCCAACCATACAAAATTCAGGAATGACATCTTAGGGTAGGACCCATCATACACCATCTGCTATTGTCAATGACCTCAGCCTGTGGTTTGGACAGTGAGACACACACACACACACACACCTCTGCATGACACATGACTTTCCAAAGGAGGATGGAACCTAAAATGGTGAACTGACCAAAACTACATTCTACTAAATGTAGGCTACACTCTTATCAGCACAGTTAAGGTTCTCCTTTTAAGTCCGCTACCCTCATACCCCGTACAAGACTGACAGGGAGACTACGACAACAGCACAGGGCTGCAGTGGTAATCACTCTATAGGTCCTCTGAGCCAAAAGAAGCGCTGCCAAGAAAACCGTTCTCTACCTGCTAACGTTAGCTAGATAAACAGGCGTTGTCTAGTTCAGTCCTACTGAAAGACACTTGCACACGTATTTCTTAACAGCTCCTTGTCGGTCTGCCACAGGGTATGGAAAGGCTATAAAATACACTTCAAGATGAATCCTGTGTGATCTAAGCATTGCACAGCTGGACATTTGGCGAACCTACACTGACTACAGTGTAGCCTAAAGCAGAGAAAAATGTTCACGTCAACACCTTCGGCATTCAAAGAGTCTCCAATTTGATATCTGGTGAGGTGAATATAAATATTGAAATGTTAATGAAACGCTATATGACAGAAACATTGTAGCTGTGTAAGTGGGTGGTTAGCACAAATTGCCACTCATCGGTGACAATGTATCTTTGCTAGCTAACTGTTGCTCTGTGGAATGCAACTTCACTTGCCGCTAACGATGGCGAACACAAACGGCATTAGGTGTTGTTTCCGAAGCAAGTAAATAAGAAAATTCCTTTTTCGAAGGCAGTGTCAGACAAGTGAATCGATCATTATGAGAAAAGGAATACCATATATGGGATATGTTTACATATTTGCCTCAAAGCTACACAGTCCCATCAGAAAATCCCATCGGCGCATTCCTGTGCAACTCTGCACTCGTCAAATGCTCGTCAGGCTGGCTGTGGTCTGGAACAGCTGTGCTAGCCTGTTGGGCTGTCACAGCGCGGGTGTGAGGTTGTGCCCACTGTTAACAACCCTGGCTACCAGTGATGTAATCTAAAAACGTTGGCTAGCCAGCTACTTTTCACACACTCACCAGCTGTCGTCGTCTTCGTTCAGACAATCCATGTCCTCTAGATCGAGGAGTTCCACTTCATCAAGTATTGAAGTTTCTCCGTCTTTATAAAAATCCCCTACATCGTTATCATATGTCGTGATACCAGTGGCAGCCCAAGCACCATCGCTATCGTATCCCCCATAATTCGTTCCAGGATATGACAGTCTTGGGCTCAAACAACGGGAGTTTTCCGACAGCCCGCCGTAGCCCCTCGTTCCACCGAACCCCACCCCAGGGAAACCGGCCAGCCCCGACGCCGCTGCCGCTGTCAAGGGCGAGTCGTATCCGGCGCTCAGAGGTCTTGTGTTAGCTGACATCCCACCGGTCGAAGAGAGTAAAGACGACCGACTCCGGAGCTGTTCGTTCTGCTGTTCGAGTTTCTTCACCAAGTCTTGAAGCTTCCGCACTTCCAAGTCTGCGTTTATATTTGAATTGATGTCCTCCATGGTAGCTGTCCTATGTGACTGTCTTGTCACTCTTTAGCCGCTGAATAAGTATTCGCCGGGAGTTAGAAGTCTCTTGTATAAAGTTTACACTGAAAACACCTCACTGCCAAAGAGAGTTAATGAGCTAATCGTCGTCATCTTCTCCGGGCAATCACACACACTGCCAGCATCGGCGCCATCTTTACTGTCCCCCAGTTACAAACTGAGGCAAAAATCAACTGGGAGGTAACGTAATCGCGTACGTCACCGGGGCCGAGCACGTTTTGGGAGCGACCCTTTCACACGTGAGCGCGCCCAATTTCTTTTTGTCCGAACAAGGGAAAATGCCTGTTTTCAGGAACAGTAGGAATCAAGGAACTTTTATTATAAGCCGGGCACAAGATTAAAATGTCACCTTTGTCAAATGATTTCCATTTCCTGTGCCGCGGACCACCTAGTTATTTTCTGAAAGAGGGCGTCTACTCACACAACTTCGTGATGATGTTAGTCGCCCTAAAACTATTTGTACATTATGTAACAGTTTAAAAAAAGAAGAAAAGACAAAGAGAAGAGAAGACAGATTTAAATTGAACTTCATTTTTCTTTTCGTGTAGGGACACAGATATAGCTCCTGCTCTCTGTATATTTATATGAATGATAATTTGAATATTTCAGTAATCCATCTGGGTTTTGTACAACAATCAATTAGCCTCACCCACAATTATCACATCAAGAAGTCCTTCGTGGAAGGAACTGTGTGGAGCTTTTGTCATAAAACAATAACAAAATGTTACTAGCCATACCGGTTGATGGGAAAATGACATCATGACAACAATTACATGAGGTCTTTTGGTGGAGCTGCAATGAGTTGGCAGCAAAATAATTGAGTAATCAATGAAGTGAATAAGGAATACCAGTATACACATTTAATTGTTGTGGAAAAACATGTCCATGACAATTGTTTTTGTTTCCATATTCAAAATTTGTCATATTATACAAAATAAGACAAAATAAAAAACAAAACAAATACACAGAAACAAATTAAACAAAAAAAAATATGTGAGAACACTCAACACAAAACTATAAGTCGTTATTACTGGTGATTAAACAAACCATTCCTTAAGTCAAGACAACACTATGTTGATACAACACATAATAAGCGTACCTGACAATAAGGTAATAAAGTTGCTCATAGATGCATGAAAAGCCAATATGCTTCTGCCCAACGTATAAAACTCAAGTGTGTGAGCTGGGTTTTGAGAGACATGATAGCCATGTACTGGTTACTGGTCAAATCCCAATACCACCTCCCCATAGCCTTAAACAGTCTAAGGCTTAACCAATCATACAGGTTAATCTTTAAGAGTTCAAGCTTTAGGGCTTAGGGACTGAAGGGTGATTGGGATGCAGCCACTAGTGGAGTAGAGTCACTGTGAGTCATCACAGTGTGTCTGAGCCTGAGGTGTGTTCCAGAGTGTCACCGCCACCCTCTGCAGCAGTTTGGCTGGTCTCTCCCCCTTCCTGGGCCTCCATGCTCACCCCTGGGTCCTTCTGACTGGTCAGACTGTCCTCCAGAGTGTCTGGGGTGATGTCCTGCGACTCCTCCTGCCGATCCTCCTCATCCTCGTCTTCATCCTCCACGTCCATCTCGAAGACACGTACATGCCGGAGGTTGGAGCTTAGCTAAGAGAGAGCAGAGCAAACAATGTACCCAACAAGTCAGAGTAAGGAGGGCTTACACAAGCACAGAATTTGATAGACAGTTGGAAACAATAAGAAATACAGTTCCATTATAAATAAACAATAAATAAATGTTCAGTAATTCTGAGTTTATAAATGTTAAGTAATTCTGCGCTAGTGTTGCCAAAGACTTTCTTCTCTGGTGTCTTGATTAACATAATTAACTGCTGGGCCTGATCCATAGCAGATGACACTGTAAAAGCCAATTCAGACTGAAGATCTGCAACGAGATGAGACGGTTTTAGAGAGTAGTTGCAGCCGTGTGAATCAATCGTCGCAGGTCATTGCAAGCAGTTGCAAGCTGTCGCAAAAGATTTAACATGTCAAATCGCTGTTTCAGAATTTTAGAGCAGGATTTAAGAATGTCGCCGCCCGTCTCGTCGCGGATCTTTGGTCTGTAGCCACCTTAAAGGACATGCAAGCTTACCACACAAGACACTTTTCGGATCCCATTGACAGCAACAAACTGGGCTTTCATGTTGTCCAGAGGTCTCCACTGGTTCTCCCAAACCAGTCCTTGAGAGGGGATCGAGTCATTCTGCTGGTCCAACCTGGCAACCCCAAAGAAGCATACAGCACTGAGTGGAAATGACCAGTTATGACAATGAAAATATTTATATAAGACAGGAGGAAATTCAACCAGTTTCTCCCTTGTCCTGAGTATTAAAAAGTAGTGGGATAGTGAGTGTCACATGCGTTTACTCTTCGAGTCTGTTACACACACACACACACACACACACCGAAGGGTGGTGTCCCAGGTGAACTCTTCCTCACTGCGTAGGGCAGCACTGAGAGGCAGTTGTGCCAGCACACGCTCCTCCTCCTGTCCTTGCAGGACCACCGTCAGCGTCTCGGCGTCATAGAGACGGGCGTCAAGGCAACGGTATGCGCCATTCCCACTGGAAAACACACAGGCACAGAGCAAACATAATATTATCAGGCCCTACGGGAGCCTACTGGGATGTAAATAATAAAATGTACACATACAATACTACACACATATATTAAACACAGAGTGTATTAAATATGCAGTATACGTTATATTAAAATCATGTTCTAGGGTTAAATGAAAAAAACCTCACGGGATCTCTGTGACTGGGTCCTCATCATCAATGCTGGTGTTCAAAGGTCTGCTCAGGTCAATGGCTATGAGGCCATTTGGAACAGATCTGTGACAGATACATTCAAGGCAAACCTTATGTGACTGAAACCCAAAGACACCCAAAATGAAGAAGGTTTCTTTTAAAGAATCCATGTTGTTCTAGTTAAAGGATCTGGATGATTTGAAACGCTTGGCTGTTTACAAAGGCGAACACAAAGTGCAGAAAAAAAGGTATCATCTGAAATACCTGCAGGGATCTGTTGCTCTCCTGAGTAAATATATCTTGGATGGGGAGATTTCTGGCATGCAGAAAACCACATAATGCATACTGGCCTTGTTGTCATTCCACCTAATCACAGACGAGACAAGGACAAGAGAATGTCAACTAAAACAACTCTTATTCCTCAGCATCATCATCACCACTTCACAGAATAATGACCATCCATGTAATCATCCGTCACCTCCACATCCTCTCTCTAATCAGATTACACATAGGAAACGGAGCTCATTTTAATAATCTTACCAAATCAATCAACTCGATTGGGTGACAAAAGCATCCCTGATTGGCGTGATTAGGGCAATCAATACTACTAGTATCAGTGCTATCACACCCTCCATACAAGCCGATGTCATCCTGCTTAACCCTCAAAGGCCTCTTATCAGTTTAAGTAAATTATCAGCTTTCCTTTACATGTGAGTACTTAGACAGAACATCCAGGTGACTTACAGAGCGGGCATCTCAAAAAGTCTTGGCGTATTTTCCGAGCTGTTAAAAAAGGAAAACAAAAATGGCAAATTAAAAGCCATCTCTACCTGACACACAGACTCACAGACAACATGTGATCTGTGAACAAACATGCAGATGAGAGATAAGGTTAGGTTACCTTTCAGGAACAGTGTAAAGAGGCAAACACAAGGCCTCCTTCACAGACTTCCCAATCACCTCCTAGAAGCCAAACAGTCATTAAAGCCAAACTCTAATATCAAATATACTGTATATCAAATATCTGTAAATCAAATATTAGCTTTGAGTAATATCAGCGGTATGTTTAGACTACGAATAGAGTGCCCTGTCTAACACAGTAACCATGGCAGCATGAACATAACTTAACATGGAGAGTGTCGTTTTTCCTGATATTGATAGTAGCCCTCCATTCATTTTTTGAATGGGCTCTTCAACTCAAAGAGAAGGTGAAGGATTTTAAAGACCACAAAGGTACATGGTGTGTGCGGTGACGTGTGTGTCTGTGTGTGTGTGTGTGTGTGGGGGGGGGGGTGCTTTAGTATTTAGGGATGGTGTCAGACCAGCTGAGGCTTCCCAGGTGGATGAGTCAGATTTACAGATGCTGTTCCCAGCATCTCTCTCTCTCTTTCTCACACACTCTCTCTCTCACACACACACACACACAACGACACACACACTCCCTCACACCCAGCACTCAGGCACTGAGTCAGCAACAGAAACACCAGCCAAATTTCCCCAGAAGACACACTGTAAAAAACTCCCATTACTCTTAGGCCATTTCATTTCAGGTCACATTCAGTGGAGCAAAGAGCCTGGCTCAAACTGAGCACACATTCCTTGGATAGAACTGAGAGAAAGAAAGAAAGAAAGAAAGAAAGTGCTTTAAAGGCTAAGTGTCAATTACCTTAATTCTACAACCTTGTGACCTTGAAAATGCCAGTGACAGATATAAGAGTCTATGAGAGAGGGCTTTCATTTGTGTGCTTGTGTGAACTGAAGAAGGCACAAGCCTTTGATTGTGTGCATACGTCGCAGAGAGATGCTCTGTGTGTGTGTGTGTGTGTGTGTGTGTGTGCGCACTTACTGCTGGTTTCTGAAGACACAGCTCTATTGTACCCTCCATCATTCTCTTCACAAAGTGCAAGGACTTCTGAGGATATGTAGGGAACAGCAGAGGACTTTCTGCAGTAAACAAACAAACAAATAAACAACATTACTTATGTCACATAACGGGTTCCATGTCCTTGCTACAAGACAATGGGCAAGTTAATTGAGTTCAGGAATTCGGTGAGAGTTCTACCAATAATCGTTGGGATCTGTCACCATGTTTAGGTCCACGCTGCTGACTTTACATATGAATCCCACACTGAAAGTGCTGAAAGTAGCCGTCTTTTTTACTGGTTTAAGTTCGTCACAAACATGGTTTCTTGCCATCAACAGTGTAGAAAAGAAAGGGCTTGAGAGAACTCTCATTTTCAAACGTCAATTTGCTCCATGAGGCTAATAATGAAGCACCATTTTTTTTATGTATTCAATGGCAAGTGTGTAAATGTAAGCATGAACCGAAGCATGGCATTGAAAACAAATGGAACACCCATCCACTTCCCGAACTCAATAATATTTGCTGTAGATTGTATGGGTCTTCATGCGGAGTGCTACCTTTCAGATGTGTGCTGTCTTTGACAAACTTCACCCACTGGTTACCGTCAGTGTTGGGTGGAGAGACCAAGTCTTCCTCCTCGTCTTTCAAGTACTGCACATACAAATGCATCAATGAGAGTGAACAAATAGAGATAAGAGGCATAATACTGTATACACAAACACATACACTCACACACGCTCACACAGCTCAAGGACTACTTACCTGTCCCACTCGCTCCACATTAAAGTACTTTCCTTTCCGATCGAAAAGCTCCTCATTCTGAGAAAATCGTTTCAGAAAGTCATTATCCGGTTTAGTTTGGAGACTGTTGATCTAATTAGTAATTACACATCAACCACACTACCACACTACCCATCAACCCCAAAGGAATAGGAGGAAAGTTCAGGAAGGGAATATATCCTGATGTACTGATAAGAAGAAATGTTCTTAGTCTCACATTACTGTCTCTTTAAGTCACATATTATTGCCAATGATAAAAGCAGGAAAGTTTCTTACCGCACTGAAATGCTCCGCCAGGAAGTCCGCTACAAAGGCCAGGTCTTTGTGTGTCATCTAGGAATAATTAAACAGTGTGTGTGTGAGGATTGAGGCCAGTGTTGCCACATAAGCAATGGCACTGCACAAACAAAATCACCCCCATATGACAACAATGCTGCACTCCCTCCCAGTTCAACATCATCAGATTCTCCTCTCTTTACCTTATTGAGCTCTGGAGGGACGTGATCGTCAGACATCCGCAGCATCGCTACAAAAGTGCATGCAGGAAGAAATCAAAATGAACAATGTTTTTAGGGATACACACACACACACACACACACACACACAAACAGAAAAGGTAACGTCTTTATTTTGGTACTCATGACAGACCGTGACTTACCTACATACAGCCAGCGGAAAAATGCCTTGAAATTCTTTGTACTCTTGTCAATCACCCTAATGTTTACAAAAACAAATTCAGCATTGTGCAAAGGTCTGTCTTTAAGCTCAGAAGAATAGAAAAAATAATATGTTTGTCGTAAGTCATACAAATTTAGTCAAATGTCTAAAAATTACTCACTGTAAAAGCTCACTGGCCTTTAGAGTGAAGGAGCCCACAGCTGTGATTGCATCTGATGATAAACCATACAGAAACAAACGTCATGATATAAAAAAGATGCATCAGGCTTACTCAGGCTAAATATTATAATAAAGGTGCGTACATAACAAACACAGACCTAACTTTTGCTAGAGTGAATGTGTGTGTGTGTGTGTGTGTAGCTGTGTCTTTGTTGTCCCTTACCTTCAATGACAGCAGGATCTAGTCCCAGTGGCTGATACTTCTGTTTCCACAGGGCCATGCCTTTTACCTCACTGAGGTGGTACAGCAGAGCCTCTGAGCCACTACAGTGCACAACACAACACAACACAAGGGAAAAGGGGAGGATACACAATCCCACAATTACTATCATAGTTTGAATATACTACAATAGGAGCACAAATTCTATAATAATGGAAATGCAATTATGAGGTGATGGGTTAATCCAGAGACACTTATGGTTAATCCCCCAGATATCAGGTATTAATCAGAAAATGCCTCTGATATCTAAGCACCTCTGTAAGTGACTGATGACCAGCTTCTGAATGCCAGAGTAAGAGGACTCAATAGACTGGCCCAACATCTTCAGACCCTGGAAAGCAGAAATGAGTAAATACTAAATATATTTAATGTGTACGTTAGCCTTGTATGTCTTATTTTGTATAGTTTAAATGCACACCACAGAGAATTGGCATTTCTCAATGTATTCCGTGTAAATAACTAATATGACAATAAAACTACTCAACTGAACTTGAATTTACGACCTAAAAGGTCATGGTAAGAGGACATGTGTTGTGTTGGTATTGTATACAAGTACATTAGCATGTAAATACATGGGATGGACGTGTTTGGACAGCAAACATACCTTGACAGTGAGCTGGTTCATGAGGAGAGCTTGCAATTCAGGACTGTAAGAAACACACAGGTTTAGACACAGAAGCACAAAAGCACAATGCAAACAACAACAAAAACAAAAAGAAACAAAACAAAACAAAACAAAACAAACATGAAAATATTACATCTCATTTACAGTAAAAACACTTAAATAGGCTCTGCACCAAACTGAAAAGACCACTATGGTCCTCTAGCTCCCTCTGCTGGACATATTATAATATAGCATATTTTTGAAAACAATGGCAGTACCAGTACATCTTTAGTATTTGACCAATGGTGTTTTATGTGAATTTATTTATTATGTGAACTTGAGTTGCTATCCTACATTAAACAGACTCTGCCTGTGAGATTCTTACCTGGCATGGCCCCAGAGCAGCAACTCTAGGAACTCATCCTGCACCTGTGTGCTTGTGTTCTTCTCCTTTAGAGTAAACATAAACATACACAAACATTCAGTCAATGCAAATTTATGTGTTCCTCTCCTTTACCACAAAAGCACGTACAGTGCATCCACATAATGTGTAGGAATGGCTAATTTGGCTTGTCTTGAAAATATACGCCAATATACGCCAACATAAAATATACGCCAACTTCCCTAACCTGTTATCTTTCAGTACAATTGTCTCTCCAACCAATTCAATGGTTATGGCTGATGCATCAGGAAGGTCTGAGTGATACAAATGGCTAAATGTTGTAATTAAGGTAAACTACAATTCTTAACAGAATTTCTTTTTAAGTTTTAAAGGATAGCTCCGCAGTGATTTCAAGCATAGCCCTGTTGAACGAGCTTGCTAAATGCACTTTACACTGAATCAATGGAAAGTCAGATTATTCGAAACCGAAAGTAAGATCTGAGATACCAGTGACTCAATGTAAGTGCTTGTTCACCATTGCGTTCGCATTCAGTCTATGCTGTTCAAATTCTTTCATTCCATTCAAAATCTAGTGCGGTTAGAAGGCTCGTGCAAAAGGGCTATGCTTGAACTTACTCCGGAGCTATCCTTTAAGATAATATTATTGTATTATATTGTATTATATATTATGATCATTGTCCCTTGCATATTTGTTCAGGTACAAAGAGCAGTGAAATGAAGATTGTGACTGCTACTGTACTCTCTTCTGTGCAAGAAACAATCTTTAATAATGAATCATTCATTATTACAATAATAATAAAAAAAGGATTGGTGATGATTTTGTTATGGGAGAAATCTCGAGATTGCTTAGATCATAAGACTAGATGCTTTAGGCAGTAATGATGGTTTTTAAGGCTGTTAGGACACAACTCACCTGGACAAATTTCGTAAGTCTCAGATCCATCTGCAAGAGAATGTCCTCCCAGGCTTCACACATACAGGTGAGAGACAGACGCAGGTACTGAGAGACAGAGACAGACACACACAGAGAGAGAGAGAGAGAGAGAGAGAGAGAGAGAGAGAGAGAGAGAGAGAGAGAGAGAGAGAGAGAGAGAGAGAGAGAGAACGTGTGGTTTGGAATAAGTTTCAGCTTATTAGTGTCAGTTAGCAGATAGCTGACAAAATGAAAAAAAAAAAAGTTTTTAACTTGCAATCACCTGTAGAAGAGTAGAGATATGTGTGAACTTGCGTGCCATTCTGGTTAGTTCTGGGAGACAGGAGGACAACAGGCCTGTGTCCAACTACAGAAACAGAGGGACAATATTACAGTGAAAACTCTGAGATGAATGGTGGCACTGTTCCATACAATTCAACAGTATAGGCGCGCTCAAACTCCAATACATCACAAAGTACTGTACATTGGGTGCGTGTTTAAATGTCAGTCTTAAAGAAGAGAAAACCTCTCTTGTGTATTATACTTTTAAAAAAATGCTTATTTGCACCATGCATGCCCTAGACTACATAAACGCTTGAGTGCTAAGTCGTTTTCAGTGTATCAGAGTGTATAGCATACAGCATAGCATGGATGATTGATGAACAGAGATGGATGATTGACTGATTATACCTGTAGTGAGGTCAAAAGAGCACTGAAGGACTGACCTGCACATAGTGAATTTCAGGGTCGTCGTCAGTGGACCTGATCTCTGTGATGACCGAGAGAGACTTCAGGTCACTGGAGAGGCAGAGGCTGCGGCAAGTACCTGCAATCTAACATGTGGAAGGGTTGGAAACACACAAGACCGCAAATACATAAAGAAAGTAAGGTGGGATGAAACAGCAATTCACTTGGATAAGTCTAGAGTTAATAAAGCAGTGTAAAGGAGGAAAACCTCCCAGTAAAAATATATATGCAACTATTCCATACATGGATAAACTTTCCATGTTTCTATAGGCGGTGTAGCCCATGGTTGGTTAGTCAAGCTGGCTAGCTAGGCTGGCTAGTTTGGGCTATCCCTCACCCCACTCGCCCAAAGTGGTAAATTTTTTGGTGTGGAAACGTGAGTGGAACTTACCAAACCAAGCTGAGTAGGGAAAGAACTAATAGATACTAGATTCAAATGATAGAAGACACATTTGTCTTACCCGGTTTAGAGTTGCAATCTTGTACAGCCCATACGCATAGAGCTCAACAAAGCCAGATGGTCCTCCCACCACCAAAATATTCAACCTGTCAGCATCAGTAGTAAGATGTTGGTTTATCAGATCATTCATAGAATACAAGAGGAGTGAGCAACAAACTTGACCAAGACAAGTCATTCAGACTGACCTCACATCCCCAAGGAGATTTGTGGCCTCATCTGACTTCTCCTCACTGCAATAAATAAACAAAAAATGAGGACTAGACGTTAACAACAAGTAAAAAAAAAAAAAAAAAAAAATCACCAGTGAATAGAAAGCGAACAAACATCTTTTGCTTTAGTCAAACATAACTTTTCCCTTACCTGAAAATCTTTGTTGTGGTGCTATAGCTGTACAAACAAATTAAGATGATTATTTAACACAGACAAGCACATAAACAAGTGCTTTTGGACAGGCAAATTTTAAAATGAAAATAATTCTGAGGTGCCTTGTTCAGATGACCTGAGGACGGTGGTTACCTTTTGGGTAGGGATGGCAGTTTGGGGAGGAAGCGATTGGATTCATCCTCAGAGTCATAAAAGGAAGCAAGGCCACTGGGAAAAAACAAATGAGAGAAAAAAACAATTATCAGCATATTTTCCCCTTCAACACTTTCTCTTTGTAACACTCTACAAATATCCTCTCATGATTCACTGGCAAAAATGTGCAGATGGCCTGCCCGTAAAACAAAAACAAAACATTGTATATGGAGAGGAAAGAGTTAAGCTCATTTTGTCACTTGTGGTCTTTGGTTGATGGTTGGAATTTAGTTGAAATATACAATGCGTATTTTTGAACAGATATTTTGATCAAGACATATACAAATAAACCTGTGTGACATAAATGTGCCATCAAAAATGACATCAGACAGTGCCACTTACCTAAACTTTAAAGCAAAGTAAAACAGGTCTAAGGTTAATTACATTACATATCATCTGCAATCAAAACTAAATGTTCGTGCCTGAATTAAGGCCTGTGAACACTGAACTGGCATCATAAAAGAGACAGTGACACACACACACACACACACACACACAGACACACACACACACACACCTGTTCTCTTCCATCACCTCCATCCAATGCATACAGGACACAGGCAGCTCGACTGGGAAGACGTGGAGAATCTCGGCCTTCTCAGCATCACACAGAACTACTTGCTTTGTGTCACCCAAACTAAATGCCAAGACTGAGGTACAGAGTGCAAAAAGTGAAAAGTCGCACATTGTACATCACATTGTAACGTTACACGTACAATTGCAAGAAGAATATTCATTTAGGTAAACATTCTATGAAGGTAAAAAGCTTACTTTTTCCGTCAGGTCTCCATGCCAGGGCTGTGATCTCCTTCCCAGTGTTCTCATTGGGTTGCAAACTCCACACACGATAGAAATTGGAGAGGCGATGAAGTAGCAGCTGAAAATAATGACATTAAAGACAGCATAGAGTTCAGCATCTTGACTACGGCAATAGCCCTCTCCAACTATGTTTAAATTCACTAAACGTTACCTCTCCATTGGTGTTAGCCAGGGCAATGAGATCCCTCTTGGGTGACCATGCCATGTACAGTATGGGATTGGGAAGCTGCTTCTCCCCGACTTGCCTAAAGGCACGCATTGTAACTGCAAAACAGAAAGGAGAGAAGGAAGAACATGAAAGGTACCGTTACATCTTACGTGTGATTAACTTTATCAAGCGACAGTATCTGATTGTGCATGTTTCTCTCTTCCAAACTGTCATAGGCAACATCACTATGCAAAGTGTAACGTTATTCTGTATCACCTTCATTGTCAGTATAGTTTAGAGTAAAACCATCGCTCTGATTTAAAACTATGAAGTATCTAATAGGGTTAAAATTAGGGCATACCGATTATAAAGAAATCGACAGCTAGCACATCGGAAACATAACGCAAGCAGTGAACACAACGTTATGGGTAGCCATCAAATTGACCTAACGTTAGCTGAGCGGTATCGCTATTTGCTAATGGCTAAAATGACAGCTGCAACGTTACTTGAGGATCATTTTACTAAGTGACACAAAATACAATTAATCTTACTGTTGTAAGAACTGTATCCTTTGTGTTGAAAAGAAAGATATAATATTTTTCAGACAACTACAGTTGAATTCATCAGCTTGTATCTTGTACTTTCCATGTATGGCGCCATTAAACTTCACTATGTGGCACATTGACCAATCAAATTCGAGAATCAGTAGCCGTAATCAACGGGTACCCAAAACGAACAAACGAAGCGAATTGCAATCTTGGAATGGAGGAGGCGATGAAACAGGTAAGACTTTTAAAATAGCCTTTTGGAAAGTTTTTTTTTCTTTGTTTTAAATGTGCCATTCTGGTAACTTGCTCTCTGAACCAAGCTTTCTTTGCCACAATCAGTGTCAGTACAAGAAAGCCTTTCCAGAGCTAGCCTGTACCCCTGGACTTTTGTAATTAGCTTAAATATATATTTTTTTACAAGAATGAATAAAGTCGAGGCAGATGGAGATAGCCTATTTAACCCTTTTATTTGTTTTCTGATGCAGTGTTTTGTTTGCAAACTTAGCAGCTATTCATTAGATTAG
The DNA here is from genome assembly GCA_027497455.2 of Sardinella longiceps. NCBI lineage: Eukaryota > Metazoa > Chordata > Actinopteri > Clupeiformes > Clupeidae > Sardinella > Sardinella longiceps. The sequence goes on along the minus strand of JAODXP020000022.1, from coordinate 21,483,175 downwards.
ACCATAATTGTGGAATAGCCTACAAGGAGTCACTCAACTTGCTGGGTGATGGATAGGCTGTCTCCAAGGATGTGTGTCATCTTGTAATAATTATTTTTATTTACAGATGGACTGTCAGGTGACAGTGACTAACCCCACCATTCATGCGCCATTTCCATGTCTTGAAGGGGTCAGTGTGGTTAAAAATGAAGAGCAGCAGTCAGGTCAGATCTATTCCTGCCTCACATTAAATGGCTGGCAGTCAAAACCAGCCACCAATTAATACAGTTATTTCTGTACTGTACACTCAACCTGGTCCACCTAATCTATTTTCACACATGGGGGTAGGCCGTGACTCTATTACACAGAACTTTAGGAGGTTGTTTTCCTCGGGGATATTGCACACTGTCTACATCAGTCTCACATAGCACACAAGAGGTGCAAGGAAGATTACATTTCCTTTTCTCTTGAAATGAGCATAAATGGAGACTACTGTGTGAGAGAGAGTTAGAGATGCTTCTCGTGAAAGCTAACATAGTCCAGTAGAGAATTTGAGGGACCTTAGAGCTCATTTGTAGGTCACATAACAGTAGTTCTTCTTGGAGATGCTTTGAATGTATACATGACACTGGACTGTTGCTGAGATAGAACCGTCCCAGCAGGCATTCCAGGCGGTCCTGTCACCAGCGCTCGCCTCTAATCAGTGGATTGTTGAGAAACGGGAATAGCGTGAGTGTGACCAGTCCCTCTGGCCCGAGTGTGATAAAGGGCCAGAAATAGAGTCTGCTACACTCGTCAGGCCACAGGGTGCGTCTGTACTCTGTCTCAGTCACCTTTGGGACTACAGTGGGTCCGTCTACCTCCCTGTACTAATACAAGATCAACCATGTTTAACATTATTTCTCGCTTTGATTTGTGGCACATACTGAAGACCCCATATCAAACCATATGAGAGCTAATGTAAATGTAAGATTTGCATAGTGATTGAATAAGCACTCTCTCTGTATTCTCGCTGTTGTTCAGAGAGGGTCTGTGAAGGCAATGTTTGCACATAGTTGGGAAGTGTTTTAGTCTATCAAAAGACATGGGAATTCCAAGAGGGGCCAAAAGTCAAGAGCTTTTACTGCCATGCGGCTACTGTTACTGCTGCTGCTGTTACCACCACTAACGGGCTACTACTTGACCAGTAGTAGCAGATGTAGTAGTGGCTAAACGCAAGTAAACACACTTACCTCTCAAATTTTATCCAAAGTTAAATAGATAGATAAAAGATTTTCAAAATATAACACCAAATACAACTTTAAATTTCCATTGCATCTTCCATCATCGTCTTTGATTATGCTTATTGTGGCCCACTTTGCAGTGATCACAGAATTCATAGTTTCATCTTACCACTACAAGACTTAATGTTTATGACTACTACTACTATTACAAAGCTGTAATTGCTGCTTGTACCAATGACATTTATCGTAGGCATGATAAGTTGCACTCTCAGTCAGAATGTCTTCTTGCATGGTTTCTTCTACAACTTCCAACTGTGATTACCGGTAGTAAGGCGGCTTAGGGATGTGTAAAGAGAAACTGCACAAAAACGTTCTGATGTTATTAATTAGTATTGTATGATGAATGCTCATGCAACAACTGAATTTGTTGACAGCCAGACTCATCACATCGGCAATCCAGATCACTGTAGCACCATGCAGGACTCTATACTGAGTAACTCCATCCAGTGAGCAGTTCAATTGCACAACATGTTAATAATAGTATAATTGTATGACAAGCAACTAAATTACTGAAATCGTTTCCTCATGTTGACCAACCAACTGCAACAGATTGCAGGGTCATTGGTAGGTTTGTTCGGAAATATAATGTATTGAATAATATGCCAGGAAATGTGGCATTGTACCCTTTCACCCTCAAACATGGTGGTCTGTCGGGTAAATACTGTAACACTCGTGCTTAGAAATAACCTGAAACTTGTCCCTTATAATGGGTAGCTTGCACAATGTGTGTAATAGCAATGAGGCATATGCTAACTGTGCAGGTAAACATGAATGATTTATTATTAGTCCCAGAACAACAGTAGTATGCCTGTTTGTCTGCTGTTGTGCAAGTGGAGCAGAGGTTTCAGACAACTATGGGTGAACTCTTGTGTCAGCTTGTTATAAACATACATGTTTTGGGGTGGTAGGGTGCATGGGAAGTTTTGTTTCCCCAAGACAGCACTCCCTCCAACCTCCCTCTGTCATACCACCCCCCCCCCCTTTCTCTCTATCTATCTCTCCCTCTATCTCTCTCTCTCAGCATTGAGAGTGTGAAACCTGAGCTGGGGGACCAAATATAGCGCCACACAGTGAGCGGTCAGAGGCCCGGACAGATGGGACTGCAGGCCACTTTACAGGCACCACTCAAGTGGACCTAAACCGGCTAGGAGTACTCCAAGTTACTGCCCGACCAAAAAAAAAAAAAAAAAGAAAAAGAAAAGAAAAGAAAAAGAAAGAAAGAAAGAAAAAGTGCAGGCTGCTGCTCTTCTGGAAAGAGGTGCTTCCTTTTCGCTCGTCTTGCTCAAACTATTTGGGAAAAGCTGGAACCGTCACACAGGAAAGACATTCTGTGGAAAAACCTTTGAAGGTAAGCAGAAGGTGCCTCTTCTCGAAGCTGTGACTTTTCTGTCACAAGCTTGAACTGACATTTCTCAAGTATTGGTAATTTATTGCAGCTTAATTTATTTTCAAGTAAATTCAGATATGACAGTATCTGACATGCGGTACGTAAAGTGTCCACAAATTTGCTTACCAGAAATTGTGATGGGTGAAGATTATACCATGTGCTCTAGCTTGATGCTTTTGACACCCACAGAGAAAAAATAGACAATCGTAGTCATAACATGTGAAACAAATGGACAGCTGGAGACATTCTGTAGGTGATACTGTAACTTTATAGCTTTATGCTAATCTATATTATATTTTGTCAATTCTACGATACTGTGGTGATTTGTAATTGAGAAAGTAAGGTTTAGCTGTGTGTTTCTGACCTTATGCATACGGTACGCGCATATATTTGTGTGTGTGTATGTGTGTGTGTGTGTGTGCGTGCGCGCGTGTGTGTGCTAAAAAGTCCCTTTACTGGTGAGGGTGGTGGGGGGAGTTGTAGGCTGCTGTGAAACGTAGCCTCAAGGGATTAAAAATAACAACAGCTGGCCTTCAGGTCGCCATGACAGAAGGAATGTCACTCCATCACATCTACACACGGGCACCACACACATACAATATGGACAAAAACACACGCACATACACATTCACAAGACGTAGTACGTACTTGTAATATCACTTGTAAGAGTGTGTGTGCACACAAACACAAACATAGACACACACACACGCACACACACTCGTACACAATAAACTTAACACAGTAATCTTCAACTGATGTTTGTTTATATCAGTTTACAGGGCCGTTAGACTCAAGGGAGATAGTAGAGTAGTGTCTGAAATACCTTTCATTGTTAGAGTCACTCCAATGTGTCCACTTACGTGCACTATGCCCAAACCAAACACACTGTCTAGGTGAAGGTGAAAGTGCTCCTTCCTCCTCCTCTAGTCCTCTAGTGATTGGATTTACTCTAGATACAGCAGTTCTACTACGTGGTATTTCTTTCAATGCTGTTTCATTTCTGTTTTGGTTTCATTGAGTGTGACTGTTTTTGGTGTTTTGAGGGTATTGATAATTCTGTCTAAATTAGTTCCCAGCTCTCTGTTATTGTTATTACAGTGCAGTTTGTAGTGAAAATTGCTGTGAGTAAAAAGTGAAGCGAAGAATTGCTTCCAGCAAGCTCAAGGCCAAAGTTAGCACATTTGCTTTGAATTTGTAAATGAGAATTTTAGAGTAAAAAACTCGAAATTGTTCTCCCCATGTCTCCATGTTGTTCTTTAAAACTACCCACTTAGACTGCTTTTATTTGCTTGTACTTTTAGATTGTCTGTACTATTAGTTGGAATTAGTGAACTGAAAGAGCTATGAGTGTGTGTGCTGAGTTAAAGTAGCAGACCCCAGGAGAAACACAGAGAGGGTTGTAAGAGTGCAGAGCTCTGAGATGTGAAATGAAGGAAAGATGAGCTGTGAGATGAAGGATAGTGACAAATGCCAGCCATGCCCACTCAGGCCTCAGTAAAAGCCTTTGTTAATGCCAGTCAGCTGTGCCCAAAGAATGCCAGCCTGAGTCATCATACGACAACTGTGTGTGTGTGTGTGTGTGTGTGTGTGTGTGTGTGAGTGTGTGTGTGTGTGTGTGTGGTGTGTGTGTGTGTGTGTGTGTGTGTGTGTGTGTGTGTGTGTGTGTGTGTGTGTGTATTTGCACATGGCACACCGTTTGGTGTTGTCCTATGTTGTGGGTCTGTTTTAGAATGTAGGCCTATGTTATGGGTCAGTTTTAGACGTGCAAGATTGTTGAATGTTTATTTAGGGTTTTCATATTCATGCATGGTATTTTTTGGCCAATAATAACCATGGCATGTGTATTATAGCCTGCCAACTGAGAGGTCAGTCAGTTGATGTAGTAGATGGATCTGGGGTCACTTTGTTCACTTTTTTCCATATTTTCAGTTGAAATGAAAATGGCATGTAGGATATGAATGATTATATGAGATCTGAGATTTGAATTGCTGTTTTGAGCTTTAGAGGTTATGAACAAATTGTGCAAAATTTTATCTTTAGGTTCTTTTCAGCACAACAGTAAACACATCTTCCTTGTAAACAAGGAAGTGAACTGCTGGCACTAATCTTAAAGACTGATATTACATACATAAATGCCCACTGTTGTTTATCATTTAAAACCAAGGATTAGTGACTGTGATTGACTCCTGGGTGCTTAGTGATTCAGATATTGGCCTGAATGAGAAGGTTACCATTTGGACCTGCTAAGTATAATTAGCTCAAGATCTATATTTGTGCTCGCTCTAATTTGTTTATCAATTAAATTTGTTAATCTGTGCATCTGTGTAAAGTTGTCAGTACATGGGCAAAGTGTATATTGCGCATTGTATTTTATGGTCTATGATGGTCTGTGACAAAAGACTTACCCTTGATCTTCTGTATAATGCCCTTGATTCACAGAAGACTTCTCTTAATTGATTTTAATACTACTAAACTACCTGTGTGCTTGTGTGTGTGTGTGTGTGTGTGTGTGTGTGTGTGTGTGTGTGTGTGTGTGTGTGTGTGTGTGTGTGTGTGTGTGTTACAGAATGCAAGACGGGAGCTGTAATGAGCCCCTGCCCCACTCTCTGCTGCTGAAGGACTCTGGTCTGGAGGGTGATGGGGCCATGTACTCAGACGCCAATCTCTTCCCGGACTCCCTGGCGGAGCTGGAGGGGGGAGACGGCAGCTTCCCAGACCTCGCGGCCTTCCTCAGCGAGGACGAGATCAGCCTGAGCTTGGACCTGGCCCGGGAGGCCATGAGTGACACAGACGACCCCAACGACCCTGAACCCCCCTCCCCACGCCCTGTCGATCCAGTGCTCCATGCTCTCCCTTCGATTTTCCTCCCCCCACCACAGCTAGCCCCCCCACAACCACCTCCATACCCTGGACCTGTCCAGCACGAGGCCCCGGTCACACAAATCATCACGACCCCAGAGTTCATCACCACGACAACTAGAAGCCCTGGAGGAAGTGGGCAAGGGACACCGCTGCTCAGTAGATCCACTCAAGTGAACCCCTTTGGGCCCCCACTACTGTCCCCCAACGCTGTGGGGGCCCCTCCAGCCTCTCCGGAGAAGTTTGTGTGCCACAAGGCCATCACACCAGTCTATAAGCAGGAGCGACCTCGACTGGTCCATGGCGGCTTGGAGCTAAACGACCGCGCCGCCTCGGCCACCGAGTTCTGCAGCCGCGCTGCCACCTTCATCGAGGAGCTTTCATCCATCTTCAAGGGCCCCCCTGGGCGGCCAGATCAACGTCGAGGTGGAGGTGGTGGTGGTGGTGGCATTGGCGGTGGTGGTGGTGGTAGTGGTGTTACTGTTGGAGGTCCTGAAGAGGACTCGTCTTCGCCTGACAGCGGCTACTTGTCGCCCCAGGGCTACCGTCAGCAGACAGCGGGAGCACTCCAATCATCCGCTTCCTCAACCACCTCCTCAGCCTCCTCTTCCTCACTTGCCCAGCAGGGGATGCACCACAGGAGCCAGGTGAGCCTGGCACCAGAGGCATTGGCGGCCGGTGTTGGTGGTGGTGTTGGTGGTGGTGGTATCGGTGGAGGTTTGCCTGAGGTGCAGCAGCTACAGCAGCAGCAGCAGCAAGCTGGGAGTGGCTTGGTAGCCGGTGATGGCCTAGTTTCACCTCCTCATTTCACCCAGAAGCTGAAGAGCCAGGAGGTGGCAGAAGGAAGCCCCATCCGTCTGGAGTGCAGAGTGTCAGGAAACCCACAGCCGCTGGTCAGGTAGGAGTCTACTGGTGGAGCTCTGCAGTGGCCCACTGATTGGGATTTGTTTCCCAGTCCCAATGTTGTTTACAGATTATATGTTTCACACTATGCTATATGCTAATCATGACAGCATTTATGACTATGCTTATGCTGGAAAAAGCTTGGTTATACCTATGGTATGCGCTAATGGTAGTGTTAAAGAGGTCCAAACGCTAACAAACAGCAGGTTTCTGGATGTACCAACATGAGTTTAAGCATGTTGTATCTCCTCTTTTGCCTAGAACTCTAGACGCACTCTAGCAGTAGCAAATCGAATTTGCTCAGCGAGTACCTCTAGCTATCAGCCATAGGTTGTACTCAGATATCAGTGGTGTCTGAGCTGTCTATTCAATCACAACGCTCTAGGTTGTATTCAGACATTGTGATGTTTAGCCAATCAAAATTTTCTATCTGGAGATAGAAGATAGAAGACAGTCATTGGGCGGGTTTAGCGTTGTTTGAACCGGCTTGTTAGTTGCTCTGATTGGTTGTAGCCGTCTTACAGGGCGTTCACACTGCATCCGTCAGTTGACGGATCCCATTGACTTTGAATGGAGCTTTCGCGAAATGCATTGTGGGTCCGTCTGTCAAAACAGCTCCGTTGCGTCCGTCAAAAAGTTAAAACATGTTCAACTTTTTAGCTGGCGACGGATCCGTCAAACCAATCGGGATTGAGAGAATTGGCTCCCCCTCCGTCAGACCCCTCCCCCATCGTCCGTCAACGGACGGATGCAGTGTGAACGCGGGGTTACCCGATGGTCTATCACTCATAGTCAGACTATACATTTTATGTGATTGTCTGGTTTGTCAAGCTATCTCCTCTTGAGTTTGCTGTTTAAAGTGAATGTGGATTTTATTACTTAATATCCTCAATAACTTGTAACACACCTGGCCCTTCTACCTCTCTTGCGTTTTTGCACAATGTAACTGTATTCTGCACAGCCAATGCACTTTCAATCTCTGAACTGCACTTTGTTGTTGTATGTCATTCCCTGTTATTTATGTGCCCCCCCTGTCTTTGTGTTGTCTAGTTGTATTCTTGGATGTGTGAGCACACCAAAGTACATTCCTAGCAACTGTATTTTATAGTGTTGATATGGCTAAATAAAACTTGAACTTGAACTCGTAATATCCCAGAACATGAATTGAGAAAAAAATGTTAGGTTGTGTGAAGATTTGGAACCCTGTTGGGATCTATCGGCTGAAGTCACGGTGGTTACTGTTGACATTTGTGTTACTGTTGTATCACTGTTTATATCAGCATAACTGCACAGCTTGTATGTTAACAACCTTTCAGATATGTGAGAGTTGTCTGTTAATGTGTCAGAAATCCTCTCTGGAATACAGTACCAGCTGATGTAAGCAACTCTCTTGCTAATTTTCACCAGACTACATCAGTCAGTTAGTCATGTCGTGCCTCGCACCATTTAAAAGTGCAAAATAATTGACAGACAGGGATGTTCATCTTTTTGGAACCTTCCCCCGTTGGTGGATATAGCCTGGCTGTGCTTAAGCTTTGAGTTACTTCTTTTCCGAGTCCAGGAAAACGTCCTGAATGATGGAAGGGCCCGCTGGTGGCTGTGGAGGCGGTAAATAAGTGAACGTGATCTGAAAGGACATTGACTCTGGTATTTTCTCCTTCTAATACTGGAGAGTCACAGTCTCAGCCACAAGCCTATATTTAGAGCGACCGTTGCAAGGCAGTGGTGCTGGGTCTGGCTGTGGGCCCGGGGCCAGGTTGCGTTCCCTCAAGAAGGTGGCTCCTGTGTACCCAGGGGGATCAAAATGGTCTCTTACTGACACCCTGTCACAATGAAGACCTTTCCAGATGGGACCAAATTGAATCAACAAGTCCAAGTTTAGTAGGCACACACACACAGTGTGTGTGTGTGTGTGTGTGTGTGTGTGTGTGTGTGTGTGTGTGTGTGTGTGTGTGTGTGTGTGTGTGTGTGTGTGTGTGTGTGTGCACCAACTGCCAACTGGATCTCACTATCAAAGCTTCAAACTGGCCCTGGGACAAATCAGACAAGTGTTTGAAACACTCAGTAGACCCATCAAGCGTTAGTTAGTTTGGCCGGGAACCCAGTGGATTGGTTCCTATCACCACATGGAAACTGTCAGTTTTATCTCCCTTGTTCTTTGAAGGCTGCATATGAGAGCAACATAAAACAGACACTAACTGTGGGCATTAATTGACATGATGGGCAAGTTACGAAATATGCAAAGAGCCTCGTGCATGAACTAAGAGCTTGTGGGCAGCTATGTCCGTTGGCCTGGTTAGGGGATACCCTGAGCGGCAATGACTGACCTGGACTTGGACTAATATGTGTGCAATGTGTGTGTGTGTGTGTGTGTGTGTGTGTGTGTGTGTGTGTGTGTGCGTGCGCATATAATAAAGCACACACATTTCCTGCAGGGAATCAGGATAGTGTCTATACTTAAAAGCTATCATGAGATGTGTGGGAGCATTGAACAGACCCACTGATGTTGGAGCTTGGCTTATTAAATCTGGCTATTATTTATTAGTTCGACTTTTGACTCTGCAAATTTTGCCCAGTACTCCACCCTTTCTGTGCATTTTGCAGATACAGTATGTATGTTTAAGCTTGGATACCCTTTTTAAAAGCAGGACTGTCTATGCAGTGGTTATATCACACACTCAAGTGTTTCTGGGCATGCTCACTAGTGAGGCCTGAGAGCAGTGTGAAGCAGACAGCGTTGATCAGCTGTCAAGGAGGAGGGGGCCATGAAGGCCGTGATGGGGGCTGAAAAGGGGTTATAATGTTGTTGGGATGACTGGCATGAGGAACCTGGACTTCATCCTCACAGAGGGGGGGCATTAAAAGCAAGTCGCAGAGTTCTTGTGTGGTCCCTTACCCTGTTAACACCCCACCACCTCCCACCACCCCCACCCCTCGCAACTCTAATGGAGTGGATCGGTCCAACTGCTAATAAGCTAAAAATAAATGCCCCAGGAACAGTGAATGGATATAGTGTGTTTTTACACGTGGTGATGCTAAACTCTGCTCTGTTTTACCCACATAATGGACGCAGCTGTTTCCTTAATGTCTCCTACAAAGCGGATGCGGGATTGAATCTTGTATACAACAGATGAGGGGAAATAAGCAGTTGGGTGTGTGTTTATGGGGCCATGCAGCCACTCTTGGCTTGGCCAGTGTAGGAAATCAGGGCTAGCTGTGCGTAGCGCGTAGCTGTGGGTTTTTGGTGAGATGGTAGAGCAATCAAGAGTCTCCTACATGCTTTTAATCCCTGGTGAGCCTGTAGCCGTTTCCTTCAGCAAAGCCATTCCTTAACCTCAGCTCAATGGTTTTACTTCAAGTGAGTGAGAGTAGCCATTGGCGTGAGAGGGAACATAGTGCTTACATCCATAATGCACTTTAAATTGTAGTGAATGGGTCAGTCCAAACCAAATGTCCTCCCTATCCTAAGCCCCTGAACTTTCAAAGACTAGACAAGCATGACTCTGCCTACAGTAAGTAGGGCTGCTCCACTTCCTGCTTGCCTCTTACTTATAGTATCACTCAGAGTGATAATACAGTAATACAGCTGTCTGACTCATTTTGAGTTTCACCAGTAGAGGTCAGACTCTTTCTATTTCACCCACCAGTAGAGGTCAGCTAAGACCTGTGTGAGGGATGGACCAGGAGAGAGAGAGAGAGAGAGAGAGAGAGAGAGAGAGAGAGAGAGAGAGAGAGAGAGAGAGAGAGAGAGAGAGAGAGAGAGAGAGAGAGAGAGAGAGAGAGAGAGAGAGAGAGAGAGAGAGAGATTGCAATAAGTGAAGCACAAAGCCCTCAGGCCGGTTTGTAGAGCTTACGATCCTTGCTTTAATCAGGGACTGGCCTTCATGACCTTATAAAATCGGAATCAACCAACCCTATAGTCCTATAAACCTGAAACACTTCATGAGGCAAAACTGCAGCTGTAGAGAGGAAGAAAGAAAGATATTTTTTCTCACAATACATGTGAATACATATGAATGTGTAAAGCTTATTAGCAGCGCTGTGAAACCAGGCTGGTGGAATCAGCCCTGTAATCCTCCATTTTTACTTCAGTCACTTGGAACTTGAAACTGAATTGTGAGATTAGCAAATTCTTCTGTGAGTGAATTATGTAAGGCTAATCTGCCTCTGCTGTGAAGGAAGACATTTTTGACATTCTCTAAACTATATTGTTCTTTGGCTCTTTGGCAGTGCTCTGAGGTCAGACTGTGCTTGTGTCAATCGAGGTGTCAATCTCAGAGATTCTCAGAAGGGTTCTGAGAAGGGCTTTAGCCCTGGCACAGAGAGAGTAGTGTGTCTTTTTAAGCCATGCTGAGGCTTTTCCTTGGTCTGGAAACCTGAAGAATGGGACGTTGTAGACCACAGCGGTAGTGCAGCGAATCCCAGGCGGGTGATCTTTCGTCTGGTACTCTTACATAACACAGTACGGACATAAGGAGAAGGAGAAATAGAGAGAGAGAGAGAGAGAGAGAGAGAGAATTACAGGAGGTTAGAGAGAGACAGAAAGAGAAGAAAAATCAAAGAAAGGTGGAGAGAGAGGAGAGAGAAAAATATTAGCTCCATGGTGGTTGCATAACATGGCATTCAGGAAGGCAAGTAGAGGTGGGCAGTGTGGCGTGTGTGTGTGTGTGTGTGTGTGTGTGTGTGTGTGTGTGTGTGTGTGTGTGTGTGTGTGTAGGTAGTGGTGTAACAGGGCCTCTTCTTCCTGCTCCTACATAAATAGCACCTAGGCCCAGAGGAGCCGGACGTCGGCATGCCAACCATGCCATGACTCTGCAGTTTCCACCCCACGTCACACCACATCACACCCCCTGTGCCTTACAGCTAACCTCTCCACACCTTTTTGGGGAACAGGGAGGTATGGGCCGTGTCGGCGTGTGAGAGGTATGGCGAGCAGGGTAGGGGTGTGACATGACGACAGGAGTCAAAGGGAGTGATATGGAGCCGAGACAATTTGGAGAAGAGAATGAGAGAGAGACAGAGAGAGAGAGAGAGAGAGAGAGAGAGAGAGTGAAGTAATGGCACGTTACAGTTGGTGATTTAGTGTAGAAGCAGGCCTCCTTTTGTGGTGTTTGTTTTTTTACCCCTGCTTGTTATGTACTGTTTATTTCACTGCGGTGTGTTGATAGTTTATTTTCACTTTGGACAGACCTGTGATTAGACCTGTTTATCTGTGCCATCAGGAAATGTAAATTTTGCCCTCAGAATTGAATGGAAATGACCAAATTAGAGACGTGAGAGAGAGTGATGAGACGTCTGTGTGTCAGTGTGTGTGTGTGTGTGTGTGTGTGTGTGTGTGTGTGTGTGTGTGTGTGTGTGTGTGTCTGTGTGTGTTTGTATAGATAACATCCACATACCCTGTTCTCTCAAAATAATTTCATTAAAATGCCTGCTATTGTATAATCAAAAGAAGGTTTCCTGCCTGTAATCAAGTAACAATGGATAGAATAAATGATAGCATGGTCATGTCATCTTTCACTTGTTCTTATCTAACCACTGGCCAGGGCAAAGCGATTTTAATGGGATTTTTGGCAGTCATCTTATGTTCAAGGACTTTTGATTTGGATTAATTTCAGGCAGTATTGGACATCTGTTGGACATTTATACTTCATTCATTCCCTTGTAGTATCTCTGTTCTGTCCAGCCGTGTCTGACAGGACCTCCTGGTACAGAAGCAAAAGGCTAAAACTCTTAGC
>JAODXP020000022.1:21448529-21453529 GCA_027497455.2 Sardinella longiceps | reverse complement strand
TCATACGATGGTGGCCCTTATATCACACACACACACACACACACACACACACACACACACACACACACACACACACACACACACACACACACTTATACACACAAAACCAGACACAGACAAAGCATTCAAACTCATAGAAAAGCTTGCTCACATTCACAAGCACACACACTCACATTTGCACACTTTCTCACAGTTACAGACACATACATACACACTCACACTTACACACATTGCGAGTGTGTGAAGTGTGTGTGTGTGTGTGTGTGTGTGTGGAGGGGAATTGAACAGCGTGGGACAGTGTAGCGAGTGTTTTCTCCACGTCTTTTATGAAGTGGCCAGTGAAGTGTGACCCACAGGGCCTCTGAGGGGTTTTTGGCCCTGACCAGAGCTCTCAGCCCAGCACAGCCCAGCACAGCACAGCGTTCAGGAGGGTCATTGTCTCCTCTCCGCTCCACTCCTCCGGAGTTGGAGATTTACTGAATGGACGTTGGGGGTGGAGGGTCGGAAATAACAGCCCCGGCCAATGTATGCGTCCCCCTAACACCACCACCATCACCACCACCACTGCAGCCGGCGTTTCTAGCGTCTCTCTCTCTCTCTCTGTTTCTCTATCTTTCCTTCTCTCTCTCTCTCTCTCTCTCTCTCTCTCTCTCTCTCTCTCTCTCTCTCTCTCTCTCTCTCTCTCTCTCTGTCCTTCGTTCTCTCTGTCTCTCTCTCTCTCTCTGTGTCTCTCTTGGTGATAGAGGCCAGGGTCAGGGGAATGATGGGTGATATGCTGTCAAGATGCACAGGAAAGAACCACAAATCATATGAAGTGTATTATAACGCAACGCTGTTGAAGTTATTACTTGGCAGATACTTAGGAGGTTAAGAGAGATGGAGGGTGGAGGATGTCGATGAGAGGATAAGTGTGTGTGTGTGTGTGTGTGTGTGTGTGTGTGTGTGTGTGTGTGTGTGTGTGTGTGTGTGTGTGTGTGTGTGTGTGTGTGTGTGTGTGTGTGTGTTGGAGATGAAAATGATAGAGGATAATATCTGTGTAGGTTGAGAGTATTTGTGTTGGCGGATGAAAACTAAAGGGGGGTAGTGTGTGTGTGTGTGTGTGTGTGTGTGTGTGTGTGTGTGTGTGTGTGTGTGTGTGTGTGTGTGTGTGTGTGTGTGCTGCACTGAATGAAAGAAGCAGAGTTGAGGGGACAGAGTGTTTTCTGTTTAAACTAGTAGTCAGTGTTTGTTTGTTTGTGTCTTTTTTTAGTGGCATTGTGCCTTAGACTTTCTCAAGGGAGTTGGGGACTTAGGAGAGGATTTAGAGCCGGAGGAGAAAGAAGAGGGAGATGAGTGAGAGTTTAAAGCTACACACACACACACACACACACACACACACACACACACACACACACACACACACACTCACGCACAGATGGACACTAACACACACACAAAGACTGTAACTTACTTACTGTAAGCTGACATACACACACAATTACAGACAGACACACATTCAGACGTGAACACACACACACACACACACACACACACACACACACACACACACACACACACACACCTCTTTGCTCATCCATTAAGGCGTTGCTCTCTGCTGGAATGATGCTCAGTCGAGTTGCTCCAGGTTTATGGCCCTTTTAAAAAGAAAAGAGAACCGCAGAGCACGGCCAAGTGAGAAAATGAAATAAATATGGAGTCTGTTTGACCTCGGGCCGACCGGACACGCACAGAGACCAAACCAGCAGAGAGAGACAGACAGAGCCAGCAGAAGAGAACTCTCTGCACTTACCGGAAGAGAGCCCCCCTAAACACACACACACACACACACACACACACACACACACACACACACACTCACACACACACATACACACACTTTGAAAGCCCCTGTTGGAGAATGCAGACCCATTGCACTGGTGGGTTTGTGGTGGTGGTGATTATGGTGGTGGTTGTGGGGAGAAGAAGAGAGAGTAGGGGAGAGAGATGGGGCTGGGGGTATGGAGAGGAGGCGGGGTTGCTGCCCTGTCTCTGCCCAGGGTTAGAGGCCGTATTGGGGGGGGTGTCTGTGATATGAGCTCCCCCTCCCTGGTTAAGCCTGTCCTGGAGAGACAGAGGAGTTGAAATGTTATTAAAGGGATACAGTTACTGATACTCAATCTAAAAGAGACCGACGGCAGGAGACAGAGAAAGACAAAGAGGAATAGCAAATATATATAAGCCTGTGTGCATGTGTGTGTGTGTGTGTGTGTGTGTGTGTGTTAGAGAGAGAGAGAGAGAGAGAGAGAGAGAGAGAGAGATAGAAAGAGAAAAGTGTGATCTGGACTGCTGTTATCAGGTAAGAGTTTGTCAACTAACTTCGTAATTATGGTAGAGCCAGCTACGCTTTCATTGACCTCTTCTTTCTTTCACCGTCCCTCCTTCTTTCCTTCTTTCTTTTTTCTGCTTTTCTCTGCTGCAGCCTGTCAATGTGTTTCTCTCGCTCTCAACTCTTCACACATCTTGCAAACTTTTTCACAAAACTCTTTACCATTTGTCTCTCACTTTCTCTCCCTACTTCTATACTCTCAATCTCTCTCCCTCACCCCCCCCTCCACTCTCTCTCTCTCTTTTCCACTCTCTCTCTCTCTCTCTCTCTCTCTCTCTCTCTCTCTCTCTCTATCTCCCTCTCTCTCTCTCTCTCTCTCTCTCTCTCCTAACACACTCTCTCTCTCTTTCTCACTCATTCTCATTGTGTGGAATTTGGCTGGGCTCTGTGTGTAGTATAGCTCCCTCCCACTCTCCCCCCGTCTCTCCCTCTCTGTTGCCCCTCTGCGCGTCTGTGTGTTGTGCCTCAGTGCGTGTCGCTCTGTGCCACCGTCTGCATCTGTGGGAGTGTGTATGCGCGCGGGTCACTGCCTCTCCGAGCCTCACACACACACACACACCTCACCAACAACACACTGCCCCTCAGGGTGTGCAACTGTTAACCCCTGACAGAGAGCATTTGCTGCAAAGAATCAGGAGTTTTAACTCATTGTGTCGAATTGTTGGGAAAGAGTTGCAAATTGGACAGCACAGAAGGTATGGAACACTGAACTTTGAACTGTGACCTATAGCATGTGCCGTCATTCCAATACAGCTTGTTTGACGTTTGAGTTGAAAGACATTGTAAAAACTTTGTACTTTTTCTTCATTATTTGTATAACAGATATTTGTTTATATACTTTTCTTTCTTTTTTTTTTTGCTTATGAATGTAGGTGTATAGTATGAGTGAGTGTACTGTATGACTGCACATAATATGCCAGTAAATTTGAGTGAAATTGATGAATTTGTTTTCTAAAGTTAGCATTATTGGCTTGAATCGGAGTGAATTTGACCCATTTGGATGGTGGTGTTATTGGCTGTTTTGAGGGCAGGGGGCTCAGACCCTGGATCAGTTGATCTCTCTCTACTCTAACCGCGGCATGTTAATCAGTGGTGGACTGTGACTGTGCTGCCCATGCCATGCCTGCCTGGTGCCTGATTCATGAGCTGTCTGGTGTCCGCTAATGGGTGCACTGGTTCAGAATGGGGCGTGTTGGGTTCTGGGGCTAAGTTCTTGTGGCTGTGGTCAGCGGGCGATGTGCGTATGTGTTTGGGGTGACTGTTGGACTCGATATGGAGATGTGGGTTTGGTGTCGGTGGGTTGGAGGGTTCTGATGTTTGGACCGACTGGACTGGTTATTCTCTTATGGTTGGGAAGTATTTTGGAAGAAGAGACTATTGGAGTTCATTGTTGACTTTTAGGCTGAAGTATATTTGACTTTGAATGACTTTGGGAGTCAAATGACTGATTATTGCTGTTTACTGTGTGGGTGGGAGTGGCAGTATGTGTACAGTATGTTTAAATGGGGCCATCTGTGATTGTACATTAGCATGAATTTCAGGCATAGAGAGATAGAAAAAGTAATGTGTATGTGTGTGTTACATGTAATGTGTCTGAGAGTTAGAGAGAAAGAAAGAGTGTGTGTGTGTGTGTGTGTGTGTGTGTGTGTGTGTGTGTGTGTGTGTGTGTGTGTGTGTGTGTCTGCACGCTACTGTGCCTGACAGTTAGAGAGACAGAAAGTGTGTGTGTGAGTGTGTGAGGCTGGGCAAAATTTATACCTCAGCTGCTATGTACACGTCACGCCACAGCATCTCCTCTTCTTCCTCTCTCCTTCTTTCTCCCCCTCCTTCCCTCTCTCGTTCTCTCTCTTCCTTTCTTCAGTCAGCTGTCACTTGCCCCACCCTGTGCCCAACCCCACACTCCCACATGCACTCCCTATGTGACCTTTCCCCTCTGACCCCCTGACCTTGAGAAGCTGATGACTGAGGTTTTTACACGATCTCTTCCTATGATTGGCCCCTCAGAGAGTCCCAGTGGTGTTTTACTTGAGTGTGTTCCCAATCTGAGCAAGGCTGAGGGTCAACCACAGACAGCCATACATAAAGCCTGATAAATAAACTTGGTAATTGAAGCCTAAGTAATAGAGTAAAGTACACACATGCTTACGCACACAACACACACACACACACACACACACACACACACACACACACACACACTCAGACACACTAATGCATACAAACACACACACACACACACACAGTGAAACATAAAGCATTGTGAGTGTTGAGTGATCCGCTTTGCTTTTCACTTCTCAACTTTCTTTCTTTTGCCTCCTTCTTTTACTTGTTAAATCTCTTTCTCTCTTTGCTTTGTGAGACTGCCCAGGTGTGGACTCTCGTATTGTCTCAGGTTTGTCAATCATAGCCCCAGTGTCTGGGGGTCTGGAGGTCTATGAAACGCTCCACACTCACTCCGCACTCTACAGTTACACCGGCAGTTTGTGCAGCATTGTTGGGAAGAGTTTAAGTTTGACAGGATTGATCGTTGCTTTTTGTTCCCTTTGTCTTCTACAGGTCAATCTTCAGGCAGGCATCCTCACCCTGTCTGTCTGCCTCAGGTCACAGGTCTACAGACATACATGTATAGCCTTAC
>JAODXP020000022.1:21436029-21446029 GCA_027497455.2 Sardinella longiceps | reverse complement strand
TGGCAATGGAAAGTTTTGAAGAGGGAATCTCAGTTCAGTTTCACCACAGGAAAAAAAGAGAGAGAAGAAAGGGAAGAGAGAGAGAGAGAGAGAGAGAGAGAGAGAGAGAGAGAGAGAGAGAGAGAGAGAGAAATTGCAATAAAGAGAAGCAAAGTCTTTGTCATCATATAAAGCTGAGAGGATCCTACTAGATACTCATGCAGAGACACGCAAGCACATGGAAACACACAAACAAACAACACACACACACACACACACACACACACACACACACACACACACACATGCAACCCAATACACTACAACCACAAACAGGAAACACACACACACACACACACACACACACACACACACAAAAACAAATAAACACTCGCTTTCTGTTTCTCTCTCACACACACACACACACACACACACACACACACACACACTCAAACACTCGCTTTCGGTTTCTCTCACACACACCACACACACACACACACACACACACACACATACAAACACACAGTGGTTGTATCTTGTTCAGCCAAACTTGCATTAAGCGTTGTTCCAGACACCCTTGCCAAGTCCAATGTGGGTAAAAAAAGTTTGCCATGTGTGGCTTAATTAGTTTACGCAGTAATTATGGGTAATGATCATCCATTATGGTCCGATTAATTTGGACTTGTACGCTTGTGTAATGACATGTCTTACCGTGGTGCTTGTTGGCTCAAGACCGTGGTCTAAAACAAAGCCATTTTTTATTCTCTTTTTTTATTTTTTTATTTTTTTTTCAGTTCTCCTTCTTGCCTGTGTTGCAGTTTGTGTGTTTGTGTGTGTGTGTGTGTGTGTCTGTGAGTTTGTATGAATTTATAGTGTATGCAACTTGAGTCTGTGTTTGTTTGCCTCTGTGTGTGTGTGTGTGCTTGTTTGTGTGTGTGTGTGTGTGTGTATTTGTGTTCACATGTCCATTTGTCTGTGTGTGTGTGTTTGTGTGTGCATGTGCGTGTGCGTGTGTATGTGCGTATGTGTGCATGCCCTCTCATAGGTACCTGTGAGCGACATGAATGGGCACTGTGAGAGTGTTTCCTTTTGCTTTATTGCATTTGTGGTAGGGTAGTCCTTCTGGAAATGAATGAAGTCAAAACAGATTGCCTCTTGTTCTTCTGTTACACAAGTGTAGTACAACACACACACACACACACACACACACACACACACACACACACACACACACACACACACACACACACACACAGGCGCCAGACGGGCTTGTTTTATTATCCGTGTCAGCATACACTATCTAGATTGTCTTGCTTTCTCTCTCCAATTTACTCCTCATTGCATTTTGCATTTTGATGTAAAAAGAAATCACTCGGCGTGACGAGTAAACTAGCTGGTGCTGAATGAATTTATTGCCATCTCACACGCATGGATGGATGGATGAAAAGTCCACTGTCACAGGTAGACATACAGTAAGCTCTATGCCACACCTATGCTACACCTCCTTACCAACAAAATACAGAAACTCAACTCTAAAAGAGAAAAACAAAAGAAGACTTTTGTGGTGACACTGAGGTTAACAAGAGCAACGTTGCCACATAAACACAAATATACACTCGCACACACACACATGTTCACGCGTAACCATGCAGACAGAAATACGCACATAGAGACATCACACCTGACATCATGCCAGACATCCAGTTAATCCTGTAATGCATTCAATGCACAAACAAATACACAAGTACAAACACACACACAAACACACACTGAAATGCACACACACACACACGCATACACACACACTCTTAAATGCATGCACAAGTGTACACACACACACACACACACACGCATACACATTCACACACTCACACACACACACACACACACACACACACACACACACACACACACACACACACACACACACACACACACACACACTTATCCCACTGTGTGGGACCCCATATAAGGCACACGGCATGTTATTTATAGACGTGCTCCTGGTTCAGTGGCTTCAGGGTCCTGGTGGAAAATGGCTCCATGTTTTATCTAACCACCGCTGGATTCCTGGACCGCCAATGGCTTTTATTTGTTTTGGTGTTTTATGTGTGTGTGTGTGTGTGTGTGTGTGTGTGTGTGTGTGTGTGTGTGTGTGTGTGTGTGTGTGTGTGTGTGTGTGTGTGTGTGTGTGTGTGTGTGTGTGTGTGTGTGTGTGTGTGTGTATGTGTGTATGTTGCCATGATGCGTGTGGTTTGGGTTGGTTGAGGTCTGGACAGCCTCTCAGCATTGCATGGAAAACACACTTCCCATCGTGCTGTTTCAGTCTCCAAGAGAAGGCATTAGCACACACACACACACACACACACACACACACACACATGCACACATCCAAATTTAGGTAACCTAGGTACATAAACATAACCACAGACAGACTATACAGTGTCAAATATTGGCTGTTCACATGTACCCCCCACCCCCACACACCCATGTTGACACACCCTAACACACTCACATACTGACAGACACACACACACACACACACACACACAGACACACTCTGTACTGACTAGTACACACATCCACACATGCGTGCGCACACAAACACACACACACACACACACACACACACACACACACACACACACACACACACACACACACACACACACACACACACACACACACACACGTGCACAAGTACTGCACCCAAGACATGAATGCGCTTCAGTCAAACATTAGGTCTCACATCTGATGATGCACTGTAACATTGTTGGATGAGATACAAGAAGCATTATGCTTTCAAAGTTGTCACTGGGTCTTTCCTGGTCCCACACTGGCCAAGTGACAATGTTGTGGACCCCATAAGGGAACTGTATAGCTGAATTAGTATGATATGAAATTATTGTAATATAGTTTGTGTGTGTGTGTGCATAATATGTGTTGGTAAGGTGTGTGTGTCAGGGGACCAGGAGTTGCTTTTCAGATGATGACTTGAATGACTTTGGGGGTGTTAGAAGCTCTACGCTGTATAAAGAGGCAAAGCCATTGAGAGCTTTAAAAACTAAGTGTAAACATGTGAATCTGTGTTGTGTATTTGATGGATAGCCAGTGCAGATGGACCAGATCTGATGAGATGCGTTCCCTTCTCTTGGTACTGTTACAGTAAGAGCCTTGTAGAACCTGATAATGTAATCATTTCCAATAAGGTAATAACTCCCGATAATGTAATAATAATTCCCTCATAAGTCCCCAAAACATGTAATAAAACCTGATAATGTAATAAAATCACAATAATGTAATACAGTGCATTTCATAATAATGTAAAAATCAGAATACTGGAAATGTAATGTAACATTTTATTACATGATCAGCATGCCGATTTTTACATTATTGGGAAATGCACCACATTACATTATCAAGATTTATTACATTATCAGGTTTTATTAAATGTTTTAGGGACTTATGCGGTAGTTTTTATTACATTATCGAGAGTTATTACATTATTGGGTAATTATTAGATTATCAGGTTCTACAAGCCTGGCTGCTGCATTTACTTACTGTGAACAGAATGTGAGTGTGAATGATAGAGAGAGAATGAAAGAGCATGAATTGAAAAGGGGTTTGACTGCACATATGGCTGTGTGTGTGTGTGTGTGTGTGTGTGTGTGTGTGTGTGTGTGTGTGTGTGTGTGTGTGTGTGTGTGTGTGTGTGTCTGTGTGTGTGTTTGAGACTAAGTGATGTCATTGAACACACTTGTTATTTGAGTGTGGTAGTGAAAGGCCGGGCATGCATTCATGTTTGTTTGCATATGGCTGTATATGTTTATGTGTGTAAATCATTTGAAGCACATGCTTACTGTGTGTGTGTTTGTGTGTGTGTGTGTTTATTTGTAAGTGTGTTTAGGGGCATATTTACTTTCTAAAAGACATACAGTCCCACAAGAATGTAACAATAGCTTCCATGTCACAAGACCTACACAAAACTCAGAGCATATGCTTTTAAAGGGGCGAGGGGTCACATGCGATGAAGACAAACGATCGCAGAAGACCGCGACCCCTTCCCTGGCGGGGCGAATGCTCCGCGGATGAAAACGATCATCGTCCTTGATGCCTGTAACCCGGGCTAATTGCGATCGGGTTCGCTGCAGAGGAGAAGGATGAGCATCTCGCTCCCCTTCATTCCGTTTTTTTTTCTCTCTTTTTTTTCTTGAAGAAACACAAGTGGAGAAACACATGTGGATGTGTGCAGACATACGGCTTCACTCAAACAATCAGGCTTTTTGACAGGCCGATGTCGTCAGTTCCTTTATTTCTTTAAGTGCCCTCCCGGTCGCGGCCGCGGCGTTTGATTCAATTAGACATTAAAAGGAGCAGCATGTCAGCTTGCCAGAAGAGGAGGATATCCAAACCATGTGAGAGAGGGTGTATGTGTCTATGGCTGTGTGTGTGTGTGTGTGTGTGTGTGTGTGTGTGTGTGTGTGTGTGTGTGTGTGTGTGTGTGTGTGTGTGTGTGTGTGTGTGAATGGGGGGTCTGTGGTGAAAAGCATAGGTGTAGCTATGTTTTTTTTTCTTCCTCAACATGTCTATGCTTCCACATGTTTGAGTATAGGGCATCGGTGTGTATGTGAGTGTGTGTGTATGCATGTGTTTGTGGTGACATATGAGTACATGTGTGTATGTGTGAGGGTGTGCCCACATGTGAGAGTGTCTGGCGGCGTGGTGAGAAGACTGACTGAGGGGGAGGGAAGGAGACAGAGAGAGAGAGACGTGTTTTATCTATGTTAGATAGTTTAGCTGTTCTGCTGGTTGCTGTGCCTGACTTTTGCCTCCTCGTTGTTGACATGCCATGTGATAAGACCTTCTTGGTCATGTCGTTAACAACCCCATAGCTCTAGCTTATCACATAACCACCTCCCCTCCTCCACACACACACACAAACACACACACACACACACACACACATGCACACATGTGCAAACACACGTAGATACAAACGTGAACACATACCCATGTCTCACAGACTCAATCACACTCTCTCACACAAACACACATACACACACACCAAAACCCAGGCACACACTGTGCCTTTTTAAACAGAGGGTTGTGGGCTCATACCGATACCAAAACCATGTGCCAAGTTTCCACTCCTGCAGTAAATGAAATAAATAAATAAAAATGACTCTGATGAGCAGACAGGCCTGGTTATTGCTGGCCTGTGTGATTCAGGCTCTCCAGGAGACCAACCATCCCTTGTGTGTGTGTGTGTGTGTGTGTGTGTGTGTGTGTGTGTGTGTGTGTGTGTGTGTGTGTGTGTGTGTCATCCATCCCCAGCTCCAGCCTTTACCAATCAGCACCAAACCAGAGATCTTGCCAAGGCCACACCACAAGCACACTACACCACACCACACCACACCACACCACTCCCTGCCAACTCCTAAAGTCGTCCACCACACCCCAGCAGCAGCTGTGCCCACCCACACCCCACACCAAACGCCTGCCACTGCCCATGTGGATCAATCTCCAAGCCTCCAGTTATGCCAGCCCACACCGATCTATATAAACTCTGCCATTACAAAAGCACATTACCAATCCCCAGCTTCTAATTATCCACTTAGGGCGATCTACAGGAGATATGCACCATATGCTGGAGGTCTGCGCTAAAGAGGGTTGGCATAGCAATGCCACCAACACACACTCTCTCTCTCTCTCTCTCTCTCTCTCTCTCTCTCTCTCTCTCTCTCTCTCTCTCTCTCTCTTTCTCTTTTTTTTCTTAAATCTCCATAATCATTACACTGGGGAAAAGTTTTGGTTGCTTTGATTTTTGTTGGAGTCTTATGTGTGGTAGCTTTGCATGTGATTTCATTTGACCATACAAATATAATAAAATATTCTGGTTGCCTTGCACCAACAGTCACGGAACAAGCTGCAGTTAAATAGTGCTTTGCAAAATCAATATTTTACTTATTATTAGGTTCTAGCTGAATTTGGAAATTTGGAAATGCATTACAGCAACGCTTCGACGACATTTGTTATAGTAGCACACACACACACACACACACACACACACACACACACGTTAACCCATGCACGCATGCACACGCACAGTGTTACACAATAAGATGCTTGTGCTGGCATTAAATTTTAGGTTTTAGGTGAACTTGAAATGCACTCATTCTTGTGCACAGACACACACAGGCACACACACACACACACACACACACACACACATAGTGCCATGCAATAAGATTCTTGCATGCTAGCATAAATTGTTTAAGTATGATAGATCTCTCCCACTGTCTCTGGTGCTGGAGGCTCTGGCGTGAGTGTGCATAAATCAGAGAGGGGCTGTCTGGACGCTGTGCGATGACGGATTAGCAGGAGACAGTGGAGCCGCCCAGATGGATTGTGGGTAGGCGTCCGACACGCCACATGGCAGGGCAGAGGGAACACAAAGTAACCAGGCTCTGGAATTCTGGGAATCTTTATGGAAGGCTCAAAGATAGCCGCAGAGAGCCGAGGTCAGGCGGGAAGAAGCGGAGCAGAGCAGCTGTGTTCTTGGCCTTAAGACTGGGCCAGGAACTTTAGGAAGAACTTTAGAGACCCAAAGGGTGTCAGTGTGTGTGTGTGTGTGTGTGTGTGTGTGTGTGTGTGTGTCTGTGTGTGTATAGGTGTGTGTATGTCTGTGCACATGAGTCAATGTGTGCTCTCTCAGTTCCTTTGAGATTTTGAAAAAAAACCCTCCATCTATCTTGCAAAAATCATTTGGTGTGCCTGTCATTATAAATGTTTGGATAGGTGCTGTGATGATGCCTCAGGAGCTTCATTTGTCTGTACGTGTGTGTGTGTGTGTCTGTCTGTCTGTCTGAGTGTCTATAAGCGTAAATTTTGTGGTAGACTCACTACCCCGCCAACAGACACACACACACACACACACACACACACACACACACACACACACACACACACACACACACACACACAGCAGCTTTGATGCTTTTTGTGGAACAAAGGCCAGTCCAAACAGACTCCCCCAACATGGCACCCGTCCACTCTGTCAGCGACGGCTGGGCCCCCAGCCAGACCCACGACACGAGTCAGACGTCTGCGGCCAAGCGGGGGGCCCTGGGGCCCCTGCCGTGCTCGGGACCAAGGGTGGGGGTGGGGGGTGGTTGAGGCCCAGGGGCAGGAGCAGGGCTTGGGTTTGGGGAAGGGGTTGCCCAGGGCTCTGCTTCCCGTAACTGGGAGTTTGTGTCATTGCCCTGGGCTTGCAGGAGACTGAACAGCTCCACAGGTATGCTCTCACAGAGAGACAGACAGACAGATATGCCCTAAGGGTGAGGTGTGTGTTGTGTGTGCAAGCGCAAGCACACACACACACACACACACACATACACAGTGCATGAGGCATACCCATACAGAATTGCTGAATACTACAGAAGCATTGTGTGTGTGTGTGTGTGTGTGTGTGTGTGTGTGTGTGTGTGTGTGTGTGTGTGTGTGTGTGTGAGTGCTCGCGTTTGTGTGTGGTATAAAGGATTTTCCCCTCAATTCTAATTCTTAGACCTGTGTGTCACACTATAGTGTAGTGTCTCCCAGGTGTGTGTGTGTATGTGTGTGTGTGTGTGTGTGTGTGTGTGTGTGTGTGTGTGTGTGTGTGTGTGTGTGTGTGTGTGTGTGTGTGTGCCTGTGTCACACACATCTGGCTAACTTCCTCAAGATTGTGCGGAGTCATAAATCTTAGTGTTCTCCATACAGTCTGACAGTAATTCAGTGGTGAGCCATGATGAGTAATCTTTGACAAGGCCGGCTATAAATTTCATCAAACGAATCTGTGTACAAAAGAGCAGTAATATTAGCAGGGCATTAGTAATAGGATACATCAATGAAATACGGTACTCTATTGTGATTTTGATTGGGCCACATGTTGCTAATTAAATAAAACAATTGAGTGGGTTCACACTGAATACAGTACAGTATGACATGTAATTACTGATCAAAGCTAGTTAATGGTGGCTGGAAAGTATTTACTGTAACTGTAAACCTGCCTGTGCGCACACACACACCCACACACACACCCACACACACACACACACAGAGACACACACACACACACACACACACACACACACACACACACACACACACACACACACACACACACACACACACACACACACACACACACACACACACACAGACACACACACAGACACACACACACACACACACACACACACACACACACACACACACACACACACACACACACACACACACACACACACACACACACACACACACACAGCTTGAGGCATAACTAAATGACAGTGTGAGTACCCAGTGGGTTAGAGTGAGGCCCTAAGCTGATGAGCCTGCCGAAGCTTGATCTAATGAGAGGCATAGAGTGTGTGTGTGTGTGTGTGTGTGTGGGTGTGTGTGTGTGTGTGAGAACAGCAACTCAGATGTGGATACTGAGGGCAAGATTGATCGTGTGCGGAATCATGCAGCATGGCAAATAAACTCAGCATCCAGTTCTCATCATCACTCTGTGTGTGTTTCTCAAAAGTGGTTTTCAATAGAGTTGTTTTTTTCCATTTCAGTGAGGTATTTCTCTTCTTTTTTCTCTATTTTTTGTTTGGTCCTCCCATACACCCATTACACACCCACACACACCCACACACACACACACACACACACGCACACACACACACACACACACACACACACACACACACACACACACACACACACACACACACACACACACATTTAAATACTGACTGCAGTTTCCTAGGTAACTAATGACCTCTAATGAGGGCTGGTTACTAGGTCGCTCCAGTAGCTGACTTCATGCTATAAAAATCGTCTTTGATTTCTTCTCACGAGAGTCAAACAACGGGGCCCAGAGCCACGCAAGCATGCCACCTATGTGGTCTGAATCAGCTTCACCAGAAGAATCCACTTGTTGACATAGTCTCTAGCCTAGTGACGGCAGAGAGCCCCAACCACAAATACATCACAGCAGCTCCCGTGTTAATGAGAGAGAGAGAGAGAGAGAGAGAGAGAGAGAGAGAGAGAGAGAGAGAGAGAGAGAGAGAGAGAGAGAGAGAGAGAGAGACTGCTGGAGGGAGGAAATCACTGAGCTCATGGGCAGTTTCTTGAGGCATGTCTGCTGCCTAGGCTACTTTACTTCATTTGTATAACCAACAGTTTTTATTGAGTAGAATGCAAATGTAAAAATATTTATATTTGAAAATATGTCAAAAATATAAATGTAATTTATATTTAATATTAAATGAGAATTGCTGTGTGAATCCATTGCCCTGGTCCTGGTCACTGTAAAAGCGCTGAGCTCATGGGTAGTTTCATCATGTGAGTGCTGTTAAGGCTGCTCCATATCCTTTTTTGTAATACAATCTTATTAAAAAAATAAAAAAAAAAAATGTTGAAAGATATAAAGTGAAGGTAAGCTCATTAAATGATATTCTTACAAAATATAGCAGATATAAAATCAACAAAAAGATAAAAAGGCAGATAATGTTGTACATGTATAGTTATACTTTGTTGGTTCTGCTGCTTTGCTTCTTATGGTAGTTCTGATGACCATGTTGTTTCACCGATGTGATTGGCCAGTGAGCCGAGTCTAAGGTCAGACACACTAATCCGATTGGGTGACCCAAGCGGCACCAAAGCTGGAAGGACTTCAGTCAAAGCCCAGCTTCAGTCAACAGTTATTCTAATGCTGTTAATCTTTGCTGTTGCCCCCATACATACTCTTAGCCTTGAAAAACGCACCCTGGTGTGCAATAGCCTACAGTATTATTGTAATAGTAATGACAGACTGTATGGAATGTGTTGATTGTCATTAAGAATTGTTCAATAAGTAACGCTTGATTGAGACATACACACACACACACACACACACACACACACACACTCCATCACTCTCGCATGCAAAAACACTGGCTAGGGTTAACAGGGTCACAGTACTAAGTGGGTATGCTAGAGGGGTAGAGAC
>JAODXP020000022.1:21396029-21411029 GCA_027497455.2 Sardinella longiceps | reverse complement strand
TGAGAGGACTTGTGTGTGCTTTGTCTGATTTGCCGGCTGCTTAATCTCTAAAGCATATGTTTGAGTTTGAGTGCGGTGAACAGGAGAGCTGGAGGAAACGGCCCATTCATTCACCGTGGCCCGAGTAGAGTGTCACAGTAAACAGTTCTACAGACACAGATACACACACACACACACACACACACAGATTAGCAGCACTGCCACAATATCTGCTGCTGGTCACTGCTGCAGTATTGAAAATTACTTAGAGGTTTTGTATGTATGGTGTGTGTGTGTGTGCAGTCTGTTGTGTATGTGTGTGTGTGTGTGTGTGTGTGTGTGTGTGTGTGTGTGTGTGTGTGTGAGAGAGAGAGAGAGAGAGAGAGAGAGAGAGAGAGAGAGAGAGAGAGAGAGAGAGAGCTGTTTTTCTATGCCAGGTGTCAGTCAAGATAACCAAGTTGGCACTGAAACCTTGTACTTTGTAACATTTTTCTGTGTTAGAATCAGCGGATAGTGCCCTTTGAACAGTAAAAGGGTAATAGAAAATCGACCTGATACAGAAGTGGGTTGCTTATATTGTTGTCACCTGATCTGGTGCCAGGAGTCAGATTTTTTTCTGTCTCTGAAATATGTAAAGTATGCCTGTGCTTGGGTTTTTTTCTCCTAAAAGGAGGGAGAATGCTGTTTACGTCCTAGTTCATGGCATAGCTTTGTGTAGCTCAACGTGTCTCTTAACATATTTAAGGGAGTTTTGTAGCTTTTTAATGAGCACTTTTGTTGCTGTTCCAGTCCTGTGTGGACTGTGTTTGTGTTCTTCAGGACTGTCCTCTCTCTCTCTCTCTCTCTCTCTCTCTCTCTCTCTCTCTCTCTCTCTCTCTCTCTCTCTCTCACCCCCTGAACACCCACCTTCGCCTCCTCCTTTTCTCTCTCTGTCTATTTCTCTCTCTCACACACACACTCTCTCGCTCACCCCCTGAACCCCTACCTCTGCCTCCTATCCCCCCTCCCTCTCTCTCTCTCTCTCTCTCTCTCTCTCTCTCTCTCTCTCTCTCTCTCTCTCTCTCTCTCTCTCTCTCCTCTTTCTTTACCTCCTCTGCTCCACTTGTGCTGTTAATCCCATTTGATTTCAATGTCTTCCCGTCTTCCATCCAGAGAAGAATGTCTTAAGCACAACTTGCATTCCGGCAACCCCCTCACTCACTTCTCCTTTCACTGGAGCGAAAGAATAGAGCAGGGGAGGGGGAAAGAGACAGAGAGGGAGAGATAGATAGAGAGAGAGAGAAAGAGAGAGAGAGAGAGGAAGATGGATAGATAGATTCATTCCTCTCTTTCTTCTCCTGTCCTTTGGCACATTGGATTTCCTATTCATGCCCTATGTGGTGAATGGAATTACCTAGAAAAGAAAAGGAGGTACAAAAGTACAGCAAAATGGAAAAGTCGCAAACAAAGAATAACGACTAGAGAGAAGAGGAGTGTGTGTGTGTGTGTGTGTGTGTGTGTGTGTGTGTGTGTGTGTGTGTGTGTGTGTTCAAGTCTTTATACTGTATGGTTGTGTGTGTGACCAAAGAAAGGAGCAGCAACAAGGAATGAATAAGACAGAAAGAAAGAAAAAAGAAAAGAAAAAAAGACAGCGAGAGAAAGAAAGAAAGAAAGTAAGTAAGAAGAAAAGAGATTTTGGATGAGTGAGCTGCTGATGAACTGGACTGGGAATGAGGGATTGGGACAGTAGAGGAAGAAAGAGTGAGTCGTGAACTGAGAATGGAGTGCAAAAGAGAGAAGGAGAGAGGGAGAGAGAGAGAGAGAGAGAGAGAGAGAGAGAGAGAGAGAGAGAGAAAGAGAGAGAGAGTGAGTGGAACTGCGTCTGGGTTTGTATGAGACACACGCTCTGTGCTGCTTTTACAGAGGGAGAAAAGAAAACAGTCTGGTTCTGTTTTATGTGGTGTGTGTGCAATTAGACTGAAACAGGGAGAGGGGGTGGGGCAGAGAGAGAGAGAGAGAGAGAGAGAGAGAGAGAGAGAGAGAGAGAGAGAGAGAAGGGAATCAGAGGAGGGGGTAAGGAATGAGCGATGGAATATGATTTGGGGTAAAGGAGGTAGAGGGGGGGGGCAGGGGAGCAAAAACTAGACAAAGAATGAAGAAGGGAAAAAAATGCTAAACAAGGCTGAGCGACTTGGAGATGGTCAGCCAGTGAGAAAGAGTGGAAGAGAGAGAGACAGAGAAAAGAAAAAAAGAGTGCAGAGAAAGTAAGAGTGCAAAAGAAAAGCAAAAGAATGACAAAGAGAGGGAGAGAAAGAGAGAGAGAGAGAGCGTTGAGAGTATGCTTTCTCCTGACATCTTTATGGAAACTTGGCCTGGCTCTGAGCTCTCTCTCCCTCTCTCTCTCTCTCTCTCTCTCTCTCTCTCTCTCTCTCTCTCCGGCTCGGGGAGTCCAGCGCGCCAGAGCTCATAAGAGCAGTTTGGTTTGGGCGTGAGCCCGTGTGCCGAGAGCAGATCTGGGTCAAATATGCCTTTTTAAAGGACTGGGGGAAAAGCAGGGCAGGCGTAGAGCTGCTGGAGCTACAAGCTCTAGTCACAGCAGCAGCAGCAGCAGCAGCAGCAGAAGCGCTGCCCTGAGAAGTACAGGGGGACGGAGAGTTGCTCCCTCTCTCCCTCTCTTGCCAACTGTACCAGCCCTGCACTCGGTGGGGGTGTGGTGGCACAGGCAGGAACGTTCGGGGCGATTAGCACGATAGAGGCTCCATCTGCATGGCGCTATCTCGATCTGAGGTGTTTATTCACAGGTGTGCCTTAGCTCCTGGATAGATAGGACTGCGATAAGGATTTGGGTTTTGCAAACACTCACACTGTGTGTGTGTGTGTGTGTGTGTGTGTGTGTGTGTGTGTGTGTGTGTGTGTGTGTGTGTGTGTGTGTGTGTTATGGGTGTGGGTGTGTAAGTATGTATGTGAGTGTATGTGTATTGTGTGTAAGTGCTTTTATTTGTGTGCAAAGGGTGTACAGGATGTGTGTGTGTGTGTGTGTGTGTGTGTGTGTGTGTGTGTGTGTGTGTGTGCGAGTGTGAACATGTAAGAGTGTGTGTGTGTGTGTGCGCGTGTGCGTTTGTGCAAGCAAGAAAGAGAGAGAGTGTGTGTGTGCACCACTTGGGCTGAGTTTGATTGACAGGTCTGCTATTACAGCATGGCATAATGGAGGGATCAGATACAGACTGCTGCTTTTCTTCAAAATATGGGCCCATTCTGCTGGGCTGGGCAGACACAGAGTCTGGCCCAGAGAGGGAGGGAGAGGGGGATAGAGAAAGAAAGAGAGAAGAGAAAAATGTGTGTGTGTGTGTGTGTGTCTGTGTGTGTGTTTGTGTTTGTGCTTGTGTGTGCTTGTATGTGTGAATGAGTCTACTTCTGAATGGATGGCTTTATTTGCACAAATAGAACCTTCAGACAGTTAGAAGAAGAGGCGTCTGAACAAAAAACACAAACAGAATGAGTCAAGTTCACCTGACTCAAAAGTGAAACTCCAGAGACGGTCACTATTCATGAAGGTGCAACACAACACAGTTACCTTGTAATTAGATTTCAGTAATGAAGTGGAGAAACCACCATCTAAATGAATCACCATTGCTCAGATTGCACAGATTCTACTGTTTGGTGAAGTTGTCATCACATTCCAGAGGATGTATTAATCTCTGCCTAGCCCCAAGATGGAGAGGATTTGGCTGTTTGAAGGACTGCTTTCCCTGATCTAGATTAACTAGATGCATATCTAGATTACTTGCCTACTTGCTTTGGATTTGGCCCAGGTGATGTAATGATGATGTAATTGTGGGTGTGATAGTTATTATTGAACACAGGGGAATGAAGCGTGACCTTGATGCAACTCAACTGTAGGGTAGGATTCCGTCGGGTAGCTTCAGGTCATTCACCTCAGTGTGTGTGTGTGTGTGTGTGTGTGTGTGTGTGTGTGTGTGTGTGTGTGTGTGTGTGGCATTGCTGTGCATTATTGACTTTCATGCCTCTCTCAGATAAACCTCTCTCAGCCTCTTCTCTAGATGCTGTCATAAAGTTAGCCAACATCTCGTTGCCACGGCAGCGCGGAGCCGCTTTGTTTGTTTGTTTTGGATGTGTGACGTCTAGGGTGTTCCGTCCAGTCGTATGAGAATAAATCGGTCAAGTTTGACAGGACCTTGCTTCCTGCTCACACACAAGCGGCACAATTCTGATGGTGACACTGATGCATAAGCAATGGTTTTCGAACACAGTCGTCAATAAAACATTTTCCCCCACTTTTGGGGCCTTCATAGTTAGTGTCTGCAGTGTCTAGACCAGACGCTACTTGAGCTTGAGCGGAGCGGAGCCATCCTGTGTCATGGGAGAGGTCGTCACATTACCCTTTAACCAATTACTTTTTATTGGCATACAACAATGTGGACAGGGTGCCTAAACTGACACGCTTACACACACACACACACACACACACACACACACACACACACACACACACACACACACACACACACACACACACACACACACACACACACACACACAGACATACACATGCACATACACACACACACACACACACACACACACACACACACACACACACACACACACACACACACACACACACACACACACACACACTCAAATAGAGACATAGCTCAGCCGTTACTGTTTACAGAAGGACAATATAATTGCTGTCCATTTGTGCTCAACAACTTCCTGCCCTACTGCGGTGATTTCCTGTTTTGAGCCGGTGGAATCCCATTAAAGCACTCTGCTTACACGGCCCAATCAGATGACTGTCATATAAAACGTTCCATTTGTTTTTTCGTTTTTTTTTCTTTCTTTTTTGTTTGGTCAACAGGACTTCTTTAGGAAAACAATTTGCTTGGTTTCCAAGCAGCCCTAATGGCCATCCACGCCTGTCTTGTTCCCGGAGAAACACATCTGTGTTGTTGCCCCCAGAACAGGACACAGTGTAAACATCAACACAGAACAAGTGTGGATTAAAGAGCTGTCTGATTAAAGAGGACGTGATCAAAGTTCTTTAAGTAGCAAGCAGGCTGGCGGGCAGAAAGTGGGAAAGAAAGAGGGGGGGTGTTGGGGCGCAGAGAGAAAATAAGAGAGGGAAAAAGAGAGAGAGAAGAGAAGAGGAGAGGAAAAAGTCTGTGGTTTCAGTGGGTCTGGACCTCCAGAGTGTCTGTCTGTGTGCCTAAGTAGAGTTGAGCTGAGCCCCGTCTGAGGCAGCGTCTGTTCAGCTACCTACGCTAGAGATGATCCCAGCTCCATTGAGCTCAGCCCATTCTATATAGTAATGTTCATATGAGATAGGAGCTCTGCCGACATCATTGCAATCAGCTATGCTCAACTGCTCCTCCAATCAGGAATGAGTGATGAGCTTGTTAACCGGAGGGGAAGTTCTGATTGGCTGAATAGACTGCCTGTAATGCTAAAGGTCTGGTTTTGATTGACGATATGACCCCCCTCTGGGGGAGGACACTGACCTTTTCAAGATGAGAAACCGATGGCTGGAAGAGTGGCAAGCAACATGTCAATCAGCACTACATCAACATGAGGTTGGTGTGTGTGTGTGTGTGTGTGTGTGTGTGGGTGGGTGGGTGTGTGTGTGTCTGTGAAAACATGATTTGTGTGAGTCTGTATATTTGCTTGAGTGTGTGAATTTTGACATAGTGAAATGAGTAAAAATGATCTACAAGTTCAAGTCGAAGTCAAGTTGAAAAAAACTTTTTCCATGTCCGTTAGTTATCCGTGTCTAAAACAGGGAGAGAGCAAAAGAACATGAAGAAAAAGATTCTTGAGAGCAGAAAAAGGGAAAGAAGGCCTAGCCTTGTCCAGGAGAGGAAGGGGGAGAAAAGAGAAAAAAAAAGAAGAAAAAAAGAAAGAAGGGATATGTTGCTGATGTGGAAGTGTACAGTTTGGAACGAAAGAACGCCAGGGATATGTTTTTTTTTTTATCCTTCTCGCTCTCTCTTTCTCTCTCTCTCTCCTTCTCTCTCTCTCTCTCTCTCTCTCTCTCTCTCTCTCTCTCTCTCTGAAAGTCTGAAACTCAAAGACTGTCAAACTCTGTGGGCCAGTTGGCGCTGTGCTCAGGAGAACAACACTGCCGTTGGCATAGCGACAGCAAGCCTGCACTCTCCAGCTTGGCCTCAGCACACCACAAGCCTTAGGAGGAAAAAGAGGAGGAGGAAGAAAAGAGAGAGAGAAAGAGTGAAGGAGAAAAGAAATGAAAGGAGCGAGAAAAGAAAGGAATAAGAAAGCCTTTCAGCATTTTCTCTATTCTGCTGAACCGATTAGCTGTTTCCAAAACTTTCACCTAATGCCCTGCTCCACTTGAACTTGACAAGTTTAAGAGTTTGTGTGTGTGTGTGTGTGTGTGTGTGTGTGTGTGTGTGTGTGTGTGTGTGTGTGTGTGTGTGTGTGTGTTTGCATGCTTCATTTTGTGTGTCTGTTGTGACCCATCCCAGCCTTGTGGCCTTGTCATTAGGTTTTCCCATAGACATGTGCGTTTGGGACCTACAATGTATTTGGTCATCCGTGGCACCGAACATATTTGCACTTGTCACCGAATCCGTTACTTGTGTGTCAACATCAGGATTAGAGATTGACCCCGTCGTCCGACCAAATACCAGTAACACTCGGTGCAGACAGATTTAAGACTCAAATATTTACTTGGGCCAAGTCTCTGTCGTACAGCTTTGCCTCTTCCACACAAGCTGCTTTGCCTGGGCTCATATGCGCTACAAAAGAACAATAAATAATCTTTTTATATGCTGGTACTGCCTGCGTTACGAGACACAGAGACGAACAACAGTGACAAGCAGAGAAAATAGAAAGCGATGGAGAGAGAAAAATAGAAAGAGAGAGAAAGAGAGAGAGAGAGAGAGAAAGAGAGAAGAGAAAAATGGGGAAGAGGGTTTCAAGGGATAGACGTTGGGTGGCCCTTGCTCTTTCTCCTTGCTTGTAAAAGCTCCGAGGTGTCTCGAAACAGACAGTTTGACGTGACACCGTCTAACCTCTTCAGCACGAGGCCGTGAAACAGGTCCGACGCCTCCGGCTGGGCTTAAAGGCCTCCCAGACATACATGCCAAGGCCGTGTGGAACACTCATCAGTGCTGACACCCAGTGCTGGGTGGGCCAGTGGGGGTCTCTCCAGAGGGGGTGGGGGGGTTGCGTCTCTCTGTCTTCCCAATCGAACAGTTGTGGTGGTTCTGATTAGCCTGATTGTGCTGCTCAGTATGTGTGTGTGTGTGTGTGTGTGTGTGTGTGTGTATGAGTCCGTTAAGCTGAATGAGAAATGGATCTATTTTCAGAGATGGAAAAAGCAGCCTCAGTTCCTTTGGGTGAATGGGGCTGTTTGTTTGGATTCTGGAAGAGCCTGGAGAAAGAGCACCTTATACGGTGAGGTGATGATGTCACGACCACGGCACCGGCACCCGGCCAGGGACTGGTCACCCCCCACCCCCTGCCCCCCCCACAAAAATCTCCCTCCTCAACCACCCCCATCAGTTGCTTAACACCCCCCAACGCACCGATCACCCCTCTCACTCCCCACAGATTCCTCAGTCCGAGATGAAGCAGAGGGAAACGGACGCGGCTATTTTTAGAAATGGGGGCACGATGTGATATTACAGTGCAATATTCCTCACTGGCTGGAAATCATTAGGCTGCGTTATTAAAAAGGAGTGGGTGGGGGGGGGGTTCTGGTGGAGATGAAGGGCTAATGGAGGGGGTGCTGGAAGAAGAGGGGGGGAGGCGGTGGGGGTGGGGGTGGTGGCAGAAGCAGGGGGGAAAGGCAAAGAGCCAGGCAGAGGGGTGAAATGTTTTAGGGGGCTTCTCGTAATTCCTGACATGCTCGGGCAGTAAACGAGGTACAGACATAGTTGACAGAGGGAAGCCAAGAGAGAGAGAGAGAGAGAGAGAGAGAGGGAGAGATAGAGTACACATGAAGAGACTGAGAGATTGATAGTATAGAGGGAAATGAAAGAGAGAGATTGAAAATGAGGGATGAGGAGATAGAGATAGAAGAATAAGAAGAGATGAGGAGACAAAGAGCAATGGGGAAAGAAAGAGGGAGGAAGATGAAAAAATAGACAGAGTCCCCTGCAGTTCCAGTGAACTCCCCTACTGACAGAAAGAGAGAGAGAGAGAGAGAGAGAGAGAGAGAGAGAGAGAGATGGATGGATGGAGAGAAAAAGGAAAAGATAAAGAGGGACTGAGAGATAAAAAAAGAGGGAGAGTGACAGAAAGGGAGGGAGGGAAGGAAGGAGAGAGAGTCCTCCCGCGGCTTGTCCGTACAGCCCTAGTAAAAGTGCTTCCACCAGCGATCGCTTCCTCACTGCGTGGAGAGCACAGCCAAAAAAGGCAAGAAAGTGCCACGGAAGGCTGACTCCGCTGCGCTTTCAACGGCTGCCAAACTATTCCTGTAAAAGTTGGCTTTTGGTGCACGCTCGCATGTCGGACATAGCAGCAGTAATGAAAGAGGGAGTGCAGCGGAGACAGTGGAAGAGAGAAAAAGAGAAGAGAAGCGAGAAAATGAACCTCGATGAACAAAGAAACTTCTAGAAAAACAGCACTGCTGTGATGTAACAAACAAGCAAACACTTTTTAAAAAAAACACTCATGGTGGACAAAAATGAATATCTCCCTTGTTAAGTCCCCCATTGGGACATGTTCTGTTTCTTTAAAGATGCGAGTGACTGAGAACTTTATTAGATCCAGTCCAATCTTACTGTAGTGTGTGGAGGGAAAGTTTTCTCTCCTCCGGGACGCTTTTTCGTGCCTTATCAGTGGTGTCATAAATTGAGAGGGGGGTGGGGGGGTGCAAGGGTTTCCCCCCTGTCCCATTTCAAAACTGAAAGTGAGAGAGAGAGAGAGAGAGAGAGAGAGAGAGAGAGAGAAGAGGGAGGTGGGGATCAGTCTCATTAGTCAGCATCTGGAGACAATTAGGTCTGAGCTGACTACGAGTGGAGTCCCACTGACAGGGCCAACAGGCGTTTCCCCCCTTTGGCCCCTCACAGAGCGTTGTCTTTTTCTTTTTCTCCTTCTCCATTTCTCTATCTCTCTCTCTCTCTACCCCCCTCCTTCTCTTCATCTCCTTTTCCATGTCTCTCTTTATGTCTCTCTCAGTCTTCTCCCTCATTCTCTTCCCCTCTCTCTCTCTCCCTCCCTCCCTTCATCTCCTTTTCCATGTCTCTCGTTATGTCTCTCTCACTCTTCTCCCAGTTTCTCTTCCCCTCTCTCTCTCTCTCTCTCTCCCTCTCTTTCTCATTCCCACTCTTTCTCTTCCTCCACTCCTCCTGAGAGAAAAGCCTGCAGGCTCAGAGGCACTGCTTCCTCTGATAGGCTGAGAAGGTGATGTGTTGCGCTGAGAGAACCTGACAGAACAGATGCAGTGCACACCTTTGCAGGCCCCTATGTCTTTCTTTTTTTCCACCTCGTGTCTTATTGCCTTCCTGTGATCATGTTTTAGACCTGACATATGTAGGTCAGTGGTACGGTGTGTGTGTGTGTGTGTGTGTGTGTGTGTGTGTGTGTGTGTGTGTGTGTGTGTGTGTGTGTGTGTGTGTGTGTGTGTGTGTGTGTGTGTGTACAGTATGTCTGTATGTGTATGTGTGTGTGTCTCTGTGTCTCTCTCTGTATGTGTGTGTGTGTGTGTGTGTGTGTGTGAGAGAGAGAGAGAGTGAGTGTGTGTGCTTGTGTGTGTGAGAGAGAAAGAGAGTGTTCTGCTGAACAGGCTTAGGCAATGTCAGGATTCAAACATGCCCTTTTCAATAGTGATGGAATACATCATGCGTCATAGTGCAGCTTTTTGCACAAGATGAAACACTAGCATCTCATTTCCCATGAGCTCCAGGTCTGTTTTGAATGAAGTAGCACGCGATTGCGGAGAAGGATATTTAAAGCACTATGCCTATGTTCTTGCTCAGAAGTCATTACAGAGGGGTATTCCACCTGCCTCTCAACATTCCCGTAGGCTCCACCACTCCCACAATCTTCCCTTGTCTGGAAAGATTGCTCTCTGGAATTTTTTTTTCTTTCTTTCTTTCTTTCTTTCTTTCTTTCTTTCTTTTTTCTTTTTCGCAGGCCTCAAAATCCTGAAGTTCCTCAATGCAATTTATGAGCCCTGTGGCACGCATAAAAGCTGTCCTCTAATATTTGAGCTGACCAGACTTAGGGGTTTGGGGTAGGAGGGAATGAGGGGGGTTGGGGTGGAGGGGGTGGGAATCTAATTCGGTGCATACACAAGACTGGAACATTTACTTCATAAATTTCAGCCTGACCAGAGGAGGAGGGCGAGGGGGGAGGGGGGAGGGGGGGCAGCAAAGGGTTGGGGGTATGGGGGGGGATGGGGGGTAGGGAGGTATGAGGAGAGAGATGAGAAAAGATCTAGTTTCTCAGAACACACACACACACACACACACACACACACACACACACTGTCAAGCATTGCACATATTTTCATATCTTGGACATTCATATACAGATAGATATAGATATACACACACTCGCACTCACACACACACACACACTCACACACACTCACACACTCACACACATGCACACACACACACACACACACAGAGGACTTTCCCCTGCACACGCACACCGCATCAACACCATAATGTAATTTTCATGGTTCCACCCCATGCGGACATGATCTTTGCAGGAGTCACTCGCTGACACTCATGCATACTCACTCTCTCTTACACACACACATGCACACACACACACACACACACACACACACACACACACACACACACACACACACACACACACACACACACACACACACCCTGGGGAGGAGGAGGACCTCAGCGGTCACCATCGCTCAGTGACAAAACACAATACTTCATCACCAGGGTCCACCCACGCACCACACGCACGCACGCTCAGCAAAATCTACTACAGACACATACACACACACTCTCTCTCTCTCACACACACACACACACACACACAGACACACACACACACACACATACACATGCACACACTCAACAGAGTGGAGACTCGCGGGCAAGCAAGCTGTTCAGAGCCACACCGAGTTCCAGTTCCCACTTTGGAATGCTGAATGAAGGGCTCTATTGGAAACTGCTGCCCATAGACTCCCATTTAGGCTCTGGAGAAAGAGAGAGAGAGAGAGAGAGAGAGAGAGAGAGAGAGAGAGAGAGAGAAAGAGCCTTGGACCTCCTGGACTCTGTGTGCTGAGTTGTGTAATTCTCCTCTTTTAATAGGAAGTGATTAATGGGCATTTGAGGAACAGGACTCCACCCTGCTGAATTTTCCTCCTGTCACTTTTACGGAGCCGCTTTCTGGGGTTTTTGGTTAGCGGTGAGAAGCCAACTTGGGCCCCCTCAACAACAAAAGAAAACGCTGGGACATTCCCGAAAATTTTAATTGCATTTCTTGTCATGACTGCAATCTCCAATTATCTTATCTTCAGTTCCTTTTTTTGTTTGTTTTCTCATTTTTGTTTACTTATTTATTTATTTTTTACTTTTTACAACAGTTTGCGTACACGTAATGTCTGGCTGGCTGGTTGAGAGCAGATTGTCTTTTTCTCTCTCTCTTTCCCTCTCTCTCTCTCTCTTTCCCTCCCTCTCTCTCTCTTTCTCTCTCTCAAATTCTAACTTTAGCCAGACGGCGGGTTGGAAGGGGTGTTTAGTGTTAAGAAGTGGGTTTGGTGCCCCACTGTTTCTTGGGAGTGCTCATCCATCATGAGTGAGGCCTTCAGTGGGCCCAATGGGGGCCTCCAGTCTGAGTCTGTGGTCATCCTGGTGGTCTGGTGGTACTGTCTCTCTGTGTGTGTGTGTGTGTGTGTGTGTGTGTGTGTGTGTGTGTGTGTGTGTGTGTGTGTGTCATGCCAAGTGAATGCATTCAGACTCTAATCTTCTCAAGCACGAGAGACAGACAGAGAGAGAGACAGAGATGGAGAGAGAGAGAGAGAGAGAGAGAGAGAGAGAGAGAGAGAGAGAGTTGCTGAACCAGCCAACCAACCAGCCCAGTAGTGCCTGGCGTTGTGGCCTTGTGAAAGCCGTCGAGCTGGGGGCCAACTATCCCCACCCATGCATACACCCAGCAACCAGCCACCTACTGTGTTTGTCCACACAGCCACACACCATTCTCTCTCTCTCGCTCTCTCTTTCTCTCTCTCTCTCTCTCTCTCTATTTCTTTCTTCAGAGAGGCATGCAGGGGGGAAGTAGTCCTGGATGGAAAATGTAGAACTCTGACTATCTCTCCCTTTCTCTCTCTGTCTCTCCCTCTCTCTCTCTCCCTTCCTTCCTCTTGGCCACTTGTCTGGGCCTCTTTTTTTGTGCTTCTGTGACGTGATGTTGACAGTCGGAGGCTTTTAACAAGCGTTAGGGGCACACCTGATAGCGTATCAGTCCCTCTTCCACCCGCCAGACCTCTGCAGCTACTGCAACTATTTCCTCTGCCGTAGCTCTCTCAGACAAGACTACACACACACACACACACACACACACACACACACACACACACACACACACACACACACACACACACATATGTACACATGCGCACACACACAAACAAGCACTTGGATACAGACACATACACACAGACATACACAGATAGGCACTTGGATACAGACACATAGGCGCACACACTGACTGACAAGCACTTGGATACATACACAAACACATTGATAAAACGTATTAGACACAGTGGTACGCACACAGACAGACAGACAGACAGACACACACACACACACACACACACACACATAGCCCTGCTCCATAGCAGATATAACGGTCACTTTCACATAACACATACATACGCGCGCGCGCACACACACACACACACACACACACACACACACACACACACACACACACACACACAGAGGAGCCTGGCCTGGGGACCCGCTACAGGAGGCCTGTTACCCAGCTGTCTCTGAGGTCACCCCAGCCCTCGCTGTTCCGCGTGTGTCTCTCACTCCCACTGACACCCTCACAAATAACACACCCTGCAGGGACGCCTCGCCTCGCCTCGTCTCGGCCAATGTCACGGCAACTCTCACTCTCTCTCTCTCTCCAGGAACCTCGCCAAAGCCAGAGCACAGCATCCATCCCAAACCCAAATAAGGCACTAGGCACTCCACAGGACATCTCTGTAGGCCTTTTTAGTGTGTGTGTGTGTGTGTGTGTGTGTGTGTGTGTGTGTGTGTGTTTCTGGGTGTGTGTTGGGGTGAGGCAAGGGGTTGGGGAGCAACTACTGTAGCAACAGCATGTTTCCTGGATGTGTTTACGCCGCATCCCGCTCTGAGCACCCCCCACCCAGCCTGTCTGACTGCCTCTTTGTCTGTCTGCTGTCTTGGTGGTGGTGGTGTTATCTGCCGTCTGCAGTGGCAGTTTGAGCGTGTTTGGCGTGCCGCAGGATGTGGCGCGTTAGCAGGCCAGGCGAGGTATGTGCTGATTGCAGGCTTGCGGGAAGAGACAACCCCGATGATGGTGCTGGTGGTTGGGTTTGGGAGGGGATAGGGGCTGTGTGTGTGTGTGTGTGTGTGTGTGTACTGTATCTATATGCATTACTATGTGTGTGTGTGTGTGTGTGTGTGTGTGTGTGTGTGTGTGTGTGTGTGTGTGTGTGTGTGTGTGCGTGTGCGTCAGACAACCGACTGTTTTTGTGGCTTTGTTTTCACGGCTACTGAGGGCTGACAGTTACTTCCATTATGACTTATTTGGTCTTTTTCTGATTTCACATAATTAGAAAGTTTGGAACTTGGAGATGTTTTTGAGGATTTGGCATGTTTGTCATGGATGAGGCTTTGTGTGTAGGGAAGAGGACAAAAAATAAATGGGATGAAATAATATACCTGTCAATCACTGATCATGTGACTATTGTAGTTCTGTTCTGACTGTTCACAAACTGTCATGCTATCTGCATACAACTTCCTCAGTATAGTTGTATTTGAGTTACGATCAGTATGTGAGCAGTATCAAGTATGGTATTACTGTGTGGACTCAACATTTTGCCATTTGCCATTTGAGTCTTAATCAGTTTTCATAATTTTTTGTCTTGACAGAAACGCAGAACAGCTGAAGCAGCTTCGTGACCAGATCTTATTGGAGCAGCAGGAAGCGGCCATTTGGCAGCAGCAGGTGGAACAGGAAGTCCCGCCTCCTCCTCTGGAGACACAGCAGCCTCAGCAGCCGCCACCTGTACAGCAGCAGCTACAGCAGCAGCAGCAGCTGCCATCGCCGCCGCAGTCACAGTCGCAGGAAGGCCCGCCCCCGTCCCCTCCTCTTCCTCCTCCTCCCTCCTTCCAGGAGCTGGAGGTCAGCGCCATGCAGACGAGCACGTTCAACTACGCCCGGCCCAAGCAGTTCATCGCTGCTCAGAGCCCTGGCGGCAGTAGTGGTGGTGGTGGTGTTGGCTATGCCACACAGTCCTCCAACTCCTCAGGCTCCAGCCTGCCCTCACCACTCTCCCCACCCAGCGCCCACAAGCCCTTCAGCCGCATCCCGCTTCCCCCTTACCAGCCGCCACCGCCAGGCTTGGCCAAATCAGGAAGTGTGGAGTCTCCCGGGTCCCCCTCCTTCCCTCCTCCACCTCCACCGTTCCTGAGCGGCAGTGCTGGGAACAGCAGTGTGTCCTCGCCAGCGCAGGACTTCCCCCCGCCGCCGCCACCTCCACTTCCGCCCGTCTCCGCCAGCCCCACGTACTCCGACAGGTCCTCCCCTTTCACCTCCACCCCTCAGTCGCCCGCCAACTTCCTGGCGTCCGTCCTGCCAGCCACGCCCACCAGCCCGTCAGTCAACTCCATGGGGCTGCCCAAAGGCAACGGAGTCATGTGAGTACCCACAATCCACTGCGTCACTTGCATTCAATGCTCATTTTTGCCCTGAACGCCACCGTTCAAGCAGCACTGCCAGCAAGGCACTACCTTAACCCTAACCCCAGAACCTAATCCCGTTAACCCTCACCCTAAACCTAAATTCTGGGGAAGGCAGCACTGCATGGAAGATGGCGTTGAG
>JAODXP020000022.1:21356029-21393529 GCA_027497455.2 Sardinella longiceps | reverse complement strand
CAGGAGTACTGGGCTACTGTATCTGTATCAGTCTGTCATCACATTGCGGCTGCGTTTCAGAGCGGGGGAACAGTGTGGTGACAGAGAGTGGTGACAGTGTGCAAGGACATGGCAGCTGATAGGCCCCTAGACATACAGTACAGTACACAACAGTATGAGCCTAAACAGGCCTCCACACAATAGTCTAGTGTCATTTAGGAAAACCAGAGAGATATATTGATAGCCAATTGGACAAGCCAGATTATGATATCAAAATGTATAGTCTATATGGAATCAAAATATAGGCCTGACTGTTAAAGCCTCAAACTGGGCTCAATCCAAGGGGCGGAATTGGCGGTTGTCTGTCAAACTGCTTCTGCACGCTAATAAAATGGTAAGCTACCGCTAGGGTACCTCTAGGCGACTCTCAATAGGGATAAAGTGTTGTGATTGGCTGGACCAAACCTTGGTAAAAAGCTACTGAGTCCTTATGGCTAGGTATACTGGCTGAACAACAAAGAAATTTGCTACTGCCAGGATGCGTCTAGATCTGTAGACCAAGAAAGACATATAGTGAGGAAGCAAAATTGAATTGAGTTAGTGTTGTGCAACACACACACACACACACACACACACACACACACACACACACACACACACACACACACACACACACACACACACACACACAGCCCTATAATTAAGTTTACATATATAACACCAGAGCTTCATGAGATCACCCTAGAAGTATGCAGTGATTCAGTAATGCATCCCATATATTCATACTTAGCCAGCATCCAGTCTCAAGCCTCAAGTATTTCAAAGCCACAAGTTGCATCTCAGCTGAAGAGTGTGGCCAGTTGCTGAAGGAATGTTTGAATGCTGTGCTTCAAAGAAACTCTCTAACCTCGCCCTTTCTCTCTCTTCTTTTCCTTCTCATGTCTCTTCTTTTCTTCCATCCCTGTTTTCTTAATCTCTCTTTCTACACTACTTGTGTCTAATCCCTTTCTTCATCACTCTTTTCACTCCTGCCTATCTGTTTTTCAACTCGTTCTCTTTTCCATCTCTCTCTTCTCTCTCTCCTTTCATTCTATCTTTTCTTCTCTCCTCCGCAGGAGCTTCACACGTAAGCCAAGCAGGACCCCGCGCATCGCCACCGACTCTGAGATCCAAGGCTCCAAAGATGCCGTCATTCAGGACCTGGAGAGGAAACTGCGTTTCAAAGAGGAGCGTATGAGCAACGGCCAGCAGGTGTGTGTGTGTGTGTGTGTGTGTGCTTATATGTGTGTGTATTCATAAGAATGTCTGTGTGTGTGTGTTTATGTGAGTGTGGTTTTGGTCAACTAGGGTATGATGGTGTTCAGTAACACGTCATTAACACGGATTAACTGTGACTATCCCTTTCGGCCAGTACCATACAACCCACTCATTTCCCCCAGTCTGACTGCCTGCCTGGGTCTCAAAGAGAGGCACCTCTGGTGCTATTTCAGTCCAACATGGCTCCTGATTACACCGTACATGTAACATACTCTGACTCTGCATTCCTTCTCGTCCTTTGGTTTTACACTTAAGACTTTAGACTCAGACTTAACCTCACCATTTATTTACTGG
This sequence comes from Sardinella longiceps, assembly GCA_027497455.2. NCBI lineage: Eukaryota > Metazoa > Chordata > Actinopteri > Clupeiformes > Clupeidae > Sardinella > Sardinella longiceps. The sequence goes on along the minus strand of JAODXP020000022.1, from coordinate 21,391,939 downwards.
AATAGCACTCACCCAGCACAAACATGACTTCATTGTTTCAAAACCATATCATCAAGTAAAACCATCCATCATCGTTTTTGTTCCGCCATGTCAAATTGTTCCAAATGTTCTGTATCGTATCAAATTGTGTCAAAAGTTGATTTTATTCTGTATGGTATGGTAACCTTCAAGGCTAATGTTAATTAATATGTGGTGTGAGTGGGTTTTGTATGTTTGTGTGAGACAGTTAGCCAGGGAAAGATGGATGTGTATGGTACAAACAAAGTGTGTGTGTGTGTGTGTGTGTGTGTGTGTGTGTGTGTGTGTGTGTGTGTGTGTGTGTGTGTGTGTGTGTGTGTGTGTGTGTGTGTGTGTGTTTGTACAGACAGATAGATAGATAGATAGACAGATAGAGAGTGAGAGCGGAGTGTGTGTGTGTGTGTGTGTGTGTGTGTGTGTGTGTGTGTGTGTGTGTGTGTGTGTGTGTGTGTGCATGTGTGCTTGACTGACAGACTAACCTACAGACTGACCCATTAAACTGCTTTCAGAGGTTAACCTATGAGGAGAAGATGGCTCGCAGGCTGCTGGGAGCCGACAACGCTGCAACTGTTTTAAATGTTCAGGAACAGGAGGATGAACCAACCACACAGGTACACACGCACAAAACACACACACACACACACACACATGCAGAAAAACATGTGTGTTTCTGCACAACTGTGGCTCAAAGATGCACACACACACACACACATGCACGCACACACACACACACACACACACACACACACACACACACACACACACACACACACACACACACACACACTCCCACATACAAACATGTATTCACACACACGCACACAGAATGTCCAGCACAGCATTGTTTGCACTATATTTCAGTTCACTAACTTCACTATTCTAAAGACCATTTCGGGATGGTCTTGTTCTGTCCCTCTCCTGCCACTTACTGTATTCAATCCACCATATATTAGGGTCTTTCCATTTACAGTAAAGACCCTATATTCTTTACAAATAAAGCTTTATATCCACACTTTTCATTTGATAGTTGCATCAAATCACCAGCTCTCCATTGTCCTGAATAGACAGAACACAGACATGATCTTTTTTTAGAGGATTACAGGAAGATCATGTGTGCAAGACGTACTGTACTGTACATAATGTAAAGGCTCCAGTCTGCACAGATCAGCTGGTTTATGTAAGTAAGTACAGCTAACACTATAATTGAAAGACCTTGGTTGTGATAAGCTATCTGCCTGCCAGACCAAAGGGGTCACTGTGTTCTGCCCTGTGTTTCTTTAACTTAACTCTGGACGGCCGCTTTAGACCCGCATGGCTGTGGTTGTGGCTCAGACGATTGGAGCTTGTCAGTGAGTGATGCACGGTTCTGGCCAATCAGAGATGAGTGCCTGATTGTGGTTGTCATGGTGAGGATGATGCAAGGTGATTTGACTATTTGAGTAGGAGACTCGGTCAAAATGGTCGTTATGGGCCGGTTGGTCTCTCCAAGCAGGTAAGTCCTTGGAGTGTATGTGTGTGTGCACATGTAACACATGTCTTACATGAGCACACACACACACACACACGCATGAACACACATGTGGTGTGTGTTATTTGAGCGCAGGATATGACATCATCAGCCAGAGACTACACATCCCTGTTCTTTTATCTCTTATCTTACAGGAAAGCAGCTCCAGTGAGCCAGAGTCTGTGCCTCAAAAGGTCATTTAAAGCCCATTTCTTAACCCCCCCACCCTTTTCACCTCCTCCCTTCTTCTCTCTCTCTCTGTCTGTCTCACATCTCTATCACTCTTTCTTCTTCTCTATCTATCTATCTATCTATCTATCTATCTATCTATCTATCTATCTATCAATCTCCCTATCTCCCTTGTCACTTGTCCCTCACGTGTGGTTATTCTCCCTGCCTGAACCAATCAACTAAGCCACACTGAGTGTGTGATTGAAGTGTGTTTCACATAATCTGAGCCTGGGTCAGTAGGATGTTCAATCCTTAATGAGGACTCTGTGGAAGAGTGATGTAGAGGTCTGGTACTGATGCAGGCCTACCGTAGTCATAATGGGTGATAATGGGAATGATCACTGGTTTTAGGGGATGTTGATAATCAAAGGGTCACCTGCAGTTACAGTCATTGATGGGTGATACACATGGAAGCACTAAGTGGTAAAATAATGTTACAGTACTTATTTTATTACTTTTACTGAAAAATATTTCAAACTGTTTACAACTTTAGTTTCAAAACAAGCTCATTTAACCAGTATGAACATATTAAGTTTGGCAAATTCATATGCAATTATGCAACTAATTATGGTAGTGCTGTAATAATGTAACATCTTAAATTTGGGTTTTTGTCACATCACCTTTCAATGATCTGTCTGCAAATGTTGATTGGTTACTGTCAGCGGTGTTGATCAGGTATTGGATCCTGCATGTGTCCATCTTGTCTATATGTCCCGCCCCTTGTGGAAACGGGCGAAAATCAGCATGGTTCATTTCCACCTGAACTATGAGAATTGCAGGCTCTGTCGTTGTCAGATTGTAAATCTGCTATGTGTTGAATGTCCACAAATAGCTGTGGCCATATGTGGATTTTGAGCGTGTGTGTGTGTGCATGTGTGTGTATGTATGTGTGTGTGTGTGTGTGTGTGTGTGTGTGTGTGTGTGTGTGAGTGTGTGTGCAAACACACATTCCTGCAGCTGTGTTTTAGGCCTGTAATTATCTCTATGATGTGTCATCAGCATACACCATTCTCCAGATGTTCCTTCTGTCTGCATGAGGCGGAGTGGTGGTAAGAGGTGGAGAGAGGGATCAAGAAAGAGAGAGAGGGTTGGAGAGAGAAAGAGAGAGAGAGAGAGAGAGAGAGAGAGAGCATTTGGGTAGGATTAGTGAAAGAGAGGCAGAAACAGAAAACTTGGAGAAGCAGGAAGAATGAGGGAATGTTGAGTGAGCAGGAGAAAGGCTGAAGGTGCAATGAGGTTGGCTGGCTTCCTCGCAGTCGGAGGAGGAAGATTCACTCTAGGAGTAAATTGGGTAGGGCCTGAGTATGTGATATGTGCCAAACAAATTGTCATCACAGTGTCAGCACGGTGTTTCAGTATGTTTTTGTCTGTATTTTCATGTGTGTGTGTGTCTGTGTGTGTGTCTGTGTGTGTGTTCAGGTTACTTCTCATCCACTCATTTCCTATGTAGTGTTACCATGGCATTTAAATAAACAAACAAACAAGCAAACAGACAAACACATCGTTGGCTTCGTCGCCACTCTCCCTGACCTGTCTCTGACCCCCACTTTTGTCTCACCTGTCCCCTGTGCAGGAGTACAAGGTGTCCAGCTTCGAGCAGCGCCTGATCAGTGAGATCGAGTTCCGTCTGGAGCGTTCGCCCGTGGAGGAGTCGGACGACGACGTGCAGCACGACGAGGACGCCCCAGGCGAGTGCGTGGCACCTTTCTTCGACTCAAAGCTCAAGCACTACAAAGTGTTTGAGGGCATGCCCGTCACCTTCTCCTGCAAGGTCATCGGCGACCCCAAGCCAAAGGTGAGAGGCCAAAGGTCAAGTTAAGGTTACCCACCCCTCTGAGTCAAATTAAAACAAAGCAGGGCTAGGTGGCTTGAGAAATGGAATCAGTTCCAATGTGTCCTGTGCAAACACAATGCAACATGACGTAATGGCGCTGCTGATCAATCATTCTGTCATCATGTGCCTGTCATTTAAGCGTTGTTGTGGCGATAGTTATGGTTACAGTTCTGGTAGAGAGAGAAGCACATTTGGTCTTTTTGTTCAGCGCGTGGCACATGCTGAACAATCGAGCTCTCGGTGGGTTAAATGGTTTCATGTGTTGGAGTTGTTGAGATAGCATAAAAACTGTTTTATGGACTCATTTAAATATGTGGAGACAATGTTTTTTTTATGAGAAAGAAACAGAGTGTGCATGTGTGTGTGTGAGAGAGAAAGAGAAATAATAGGATTTGAAAAAAGAAGAAAGAAAAAGAAAGAAATTCCTATTGAGCAAGACAGTGTGAGACTGAGAGGATAGAGAGCTAGATCGTGAGTAAGTTGGAGATGAATGTGCGCTCTAGGGATAAGGGTTTGTTTGGCTGTGGTCTGCTGTGTGTGTGTGTGTGTGTGTGTGTGTGTGTGTGTGTGTGTGTGTGTGTGTGTGTGTGTGTGTGTGTGTGTGTGTGTGTGTACTCTGTCGTGAAAGCCCAGCCATATATGGAAGCCAGTCCCTCGCTACCAGAACCTCCATAATGAACGAGTGATGACAAGGCCATGACGAATGACGGGAGCCCAACAAGGAAGGAAGATAGAGACCGAGAAAAACAGAGGGAGAGAGAGAAACAGAGGGAGAGGGAGAGGGAGAGGGAGAGAGAGAGAGGGAGAGAGGGAGGGAAGAAATGAGAAATGTTAGGTGGTGGTTGTGTAAATGTTTGTATTTTCACCCTGATCATGGAAGGTTATGTAATACTGTTTGTTTCTCTGTGTGTGTGTGTGTGTGTGTGTGTGTGTGTGTGTGTGTGTGTGTGTGTGTGTGTGTGTGTGTGTGTGTGTGTGTGTGTAGATCTACTGGTTTAAGGATGGGAAACAGATCTCAAAGCGCAGTGAGCATTATCGTATCAGCCGTGATGCGGACGGCACCTGCAACCTACACACCGCTGCTGCCTCACTGGACGACGATGGCAACTACACAATCATGGCCGGCAACCCCGCAGTAAGACACACACACACACACACACACAAACACAAACACACACGCACACACACGCAACCATTATTATCAGGCTTTCTATCGACGGTACCTTTGTACCGTTATTGATACTACTACGTTAAGATAAGACCATAATACAGCAAAAGTACCCAACACACACACTCTCTCACACACACTAACACACACACACACACACACCCCACACTCACACACACACACACACACACACACACACACGGTGGGTTTCACTTGTTATGAGCAACTCTTGTCGGTGTTTGGCACCAATGTGAGGGCTCTTGATAGTATGATTGGCCCATAGTGGGAGAGGCCAGGGAGGGAGGGAGGGCCAGTAACCTCAGCAGACAGGAAACCACTTCAGCTCCCAGTACAGTTCAAGAGTTCAGGGCTTCATAAACAGCTATTTGGTGATGTGAATGCGTAAATATGCAGGCAAACACACACACACACACACACACACACACACACACACACACACACACACACACACACACACACACACACACACACACACAGACACACACACACACACACACACACAAATCACTCCTCCAAGTGTGAGATGTTGATCAGTGTTCCTTGTTTTTTATCTCGCCTCCTCCTCCCTTCTTTCCTCCCCCCTCTCTCTCTCTCTACCTCTCTCTCTCTTTCTCTCTATCTCTCTCTCTCTTCATCTTCTGCCTCCTTCTCTTTCTCTCTCTTTCCATTTATGTATCTGACTCATCTCACTTTCTTTCTCTCTCTCTCTCTCTCTCTCTCTCTCTCTATTAGGGGAGGGTTAGCTGCACGGGCAGGATGATGGTGCAGGCGGTGAACCAGAGAGGCAGGAGCCAGCGCTCCACACCCGGACACATTCGCAGGTAAGGACAAGCTGCACTCACTTCACACACCTGAGCAGCATTCACACGGAAGGGCAGACCACCCCACCCCAGCCCAACCCCACCCCAGCCCATCCCAACCTAGCATCTACACCCCCACCACCACTGCCACAGTGATCAAACGACATCCCACCATCACCGCATTAATCCCAGGTCTTTGTTCTCAATTCCACGAACAGAGAAGAACTCCCATCTAGATGTATTCATCAGGAGTCTAGCGTGAGCCAACATTAACACAGGCTTCACTGAAGACCAAGTCATGCAGGTTAGGACTAATCACCAGCACAAAGATGGAAGGGAACTGGCACAGTCACAAGGGCCTTGCCTTGACTCTCTGTGTCGATTGATGTCTTAAAGCTAAATTGCTAACCTTTTCCTCAGGGCTAATAGAGGTATTGAAAGCTGTGGAGGCTTTACGGAGATATTTTGGCATCAAGATCTTTGAGAAGTGTGGAGAGATTAATGGTTTTGTGAGGTGTTTCTTTATTATTATTCTGGGTTGGTGCTTTTTGTCTTTTATGGGCATGTATGTACTTTAGAAAACAATTAGCTTTTAGACATGTAGAAGCAAAAACAATTGGCAAAGATGGTCTTGTATAATCGCCTGAAATGCCATCTGACACTTGGGCAACCTTTGGCATGAGTAGATTGGTGTGTACGTGTGTGGTTTTCTTGCTGTTATTGTATTATTGTATTTTTTTTGACACTGGGCGAGGTCTTATTGAGGGTATGAGTGAGCTGCAACATGACATTACTTGTTCTTCAGATTTTGACAGCCAAGTCTGAATGGTTTTTTGGAGCTTTTCATTAATGTCTCCCACACAGGCTTTTAGAAAGCTGTATACTGCAGCCATCTCGTTTACACACACACACACACACACACACACACACACACACACACACACACACACACACACACACACACACACACAAAGACACAAAAAGACACACTTTGATCTACTACTACTTTTGTTTAGTCTTCCACCATTTTTACATTGTAGACCAAAACCGAAAAAAATTCAAAACTATAAAATAAACAGGACATGCAGGTTGATGCATTGAACAAACAAAGCTTAACATTTTATATTTCAATGCTCTTCAGCACAGAGCTTAAATACTTTTCCTGTGATGACAGCATCTCATAGTCTTGGCACCACCTAAAGTTAGACAGTACGAATCATTTTTCATTCCGTGCTGAAGGTACTGCCATACATGTTGAGTCCTTTTTGGCAGCTATTCAGCCATTCATGTGAATCTAGAAGCATATAGTCAGAGAAAGGCCTCTAAATGAATGTATGTGTGTAGGTTCCGGACTGGTTGTGTGCATATATACAGTACATTGCCTCGACACACACAGACCCACACACACCCACACACTCATGTATGTACGTCTTAAACATAAAGCCTGTTAAATAAGGTATACATCTCAATAATGAACGACTGCATACATATCCACCCAACACCCTCAACACACACACACACACACACACACACACACACATTTTTGCAACCTGATCCTTTTCCAGAAAGTCTCTGATCAGATAAGGCGCCCTATCCTCTTTTTGTTTGAAGGACGCTTTTAAAGATCTCTATCAGTCCTTCCCTTGCTATCTATCCCCCTCTCTCTCTTTCTCTCTCCCTCCCTGTCTTCTTCCCTTCCTCTCTCCCTCCTCTCTCAGAGCTGGGGTATGTTTTGAAGCTCGAGGGAGTTTGGGATGATGTCACTGTTGTGATAGCAAGCGAGAGAGGGAATGCAAGGGGGTCGTGATCCCAGCTGAATGAGCCAATCAGGGATGAGCACACAGCAAAGGGGGTAGACGGCGTCTGGGCGCTGTTTACAGTCATGTCTCACACCCTTGCTTTACCTGTCTTTATACTCTGCTGTCTGTCACACTAACCCCCCACCTCCCCCCAAACCCCTTCTCCTCCCTTTTTCTGTCTCTCTTTGATGATGTAATATGAAGTGGTTGGCGGAACAAGGGAGTAGTGAGTGGCCGTGGGTCATTGTATGTAAGTGCCTCTTAAGGGCCCTGACTCCCAGGTAACTCAATAATGAAGGAATGATTACATCTCTCTCTCTCCCTCTCTTTCTTTCTCTTTCATTCTCTCTGATGGTTTAGAATGAAGTAATTGGTGAAACAAGGGGTGGTTGGGTGGACATGTGTCATTGTTTGTAAGTGTCTTGTAATGGGCCTGACTGCCTTATGACTTAAAATGAATGAAAGATTAAATCACTCTCTCTCTCTCTCTCTCTCTCTCTCTCTCTCTCTCTCTCTCTCTCTCTCTCTCTCTCTGTCCATCAGACCCAGGTCCAGGTCCAGAGACAGTGGTGATGAAAATGAGAATATTCAGGAGCGCCACTTCCGTCCACACTTCCTGCAGGCCCCGGGCGATCTGATCGTGCAAGAGGGAAGACTGTGCCGCATGGACTGCAAGGTGAGGATGAGGAGGAGTGCTTGAGCCTTCGTCACTCTCACTGTGTGTGTGTGTGTGTGTGTGTGTGTGTGTGTGTGTGTGTGTGTGTGTGTGTGTGTGTGTGTGTGTGCTTTCACAGAGAGTGTCTGAGAGTGTTTGTGACTTTTTCGTGTGAGCCTTCATTGAGGTGATGAAGTTTAACCCCAGGGCTGATATCCCTCTGGGATTCAAATGATAGGTCTGTGTGTGTGTGTGTGTGTGTGTGTGTGTGTGTGTGTGTGTGTGTGTGTGTGTGTGTGTGTGTGTGTGTGTGTGTGTGTGCATTCCATGTGCAGTAGAAAATATCAGTGTGGAACAGCATGTTTCATCACTTGGCCAGTGATGAATGTTCCGGAATGAAAGAGGAGAGGATGAGGCCGAGTCCTCAGACAGACTCGCCTCATTTCCTGTGCTTCACATTCATCCACTCTCTCTCTCTCTCTCTCTCTCTCTCTCTCTCTCTCTCTCTCTCTCTCTCTCTCTCTCTCTTTCTTTTTCTATCTGCCTCCCTTCTGTTGATCTCTCAGCTCTCCCTGTTTCTGTTTTTATCTTTCCTCCTCTATCTCCAGCTTTCCTCCCTTTTCATCTCATTTTCACTTCACGTCTCTCTACTTCTCTTCTCTCCTCCTCTCCTCTTCTCCCCTTCTCTACTCTCCTTTTCTTTTCTCCTGTCTTTCTCTCCTCTTCTATTCTCTCCTCCTCTCCTCTCTTATATCTTTATCTCTTGCTCCAGAATTCCCCTTCTCATCTCTCCAGTCTAAGGCTGTATGTGTTTGTGTGTGTGTGAGGCATGTGACTGTAAGTGTGTGTGTGTGTGTGTGTGTGTGTGTGTGTGTGTGTGTGTGTGTGTGTGTGTGTGTGTGTGTGTTTCTCTGGGTGCACTCTTGGTTGGCCTGTGGCCTCTCTCACTCTCCATCTCCTCTCTCATCCTCTTGTTGTTTGCTTCTTCACCCCCCCCCCCACACACACACACACACACACACACACACTCCCCCTATCCTCCTCTTTCTCTTCTGCTCTCCTCTTATCTCTCTTGTCTTCTTCTTCTCCTTCCTCTTATATCTCTCTATCTTTCTCTCTGTTTCTCCATTCTCACCACCCCCCTGCTGTTTCTTTTTCTCCCCCCCCCCCCCCCCCTCTTCCCCCCATCTTGTTTGTGTTCAGTAGCTCCCTGTAGCACAGCTATGTGACTGATGTGCAGAGGGCCAGTGCCCATCCATACTGGGATTCGCACGCTATAAAAAGGGACGGCGATCTGAAATAAACCTTCTCCAGTCTCCAGTGGCAGACAGGCTCCTAATGTCAGACATATTTATAGAGGAGATTTATTTCCAAAAGCTTTTGAAGCGCTCCAAAATGTTCCCAACTTTTCTAAGCCAGAAAACAACCCCCCATCCCCCCATCCCCCTTTGGCCCTTTGCTAACGGAAGTGCAGCAAACCTTAACCCTTAGAGAGTCTGATGAAAGCAATAAACACACACTCACGCACGCACACACACACACACACACACACACACACACACACACAAACATACAAATCAAAAGAACAAATTCCACAGTCTCATGGGAGTTACAAACACACATAGGAAGACACATGCGTTTTCCATTTGCACATAGCTATTTGCAACATTCAAGTGTGTGTGTGTGTGTGTGTGTGTTTGTCAGCAAAGTCTACTTGCTGTTACATAAATCTACACACACTGCATTTCACTGGTGCTACTTCGCAAACAACCCAAACACACACACAAACACAGGTGCTATTATTGCAGGAAAATACTGTCACACACACAAAAACACACACACACACACACACACACACACACACACACACAGGTGGTCTGTCGCAGGCACACCTGAGGGAGGAGTAGGCGTCAGGTTTCCCTGGAATGTGGCGGCCGCTGTAAATAGAATTAGGCCCTTTCACGGGCGACTGGAGTTCCCATGAGAAACCACTCCAGTGGGGATTAAATCAGTCGTACACAGGTGGGAATGGTGGCTGGTGTGTGTGTGTGTGTGTGTGTGTGTGTGTGTGTGTGTGTGTGTGTTTGTGTTTGTCAGCATGTGAGTAGCACAAGGAAGTGTTTACCTTCCATGAATACGTTCTCTCACTGTGCCTTTTGCAGACCCTCACCTACACACACACACACACACCTCTGCAAACATCCGCCAGGTAATGCTGATGGCGCAGATAAACATGACGTTATTCATGGCAGTGGGAGGGCTAGTCAGTGGCCAACAACCTTCCTGCATGTCAACAAATGTTAGCGGATAGTGGCTACGCCATTTATTACCAGGCTGTTTACGTTGTCAAGTGAAGTCATTATCATACTGTTTACACTCACACTCACAGTGTGCGGTGGTACAAGCAACGCAGTCCAGGCCTGTTCCACAACAACTGCTTGTATATAAAAAAACAGCAGTAAACAGCATTCAGGATAGGCAAAGTATGTAACTCTTACCCATTGGTACTAAATAGAATCTCTCTCTGCTGGTGAAACTATTGTTCACATTGTTACACTGGGAACAAAACGGCATCTATGGGGCAGTTTCAGGGTATTGAGTAACAGGGATTGTAAACAGTGCTCTGTGTCGCCCCCCGCAGGTGAGCGGATTGCCCACACCCGACCTCATCTGGCAACTGAATGGGCAGACCATCCGCCCCGATTCCGCCCACAAGATGCTGGTGAGGGAGAATGGAGTTCACTCATTGGTCATCGAGCCTGTCACCAGCCGAGACGCAGGCATCTACACTTGCATCGCCAGCAATCGGGCTGGGCAGAATTCCTTTAACCTGGAGCTTATTGTGGCAGGTACGTGACTGACACACACACACACACACACACACACACTCTTTTGTCTCTATTTCTCTCTCACACACACACACATACCCACACACACTCACACAAACACACCCATCCTTATCAGTAATAAAAGCACACCCTTGATTTTCTAGGCTAGCTGCACAATAGCACTCAACAGTAACACTCACAACGATTGTTTTTAATCAGTTAGCAGAAGGGCTGAAACTCCAAGTAGTTTTCCTTATGCTGACTGTAATGACATCAGTGTGCTGAAAACACATAAATGATGTCACACCAAGACTTCCTTCAGATAGATAGATAGATAGATAGATAGTTTGAACGAAGACGTGTACAGTAAATTACACTAGGGTAACCCGTCCTCCTTTTCTCTCTCTCGTTGTTTCAGCCAAAGAGATGCACAAGGCCCCCACCTTCATCGACAAGCTGCAGAACACAGGCGTTGCCGAGGGTTACCCAGTACGCCTGGAGTGCCGTGTGTCCGGCGCTCCCTTCCCACAGATCTTCTGGAAGAGGGAGAACGAATCACTCACTCACAACACAGACAGAATCAGGTATACAATGGACATCGGATACATACACACACACACACAAACACACACACAGCCTGGTCAGAACCAGATCCTCCGTCCTTGCTTCTCTTCGTACAAGGGTCTGGAATCTCGGCTATTGACAAACGATCGCTTACTGGAGCACTGCATTCTTAAAGTTCACTGATTGGGATCAGACATGATGGATCCAATGCAAACAAGGCCAATGGCAATGGCCAGGCTAGCATGCGCGCACACACACACACACACACACACACACACACACACACACACACACACACAGTTCATGGAGAACAGACAGTTGAAGGTTTGCAATTGGTTGCGGTCAGATGAATGTGTAGACATCATGTGTTTCCATTCCGTCTCTTAACAAGTCTTGGCCGCCTCTTTGACATTTCAGTTGCATGAAATTCCTCAAGTGCCCCTGAAGAACAACTCCAAATTGGAAGATGGCTGTGGCAGTTTCAGCCAAACACAACACCAGGCAAACACAAACGCAGCGTGTCATCGTGTTTCCCTGTGATCCATACACTTAACCCTACAAAGACTGCTTAAGCCAGGACCCGTGCAGGACCCTTGAGGCAAAATGACTTTCATAGGGAGCATCCCCACATTTAGACCCTATGGTTATTACTACGCCATATATGGTACAGTCATAGACGCTGGGGTCGACCGCTTGTTTAAACTGCTACCACATGTCTAAACAAACAGTAATTTAACCCCCCACCCACCCCCTCTCATAAAGAAAGCACACATAATGCAAACCACAACGACCAGCCCCCCGACTCAGACACCACTGGCTACTGTCTCCGGTGCATCAGAGGGGAAGGTCTCTCCAGCAATTTGCTTCAAAAGCTTTTCTCTCCAATAACACGGGCACTCTCTCTCTCTCTCTCTCTCGGCCTTTGAAGTTTGAGTTGGGGTGGAGTAATTCTCAGCTGGCCAACATCAAGATAATGTAAAACTTTATTATCAAGTATCTGTCTCAGATAACGGTACACAGGCTAATCTCACTCGAGGTTTTAACAGGGGCTTAGGGCCACGTCCAAGACAAACTCTCTGTCTGTCAGTCTTAGGCAGGATTGACTTCTCAGTTCTCACAAAGGAACTGCCAAAGAAATCAAGTGTTGTTTGTCTTCCACCTACCCAAGGCTTCTAAATCTAAGTAAAGCATTTATTGCCATAGTGGTTAGCGATATTAGTTATTCCTGGCTAGCTTAGCACCCTGTTGAACTCCATTACAGAGAGCAGTAGCTATTTTTAATGACACAGATTGGACTGATTCAAATTCCAGAGCTATGAACTACATAAACAGCTCTGTAATTCTTTTAACAACCTTGATAACTTGTCACTGATGTAGCACTTGAAAAATGCAGCTGACATGTTATGCTAACCTTGTCTTTGTGAACTCCATTCCCCAGCATGCACCAGGACAACCACGGCTACCTGTGCATGATCATTCAGCCAGCTTTGAAGGAGGACGCCGGCTGGTACACAGTCTCAGCCAAGAATGAGGCAGGCATCGTGTCCAGCACAGCACGACTTGATGTCCACTGTAAGTACTGAGCATCATATGTGTGTGTGTGTGTGTGTGTGTGTGTGTGTGTGTGTGTGTGTGTGTGTGTGAACACTGCAAGGGCAAAGGCAAAGGCAATTCATTATGTACATTCTGTCTGAAGTTCTTTTAGTTTTATGTGTTACATGCTTGTTAAAACAATTTCCCATCTGCGCCAGTTTATACATTGTCCTTCCATGCTATGTGGTAAACATCTGGTATCGCTTACCATTAATGTATGGAGCGGTCATAAAAGCATTTTATGCTCACATGCACCTGTTTACTGAACAGCATTCACCACGCAAGTGTAGTTCTCTGTTCATTTTTCATAGCAAATCAAATGAATTTTCTCCTTAGATTTCCTATCAGTATCCCACAACAGCACTGTTGGTGGTCTTAGTTTATAATATTTTTTGTTTATAATATCCTTTATTTGGAAAACAAGCATTCATGTCATTTTTCTTTGCTTTTGTTTCATCCAGCCCAGTGGCAGCAGACCCAAACCCCAAAGCTCAAGAAAGTGCGTCCATCGGCGAGCCGTTACGCAGCGCTCACGGAGAGAGGCCTGGACGTGAAGGCCGCCTTCTTCCCCGACTCCAGCCCCCTGCCAGGCACTCTGGTGGAGAGCGAAGATTTGTAGGATGGGGCGGCGGAAACGCTCGCTTAACCTGATCCTTTGTGACCTTTAGACCATTTTAACTGCAGCACCACCACCCTCCACAACCCTCTCTTCCCCCTTCAAACTCCAAACCTCCAACCCCAACCCCAAGTGTACAAACCACCACCAAAAAAAATCATCCCTATGAAAAAAAAGAAACATTCTCCATTCTCAATGTTCATTCTCCAAAAATGCTTGAGGGGTCAATGAATGACTGGTCTGAAGTGCTCGTTCTTGGTTCAAAGGATGAGTTGGAAGTCGATGTTGAAGATGAAGCCATGGATCGATTGAAATGGCCAAAAAAGCAGTCCGTCAATGAGATTCCCTGCAGTCAGAGTGGCAGTGCTTTGTGTATAGCACAGGCCAAACAGTGCCTTTTAATTGCCAATTATTTTATTATTATTGTTTGATATTGGGCCTGGTGACTGTATTTCTTTTTGGGGGGAGGAAGAGGTGAAGTGAGTTCAAAAGTGAGGTCATATCCTGCCGCTGAAATGACTGTTTTTGATTGGTCTAGGCCAAGGAATGCTGAGAGATGGCACTCAAGCACACACAGACACTGCCACTTATCGGAACACACCCACACACACACACGCACACTCACTCAACACACTTTATTTGATCTCAAAGGAGTGAGATAACTTGGGTCTTTGTATACTGTCTCACTGCAGGAAGATAAGATCCAGTCCAAAAAGCATATTTCATTTGGAATAACGAAGTAGCATCTAGTCCTGCATGTTACCATGGTGCCATTTTAAATACTCTGTATTTACTCAATGTTGTAGTTGTGATGTATTTATGAAGAGGTGGTGGTGGTGGCTACTTGGGTTGGGGGGTGGGGGGCAGGCAGGATAGATCGGGAGGACGGTTCCTCCTGGAACAGAGGTAAAATATTTGGGATGAGTCGGAGGGAATTTGGTAAAGAGACAAAGGCAGGCAGGAATAGCAATGGGAACATCCACAGGTTGATGATCCGAGGGGGAACGTCCAGGGCTGTCCCGAATGCGCAGCACTGGAGCAGGCTCAAGGCGAAATGGGATGGGAAAACCCTATGCACACACATGCACGTACACACACACATACACACAAGCTTGTTTCATACATCGGCCACAGCTTAGCCTGGGGTGTGGTATCAGAACATTTCCATTGGTCACGCAATCCTGGGATTTCATTAGCAGTTAGCATACCGCCATAGGTATCAAAATGCATTGTTTGGTTATGTTATTTAGCACAGTAACATAGATGTTGCACAAGGCCGGGCCTTACCTAGTTTATTATTTTTTCTTTTCCTTTTTTTCCTTTTTCTCAAGGTCAAAAAGACCAGGAATCAAATAAAACTGACATGTAGTTTTTGATCATATGTGACAAATCTAAAGGAACGTTGGACAACAGTGCAAACAATACAAAAAAGTTTTCACTGTGTGTGTGTGTTACTATGGAAACTGGAGTGATTGACAGCTAGAGGAAGTTGTAGTGTGTAGCAGTGCCGAGAGTTAGAAACCTGGTTTGGAATGGGTTGAATAATTACGCATGAATCCACTGCTAAAACACATTCGAGTGAATGGTGAATGAAAAGACAAGAATGTAGTTTAGCCACTTCAGTGAAACATAGTGAAGAGAAACATGGGAATGATGTTGATGATGATGATTGCTGTGATGATGAAGGTCATGATGATGATGATGATGGCGGTGGTGTAGGGTTATGAGTGAGAAAACAAAGAGCATGGCGAAAGGAAAGAAGATAGAAGGAATCAATGTGGTAATGAAGAATAGTTCACTTTTTCCAAATCTTATACATATACTCAAAACATGACCGTGGCAGATGTGTATTCATGCTCAACAAATCATAAAAATTATTTTTGTATGAGTTTTAAAAAAATATATATGTGATTATGCGCAGTTTTTACTTTCTCCTACCTTTGTAGATACACTTTGTAGGGACATAACAATAATCCTTTTCAAACTGGTAAAAACCTGCCTGGTCTATATTTAAATCTATATTAAATCTAATACAATACTGTGTACTGCATACCAGGTCACTGAGACCTATCTCTATTATTTATATATCAATGCATATCCAATTCTGGGGTACTCTTCTTTGAGTTCACTGAATTTTACAGGAGTTCTTTAATAGAGGCAGTTAGGATAACAGATGAACTGAAAGACTTTCACATGGTTGTAAGTCCAATTCTCTGCATCTTGCATTTTTATGGTGATATTTTCACATTATATTTGAAAATGCTATCTTGTGCCTTGTTTTTGTCACACACAGCACATCTTCTTGCATTTGCTGTGGATCACTACGCACCAGCCAAGAGTACTCTTACTCTGACATGCTTTTCTCCATGTTTTTTTTTCCAAGCCAGTCTGTGCCTGTATATGGATTGTTCTCCTGATACTATTTTTGTGTATGAACGATAATATAAATAAAAGTCTCTGGAAGAACGCTCCGCTCGAGTGGGATCTTTTAAAAGGCAATCCTTGGCGAACAGGCCCTAATAGACTCCAACCAGCCATTATACAAGATGCGTTTACAGTCTCTGCTGGTTAGCGGTTAGCTGGCTAATTAGACCACCTTGTATGTAGCCTTCCTCACAGAAGCACAGCTGATGTTGCGTTCTTTATTGTTTTTTTTTTGTTGTTGTTGTTGTTTTGTTCTTTTTCCTTATTGCACTTAATTGTAAGTCTTGTCTTGTGTGGGTCAACATACTGTAGGCAGCGTCAAATTAGACAAGTTGTACAGTATGTTCATTCAAGGCAGAGTTACAATGTCAAAATACTGTGCAACAGTGGCAAGTTGTTGTTTGTGTCTTTAAAGGGCAATGTTGAGAGTAGGCTTGTGTGCATGCATATCCAAGGATGTGCTGCCCTGTGTATCATAGTAGTGTCTAAATGTTTATCTACGTGTGGGCAGTGGGAGTGAATAAGTGTGTGTGTGTGTGTGTGTGTGTGTGTGTGTTTGGGGTACCAGAGGCAGACTAACAGATGAGATCACAGCGTTTGAGGGGCCCTCAGTCCCTGCGCGTGACGCCAGCCACTCACCACCCCCACCCCGACCTCATCCATCCCCAACCACGAGCCTCCAGTCGAAACCGGAGCCCCGAAAAAAACACTCCCCTGCCCCATCTAAAAATAACCTGCACCCAGTCCCTAATCCCCCGCAGCTGGAGCCAGAGGTCCATACCATTGCTCTGTGGGGAGAAGGGGGTCAGGAGGGTGGGGGTGGGGGGGTGTGGATGTGTGATGAGGGGCATCCCAGGGGACAAAGATGAAACGTGATAGTGAAGGACTGGGTTCCCCTTAGTCATGTCATGGATAAGAACCAGATTGAGACCCTGACACACACTTTCCACCATTTCGAAAGAGTTGCGAAAGAGCAGGAGGCATAAGGCTGGGCCTCCCCCCAAACAATCTAGCGTTCAAGTGTTAAGTATGAATCTACACAAATCTTTATGAAACTCCTCTCAGCCTCCCGCTGGTAATTACTACCATTCAGAACTAACAACACAACAAAAAAAAAAGAAAATGAAAGAAAGAAAAGCTTTGTGGCAGCATCTTCGTTAAGCAGCGAGAGATCAGAAAGCAGTTTGTCATTTCGAAAGACATCTGCTTCTGTGTATATAACACACATCCACATGCAATTAAACAATTAAAAGGGAGGCGTTTAAGTGAACCATTTGCTTATTAATTCTGTCCATCCCTGATGTTTAAGACTTTTGTCTTGTGTCAGTGGGATTAGCAGACGACAGATTGGCACAAGAGACAGAAAATACAAAGAAACACCAAAAACCACAACAGTCCTTTTTTTGGTTGAAATAAACAGGCGTAATTATAGTGTAGAAAATGTGCTGTAATTCTTTTACAACAGACAACAAATCTCTACACAGACTCCCACCACATCTTAGGTGGCAGAGCAACAGAGAAGCTTGGCTTTAATCATGTGTTTCGAAACTAAAGCTTCAGTCGTTTGTCTGTGAGCAGACCGCAGAGTCTAATCTCATTTTTTAAACTTTATATAGGCCTAGTCTTTGTGGGCTGTCTACCCAAATACAAGGCCTGCTCCTTCTCTTGCAGTTTAAAAGTACTTGGCCAAAAAAGCTGAAACCTTCACTCATAGACATTGTCCATGTATCATTCTTACAGGGCAAGAGGCAGGCACTATTCACCCAAGGTCAACAAAAGCGCAGAGTTGACCTTAGCTGCACTAGTAGCTCTCTCTCTCTCTCTCATACTAGAGCTTGTACTACTCCATCATATAGCGGACGTGCACTCAAAAAATGGAGGAAAATCACACAAAAAAAAACATTTCCTATACATTACACACTGGTCGTAGTACAGATAGACCTAGATGGACATATTCTTCAGTGAACATACATGTGCACACCTAAAGGTTACCAATTTTACCTGTTTACATCAAAGCATTCACATTTTCACTGGTTCCCTCAGAGTGTTCATCAGTGTCAAATTAACCTTGACCAGACCTTAGACATACAGTGGTGGTACATCTGGAACAAACCACCACAATGTTATCCAGTCACAAAGACAGGCAGCCAGGCTGGCTGGTCATGCGGTCTTGGCCTTTACATGGCTAACTGCAGTCCACCATCCACCACCAACACTTGTCCAGTGATGTATGGAGACTCCAACAGGAAGAGCACAGCCTGGGCCACCTCCTCCGGTTCCCCAAAGCGACCCAGGGGGATCCTCCTCTGCACCCCGTCACCGCCTCCCTCTTTCTCCTCCCGAAGCCCTGAGGTCATGTCTGTGCGGATGAACCCTGGAGGAGGTCAAGGGCACACGGTTGGTTGTGTGTGTGTGTGTGTGTGTGTGTGTGTGTGTGTGTGTGTGTGTGTGTGTGTGTGTGTGTGTGTGTGTGTGTGTGTGTGTGGTTTCGCTTTTGGCTCCATGAATAAGAGGGATAAGGTTAAGGGGGCGCAATCTCATGCGGGGTGTTTTTGGAGCAGCTTCTTGTAAAAATCTAAATTGAATTTCATGTTGAATTTTTATCATCCCTGCAAGGAGTAACATGGCATGTCATTTGTCTCAATATTGGGGAGTCTTCCTCCTTAATCTATGCAGCAGCGGAGGAGTGTGCCTGCATGCATGCCTGGAGAGCAGCGAACTCAGGGCCTTAAAATGAATACTGCACATTACGGATACCAAAGAGCTGAGAGAAAAAAAAGACAGCAGAAAGAGTTGGCGTTTGGGGAGTGGAGGGTGTGGGGTGCAAATTACAGGAGAGGTTAGTGAGTTACCTGGAGCGACGAGATTGACTCGGACATTCCTGGAGGCGACCTCTTTGGCCAGGGAGCGTGTGAAACCCTCCAGCCCGGCTTTGCTGGCGCTGTACGCACACTGACCTGCGTTGCCTTTCAGACCCACCACGGAACCTGCCAGAACGTTTTAACGACAGTTAGACAATCTTTGACAGGACATGTAATTGCCTTCGAAAGGTGACAAAGGAGCAAGTCACACAAAGTACAGAACACTGACTGATGCTGAAATAGTAAACAAGTGACACAATTACTTGTGAGGGTTGAATAGTATTTCTGTAGGCCCAAACACTTATTTACGTGACAGGACAGGACAAGTTTCATCATAACAACATTAGAGAAACATGGTATGACGGCACGCAGAAACATAAACAAACAGGAGGAATTGTGAAATCTGTAACTGAAAACCACAATCAAGTGGTTTCACAATCAAACATGAACATAAAACCATATGGTACAAAGATATAGACACAAAGATAGGGGCACACCCAATGAACACTGAATACATTACAAAGGAGATTCTCTAACTACAGGCACCTTCACTTTCAATCACAAAACACACTAGCAGCACCTAGTGGCCATCATCTGTCAGTACAACTGTGGTCTTAAAATATTACTGCACTTTACGAAAGTCAAACACGATCAAAACCTAGAAAAAACAATTAAAAGACATGGGATCTGTATCCATGACTTCAATTATGAGGGAAATAGAAGACAAAATCTCATTCATCTCCAGGGTTCTTCTGTGTCCATCTGGATGTCTATATTACACTCACTCATTTGGAGCTGTCAGACTACCCAGAGGAAAAACAATAATTCCAACAATAGTCTTATCTTTGTCTTGTCAAATTTGAGCTTAAATTGAACTGTCTTTTTCTTTTAAACTGTCTTTTGTTGGGGGGGGTGGTCTCAAAGCTAAGAATGTATCATTTAAATTCATAAGAAATAATGTATTCCCCACACAGAAATCAGTCCAAGTTTAACATAACATGTACTCTTTGGAAGTTATTTTTCTCCAAAGGAGAAAACATCACATGTGCTTGTTCTTACATTGTGGACACATAAATTCTTACTTATACATAAAAAAACATCTCACTGCTTAGGTATGTGTATGTGTTTAATGTCTGTAGGCAATTGAAACAAACTGAAACTGGACTGAAGCTAAGTTAAGTAGTTCTACTGCCTGGGGGACATTAATCTTCTGCTTTCACAACCCTATGGGCCTAAGGCTATTTTAAGTGTAATTTCACTAAGCCCTTATCTCAGTCATTATGAGGGCCATCTACACATGCTATATTTTGTTCTTTTCAGGACAGATGACTGAGACAATCCAGAAATTTGATTATTATGATTTCAAGATCTGGCTATGGTAACCACTAATTATACAAAGGCAAGTAACACCCCATTGGAATCAGAAGGATCTTTTGTTTTTTTTATATGCAGTATGCCATATTTGAGTGAAATGTTTCATGCAAATGTCCCCCTAGTCTTAGTTTGGCCATCCTGGATAAGTGTACCTGGGGGGTATTCACGCACCCTTGAACCCATGCCTATATGTGGTTGGGGGGTTAAGGATCTTGTTCAAAGGCACTGCTGATCACTCTCCCCATTTCTTTGACCAGCCAAACTGAACCAGACAGCCTCGTACCGTTCTCATGTCATTGGTGCATGACCGCGGGTGCCCATGAGATAACAAAGAGTATCTGGTTTAACACAAAGCACGAAAACAAATTGTGTCTACACAAACATTCCGAAGTATGGTTTGTTAATTATCATGTCACGAATTAAGGCACGATTGGTTAATTATGCATTTCTGAAATTTTCTTTCATGGTCACCACCCTGACCGATACACCATGGATGCTCCAAGATGACAGTAGAGTCATAGGCTGTGTCTCAAATAGCACACTTCCATCGGTGCGCTGCAATATAGTGCACCAAAGTGTGTGCCGAGCATTTGCTGTGATCGTGTGCATTTTTGACGTTCAGTGTTGTCCCAAATGGATCACTGCTCTATAACAGTAGACGGCGGTCACAGACGTGAACGCCATTTAAAATGCCAACTCAAACAAACATTCATATTGATCAATGTGTTTTAGCTCATAGTGCATTCACACTGACAACCACAGCGAAACTACTGGTACAGAGTTTGAAGAGTTCAAATGCGAGATTTGAGACATACAGTAGCAATAAAATTTTGTTTTTGCATTTGAGGTGACAGAAGAAAGTCCAGTGAACAGCAGGGAAAAAGTACATACTACTAGTTACCTATGTTGACGATTGCTCCGCCCTGGCCTAGCATGCTCCTCAGCGCCGCCCTACAGGTGAGCATGGAGCCCAGAAGGTTAGTGTGAAGCACAGATACCATGTCATCTGGACGCGTTCTCAGTAACAGCCCATCCCTAAAACACACACACACACACACACACACACACACACACACACACACACACACACAGAGAGAGAGAGAGAGAGAGAGAGAGAGAGAGAGAGAGAGAGAGAGAGAGAGAGAGAGAGGATGAAAGTCACCTATTGTTCTGTACACAACATGACATATTTCATTTATAATATATTAAACATTTATTCATTAGCGTTCGCACTTGTTGATGCCTGCGGCGTTGACCAGGTATCCCACATTGCCACAGTTTTTCTGGATCGCTTCAAAAGTCCTCTGCACCTCCTGCTCCTTAGAGACATCACAGCGGAGAGCCACGTGGTCAACTACAGGGAATAATCACAGACCACACTGATATGGACAATCACCTGAAACCAATTCAGCAAAGACGTAAAGAGATATTTTGGCACAACAGTCTTGTTTCTTTAGACAAATCCTTCTTAGAGTGCCTTATTCTTCTAATCGAGGACCTCAGGTGGTTGAGGTCTGTTTGCAAAATCAAATGTACTCCATTACAGCTGGCACGAAACCATACCAACCACTTACAACCAATCAAATTGCCCAGTCCAGCATATTGGGTCCTTGGGTAGGTCACTAACACTGGGCAGGTCACTGGGATGCTGTAACCCACTATATCAGGGGTGGCCAACCCGCGGCTCGGGAGCCACATGCGGCTCTTTGCCCGGAGTCATGCAGCTCTTACATTCATGTCCAAGTTTGTGTTTGTGTCTGTGTGTGTGTGTGTATGTGCGTGTTCGTTCCCTTATGTTTAATACAACAATTAATTTTGTTTCGGTGTGTGTGTGTGTGTGTGTGAGAGGAAGAGATGGTTGGGGGTGTGTGCCCTTGTGTATGATGTTGCTGGCCTGTGGGATTACTATTGTAGGGGTACATTTCTGTTATCATGTTGGTGTGTGACTTTTACAATTCATCTCACTGGCAGAGGTGTGTGTGTGTGTGTGTGTGTGTGTGTCAGAAGGATGGGTAATATAGCAGTAGTACCGGTAGTAGTAACATGTTCATGTGCCTGTGTGCCGATGTGGCTTTTTGCTGTAACACAGTCAGATATGTGGCTCTTGATCTCTGACTGGTTGGCCACCCCTGCACTATATCATCTACCTCAAAAAGAGTACCTTTTTCTGAGGTATTTTCTGGATATTAGAAATCATCCACTTAGTCTTCATGTTTTGATCTAGTAAACTTCAAAGAAGCTGTCATTTAAATTGCAAAATTATAGATTTAACCCAGACAAGAGAGGGCAAGGTGTTATGTTGTTTGTTTGTTGTTTACCTCCTGGAAGAGCTGCGGTTGTATCCTGAGCTGCCTGCTGATTCCTGGATATGACCACAACCCTGTGCCCTCTCTGCGCCAACAGCCCTGCCACCGCCCGGCCAATGCCCCGGGAGCCGCCAAACACCACACTCAGTTTGGACATGGGTGTGCTTAAATGAATAACGGAGAAGAAAAATTGAGGCTTTCATGTAGGTGTGCACAAAGCATTCCTCATCTTGTTTCAAGAACCGGAGTTAGCCTTGACACACTCAAGGTAGGCTATGGTAACATTAATTGCACCGTTGTGTGTGTCCTGGCGTAACAAAATGTTACTAGCCTACCCATGTTAATACCCATAATAATGCCACGTTAATACCCATAGTGAGTTATACAAAAGCATTTTTTTAATGTTACTCTGGATTCAGCGTTAAAGACTATTAGACTAAAGAAAAGATTATTAGATATTTCTATAGGGGTCGGACTCGGAAATAACTCACCAAGAGTTAGTGTCAGAAGGTGAACCTTGGTCAGACGCTTAAAAAAGTAAGCTAATGTAACGTAGATGTTAACGTTAGATCTCGATTAGGCTTGATCAGCTCACCCATGAATCCATGCGATGCTAAAAATGCCATTGTTTAGCATGCATGCAGCTGAATTTGAACATTGTCATATTGTAAGTAACGTCACTTAAGGTTCTCCCATCTAAAATACCCTCTTGATATTTATGTCCTTCGGGAAGTCCTCTTAAAAGTTGATAGCCATTCACGCAAGGCGTCAAGCTATGGGCGCCGCCATATTTAATATTTTACCCACTGGTGTTTCTCTTTTACTTACAGCAGATGGCGCTATAGCTTTAGAAATTGCGTATATATACGGCTCTGAGAAATTGTCTGGTATGATGCCACTACTTCATTATAGGCTACCATCAGATCACAAGTGCTTTTATTTTCTGTGAACATAGGGTTGAATTGGATCAGTTTTGTTTTACAAGGTGCTGAAAAAAAACGTCCTTGGATGAATGTAGTCTGCATAACAAAGTGGTGTGTATCAATGTATTTTATGTATTTCATGTTTGTGATGCTTGTATGGTCAGTGAAAACAAAACAGGACAAATTAAGACTAACTAACTAACCAACTAGCTGGATATTCAACAACTCCAATCACTGGGTGGATCAATAAAACTTTTATGTAGAAGCCTAGGCTTAGGCCTATCTTGAAATGCAAAATACTTTCCCTCTATTTACTTTTCTTCTTAAAATGTAAAAAAAAAAAAAAAAAAAAAAGACTAATGTTGTGTGCTATTGGAATTGTAGTGTTGGATGTTGGCCATTGGACTCCTGTTGGCCATTTGAACTGTCCCGTGGATGGATGGATGAGATTGCATGATTATATTAACATAGGCTATCCTTTACTGTCCTATATCTGTAGGCCTGTGTCTTGAAAGGAATAGAAGTTATAGTTCTGACCGAGAAATGAAGTAGGCAGCCAGTGTGCTGTTTTTTGTCTGTACAATAGCCTGCGCTAAAGAAATAATGGTTTGCCGGAGGACCTTCTATGCACAATAGTGCATATCTAGGCTAATGACACAAACCAGAGAGCAGACTTAGACTTAGGCTACTCATTCACAACAACAACAACACAAGAAAAAAAACAGTCTATTGAGCGACAAGATAATGAGCACCTCAGTGGTGAGCACATGGGAAGATCAAAGAATCCCATAGAAGTCAACTGCAAACTGCATGCCTCATGAATAGTTTATTTTGGGAACATTGTGGATTTTTTTTTTCCAGGAAATCATTAATTAGGCAAACTTCTGTCAAGCCGTTCAGGAGTCACATTTTTGTCTTATATTCTAGGAAGTACATAGTTGTCACAGCAGGGTCATCAACCAGAGAGACACTGACAGAAAGAGATTTTAAAAAAAGAAAATTCTCACCATATATGAAATGCACATTGGCTGCAAGGAAGCAGCTTTTTAAATGGTAATGGAGCACCAAGTATTGAAGCATAGTAGAGACAGGGAAGTGGAACAGACATATTTTTCACTTTTCCTTTTTTATTTCCTCGATGACATTTACATTTCAGTAAAACACTGTATCATCACCCTGTGCCTTGTTTTACTCATATACATGGAATGCATTTTGCTTAGGCTTTGTTAAGCTTATCACCCACCCCCGCACCATCTATCTCACTATTTGCTGTCTTTCACTGAAATTACATTTAAATTACATGTCAGTCTCATTTCAGACCCAAGACAGGTGCTGATTACTGGTTGAAATACATTTTCTGGAGGAATTCAGTGCTAATGCCATTTATTTAGTGTGCTTGGACGACCCTAAACTGATCCC
This sequence comes from Sardinella longiceps, assembly GCA_027497455.2. Taxonomy (NCBI): domain Eukaryota; kingdom Metazoa; phylum Chordata; class Actinopteri; order Clupeiformes; family Clupeidae; genus Sardinella; species Sardinella longiceps. The sequence continues at coordinate 21,366,998 of JAODXP020000022.1, read as the reverse complement.
CTGATTTGTATTCTTCTCTATGCCCTGAACATCAGGAGGTAATTTTCCTCTTTCACACTCCTTTGAGCTAATGACACCATGCCAACACGGGCAACCAAGCTCATATACCAACACTGCTTCTCTGACACACACACACACACACACACACACACACACACACACACACACTTTGCCTCTCTACTGCTACTGTGTGCATTTGAGAGAACACTGGCAAACAAATTGTTATTTAGACATTTCCTCTTTATTCACTTAGTCTTTGATATCTCATACTCCTTTATCCCCACACTTTCCACAGCTATTATGAGGCTGGACATGCTAATGTTGCCACCATCAGATAAGAAACCTGTAGCCGCCTTGCAGTGGGAGATACTGAATGAATTGAAGTGAGAGTCTGGGGGTGCAGAATCACTGGGAGAAGAGAGTGGAGAGAGATGAGGGGAAGGAACTCATGAAGGGTGAAGGAGAGGAGAGGACATTTCAGTATCAATAAAACATGCTCCTTGGTGTGTGTGTGTGTGTGTGTGTGTGTGTGTGTGTGTGTGTGTGTGTGTGTGTGTGTGTGTGTGTGTGATCTAGCAATCTCAAAATGCATAATGCTTGAAGTCCTTTTAAGTGTGGTATACCAGTATCCATTTGCAGGTGGAAAAGGAGATAATATGACCCTGGACTGGACAGCCTGAAGATGAGAAATACTCATCCATTTTATTCAGTTTTGTTTAATTAAACAATTAAACAAAAAAACAAAGCATTAATGCATCTTTGTCTTACCATTGTGTTGTAGTTGAACACCAATTCTTCAAGACTTTTTTCAGGTCATCGTACAGTAACTAAAGAGGAAGTCTATCCTCACACAACTGATCCCATCTCCCGTAAGCTTGAAGTCCCATATAATATAGTTGAAACTACTAATGAAACTTGCACCTTCGACTAACCACAGGGTTACTTGCAGTTATACTATTCATTGCTTTGGGACAACGAAGACCATAATTGTCCTATAACTAATGCAAAAGTGCAGCACTGTCAATATTATTGCTTAGCCTACTACCTAGCAAATAAAGTAGAAGAAAAGTGCACGTTCTGTTTTTTTTTTTTTGTTGTTGTTGTTTTTTGCAACATATAGCACAATATTGTACATCTTAAAACAACTAAGGGGGGTGGGGGTATTGAAATAGAAATTGGGGAGAAGAGTGGTTCTTGGCATCTTTTCCTGGGGCAAGTTGTTGAGTTAATGTCTTCAGACAGCCAGACACAAGCAGAGAGCGATGGGCTACAGGCCTAAGGTTCTTTTTTCCCCCCTCCTCACTCTCTTTTCTCCGCCTCTTTCACAATCACACTGCTCTCTCGTTCTCTCCCACACAGCTATTTTTAAAACCACATAAAAAACACCTTATTCCAGTTAAATATTTACAACAGGTCCAGGAGAACTATTCAACAAGGGAACAGAGTTAAGGAGCTAGCTGTAGACTTGGTGTGGAAGAAAAGGACCGGTAAAAAGACAAGTAAAACCATTGGCTTTTTATTATTGTTATGGTTGAAATCATTACAAAATGTGCTTTTCCTTCCAATGTTACAGAGTATGTTTACACAGAAAAAAACAAGAACTCTCAAGTGGATGCCAGTAATCACCATAAACAAAACAAACAAATAGACCACCTATTTTTAGACGATTAAAAGTAATTGAGGAAATAAAAATATCAAGTATGTCATCTTGGCAAACCGAGAACTGGTCAGATAAAGCCAACTTAGTGCTACCTTGTATGCCAACAAGGCTTGGCATTTACAGTAAAAGAATTGAAATTCACATGGGAAAAAAAAGAAAATCAAGTAAAGTCACTTGTTGGCCTGCTGCTGGACCCTAGCTAAAGCAATCAGAGTCTGTCCCCACTAGTGATACTGAAGTTGTTTTCCTTATACTGTATAATTGCCCTTTGCATGTGTGTCTTTTGTAGGAGCCTTCAAGTACCTGCTGTCTATGTAAGGCGTGTTACATCATTTGGCTACAAACATACAAAACAGTCTAGTGTGTAAACTGTTGAACAGTCAAAGAAACTTGGTGCATGTAAACCTGTGTGCTTTCATATGAAGGCAGGGGGAAGAGAAAGAAATCTAAATGAGAAACTGCAGATGACCAAATAAAAGGTGAGTGCCAAGATGACAGTACAAAGAGGGTCAGCTCAACGCCAGTTTGTCTAGACAGTGTTTTGTACCATGCTTTAGCGCTCTAGACGCCCCTTGCCCACATCAACATCAACAAGAACGACAACTACAAAACCAGCAGCCAAACACACATAAAAGCTCCTTCATCATAGAGCAAGGAAGTTTCTCCCCATCAGTCTTTCCATTTCAGTCACACACACACACACACACACACCTAAAATCACAATTTTTAAGGACATTTTCATAACCTTACCCATTTGGACATTAGCCACATATGCTAATGTATTATTAAAAGAACATACTTGATACCTGTGCCATTCTAGTCAGCGATAATAAGATCTCTTGCAAATTCAAGTCCCTCTGTATTTAAATCGAGCATCAAGGATCACCTCTGAAGGACCTTAAATGCAGTGGCGAATTATGTGCCACCAGTGTCAAATGAGCCCCAGAAAATGTTCAAGGGGGCTCAAGGAGCGACGGTGCACTTTTGAATTTAAGCGATGAAGTGGTGCACTTCCCAAATTGCCTGTCCGTCAAAGGCGCAGATAGAATGCCTAGATTCCGCAGGTTAAGTGCCATTTGAGGCCCAGTGAGTGTCCTCTCCGATAAGCAGAGACATGGTGTGTGTGTGTGTGTGTGTGTGTGTGTGTGTGAGTGAGAGAGAGAGAGAGAGAGAGAGAGTGAGTATGTGGGGTGGTGGAGAAGGGTGTCTCATTTTAGGACATCAGTCCTGCACGACTAGGTTTGATGGCGGCAGTAATCCACCTTGCCTCTAATTCCACATTTGATAACTGAAGGTGAGAGCCGGGGGAACATTGTGCAATGTGCAATCAGGGCACTTTTTCCAAATCAACCGCTCCATTCGGAATTCGGCAGGCGAAAGGGAGAGAAATTGAAATGCCATTGACTGCAGTACGCTCTGGTGACTGAGGGTGACGGGGGCTTGGGGGCAGGAATAGGAGGCAGAGGATGAGAAGACTATCATTTTTTAGGGGGAATGAAACAATGAAACACAGAGGACCCGGGGGCTCTTCAATTCCATTAAAATCAAAAACGTGTACAACTTGTGCTTCACATACACAAAAAAAGTCAACACAAATCAATGCAACTGGAGAAAAAGAAAAATACCCAAAGCCATTTATGGAACGAAACACATACATCAAACTCAAGTCTATGGGACACTTCATTACACACACACACATAAACACACACACACACGCACACAACATATCCACCAGACCGACCCTAAGGGAGAGAGAGGGGGAAGCAGATCAAATAATGCCTGATACAGAAATGGCACAGTACTGGACTGATGAGGGGTGGAGAGACACTGAGGTGGGCAGGAAGCCTAGTGGCTGACCCGTGTGGGACAGTTGACAGTCGATGCCGCCTGTGGCGAGGCCCCTGGCTGAGGGACACTAACCGGTGGTTTCCTGGGCCCTGATTGCTGGCGTGCTTCTGGGCACTTTAGCCTCCGTTTGGGACACGTCTGAGGTTAGACCAAACCGTGTTTTGATCACTGGCAAGATGACTTACTTACATTATAAAGTCTGTTTGCGTTCTGAGGGTTTCGGGGCACAGAATTTCTTCCCACAGACAATCCCATCTCAAAACGCGCCATCCCACACGCTCGTATAAATGAAATCGAAATATACAGAAGAGAGAGTGACAGCCTCGAGATCTCTGATTATGGTGTGTGATTGTGTAAGTAGCTCTGCTCTGCTGTCTGAGCTGAAGAGCCATTTCAGATAAGGTTACTCTGGAAAAAAGGGAGCAGCTATGATTTTCAAATGAAAGGGGGATAAAAAAAAAATCAAATCACAGACGTTGAGTACTACTTTTTCATTTTACAGATCTATGGAGTGTATTTCTCAGTCATTTCCACAAACAAATTCACAAAGACCCCCCTACACACCCCACCACCACCACAACATCCATATCATTTTAACAGGACATCTACAGCAGTCGATTGTTTCTAATATTTCCTCATCGCTATGACCTAGTCAGCCATTTTGAATCATGCAGAATCTTTCATGCAGTCCCTCTACCTATGACGTCCTTCAACACATCAAATCACAAAGGCAACCAAAACATCTAAACATTGATTGGCATTGATGACAAAAGAGATTTGCTATGACCTTTAAGCCACTTGTTGTGCAAAGAGAGACCAATTGGACAAAGTAATTATCCAATCAGTGAGCTAAGAGCTGAAAGCAGCCAATCAAAGGTCCACGTTAATGGTACTTCCTCGTTAAAGTGATCATTTAAATAACTCAGGCATCCGTACCAGTCAGCCAACCTTCCGCACAAACCCCAACCAAACCACATAAAAAATAAGTTAAATTCATATTTCCAGACATGAACAGTTTATAATTTTTGTTTGTTCTGTGACTCATATTTATCTTTGCTTATATACAATAAAGTGAGACAGTACAAGGCACACATTAAAAAGACCTTTGAAATGTTAACTGAACGTTAAATAAAGCGTATAAGGAAGTCTAGCCCTACCACGTGACTGATTCTAGTGCACATCACCAGCATATGCTAGTCAGTGCTACCGCTAATTTCCTCTGCTTGCTACTGTATGTGTCTATGTTCTTTTGTCCTTAAAAATCCGTTGCAGTTTCTCCGCTGTGCTATTGGGGCTTGTTCAAAGCCTCCTTACATCCAGCCATGATTCATTCTTGACCCAGTCCATCACCATTTTTTTGTTTTTACCCCTTCAAGGTGGTTTAAAGTGGCTGGATTGCAACTACAGCAAAAGGCACAGCATATACATATATCCAAATAAATGCCTTGCGTAGTCGTCTCCGTTTAAGTGAATTCCACTCTTGAGACCCTGAAGCCTTTGGGGCTGCTGATGATGATGATGGTGGTGATGACTACGATGATGTTGCCATAGTGTCAGATGATGTCCACAAAGCTGCCGGGGAAGAGGCCCGTGCGGCCGTTCCGCTGGAGCGTGCCCTTGAACCAGCCGTCTTCACGCTTCCTGTGGACGAACACGATGTCTCCCTCCTTCAGCTCCAACTCGGCCTCGCTCTGGGGCGGGTAGGACACCACCACCCTGTACCTGTGGGAGAGAAGCACTCAGGTGAAACCCACTGGGTGTTGTGGCCACATCACTACTTTGGGAACAGGCATCAACTTCTGCTTCCTAATCCTAACCACTTTTGTCCATTTTTTTATCCACTAAAAACGGTTAGGTAGAAGAAGTTGATGCCTGCTCATGAGGGGTGGGGGGTGTGGGGGGAGTCATGAACAGGCATCAACTTGTGCTACAGTACCCAACCACTTTTGTCCATAACCCATTATCACTGGTGTAATACTACAGTACATTCACTGAAAATAAAAAATAACCCTAACATAGCAAATGGTTTAAGATGACCAGTTGACATGGAAATTTCCACTCCAGTCAATTACAAGAGAGATGTATGCACACAGTGTGTGTGTGAAGATGAACTCATAAACTTATGTATTATCAATCTTATTTGACAGGAGTGAGACTTTCGCAGCTGGAAAAGCTCAGCAGATCTGTACCTCTCGCAGACGATTGGTCGAGAGTCGTGCTGAGCGTGGAGCGATGAACAGGGCTGGCGTGGGGGAGGGGCGATTGGCACGAGGCCTGGGTCCTGGGTGAGGCTCTTGCGGTGGGAGGATTCTGAAGAGCCGGAGGCCAACGGAGATGGTTCCGACTCCACCAAGGCGAAGCCACTGCGTCCGCCGTTGACTACACAAGCAGCAGCCATGTCGGATCCGGCGGCTCCCTGGGGCATGTCCATGGTGACGGCTTGCTCCGTTTCCAGCGTGGGGGAGGATGGGGGAGAGGATCGGAGCTTCTTCTTATTGGATAGCAGCTTAAGGAGACCCTTCTTCTCTCTCTGCATGTGTTAAAAAAGATCAAAAACACAGCCAAGTTTATGTTGAGCACTTAAGTTTTACGTTTTGGATAAGCATCTACACATCTGATGCTATTTTGAGGTGCGCCAACATTAAACTTTAATGATATCAGTTTCGGATATCAAATGTAGGCATGCTGGCTGGCTCAGATCTTGGTCTGAGTGTGTGAGCGTGCGTGCACATATGCGTGTGTGTAGCCTATATATGTGTATGTTTGTGCAAGTGAGAGAGAGTGTGTTAGTGTGTGTGTGTGTGTGTGTGTGTGTGTGTGAGAGAGAGAGAGAGATAGAGAGAGAGAAAGAGTGAGTGTAAAAGAGAGAGCTTGTGTGTGTGAGAGCGAGAGTTTGTGTTTGTGTCTGTGTGCGCATGCACACACACAGACACACAGACACACACACACACACGCATGTGAAGACATTCTCATCTGTCTCTTTCCGTTAATGCGTCTCCACCCAGCCCCTCAGCTCATCTCGCTCACTAACTCGATTTCTCCTCTGCCCTGACAGAAGACTCTTGTTTGGGAATTAGGCCTGCAGGAACAGCATGTGAGGACTGAGGGATCGGAATTAGCACCCTGCTATAAAAAAGCCAAATAACTGCAACGCCTCATCTCAACGGGAATACAAGAGATAGCGCTTCACCAAATCAACAGCAAATGACCCCACCCACCCCCTTTTCAACCCTAACCTCTGAGCCCTCGAAGACTTAACAGCCGTGAAACAACTTCATGAGTTGCTTGATTAATGCAAGCTTATTGTTCAAGGGATCAGGGCCTTGGGTTAGGGAGGGCATTTGGATTTAGACATTCTAGCCAACAAGGAATACTGCAGTTCACCATGTGTGTCTTAAAACATTAGGAGGGAATAGGAGAAACGGTGCTAGAAGACAGGGACCAACGCATCCCGAATGAGGCCTCCTGATTCCTTCCTCCCTGGGCTGCTTTCTATCCGAGACGACCCCAGCTGGGCCCAATCATTTCCCCTCCCTCACCCACTTAGTAAAAATTATGAGCTGAGTCGAACAGAAAACCACACGCGAGGAGAGCCAACACATGCACACATGCTCTCGCTCCACCGAGCCCCGGCTCAGTGCAGTGTCCTCGAGGCATGCTCACACACACACACACACACACACACACACACACACACACACACACACACACACACACACACACACACACACAGAGAGAGGGTTTCTCTCTGCGTCTGTCCTTAAGCTACTTTAGAATATTCTGCTTCACGTAGCGAAGCGTTTTTCGGGCAGGACTAACACTAACACACTGCACTCAGCAAAAGGGGAGCAAACCAGCCGAATCATAATTAAGAGACACTTTCTGCTCAGCAGGTTTTTCGGAAGGGAAATATGAAGAGAACAAGCAGAGGAAGAGGAGGAGAGAAAGAGAGAGAGAGAGAGGAGGAGAGGAAGAAGGTGAGCAAGCACTCCTCCAACTCCCTAGCGACACACATACACACACACACACACGGAAAAAAAACTACCTTATGGTTCCAATTTGAAACATCTTTTTTCCCCCCAAAGAAATCTTCCCAATCTCCCCTACACTTACTTATCATAAGTACCAGCCTGCTTAGATGAGGCGCTGTAAGTGCACCGTTTTTGATGCACGCTTTTTTCACAAAGTTGGGTACAACTTGAGATGGCTTCAAACAGTGCGGTCTAAAGAAAGTTGACTTTGTCTTGGTTTGAAACTCACAGCTATGGTGTTTCTTACAGTGCAATCCACACATGAAAGCACTGAAACATTTGAAGTGTTGTTCTAGCACATCTAATTGGCCTTGTGATGTCGAAGAGATTAAGATTTGTTTTAAAGGTGTTATGTGAAGTTTTTGGACTTTAAAACATTAAAAATGATTATGGGAACACAGAAGTGTTGTTATGTTCTGTAGCCAAATATCGGCATATAAAACAGGCACATTATGTTGATGTCAGACATGTGTAACTATTATGAAACTGGCAATAGCAGTGTTCAAACCTCAAACACTCCCCATAACACCTGTAAAGGCCAATTCAGACTGATGATCCGCAACGAGGCGGTTTTAAAGAGGCGGTTTTAAAGAGTTGTGGCGGTGTGAATCAATCGTTGCAGGCCGTTGCAAGCAGCAGCTGCAAGCCATCGCATAAGATTCAACATGTCAAAACGCAATTTCAGAGTTTAAGAATGTCGCTGTTTTTTAGAACGTCGCAGCCAGTCTTGTTGCCGATCTTTGGTCTGTAGCCACCTGTAAAGCATTACTGGTGGTAGTGCATCAGTGTTGGTGTTGCATTAACGCTGCACCCACCTTCCCATCCTTGTCCATGCGGCAGGCGAGGGCCTGGTTCCCTCCACCACCAGCAGCAGCAGCAGCGGCGGCGGCAGCAGCAGAGTTCATGGCGGCACAGATGGGCATGGCACCGCCAGGGGCGACGGGCACTGCCAATACAGCTACGGGCCGCAGGGCGTCGGCCTCCAGGGAGGCGGCGCTGACGTTGGGAGGGGTTAGTGAGGCGGCGGCACAGCCCAGGGAGACGGTGGCACGGGCACAGGAGGGGGAGGCACCGGTGCCGGAGCTGCCCACGGGCTGCGGGCACACGGCCAGATGGGGCAGGAAGGCTACGGCCTGCTGGGATTGGATGGGCGTCACTGCCGCCGTGGGCCGGTCCTGGCTGTGGCACGCGGCTATAGGAGGGACAACAGTGACAAACAGATAGAGAGAGAGAGAAAGAGAGAGAGAGAGAGAGAGAGAGAGAGAGAGAGAGAGAGAGAGAGAGAGATAAAGAAAGAGTGGCGGTGAGTAATTGCAGATGCTTTCAGAGGGAGGCCCAGCTAAAACACACGTGGACTTGTGTTCAACAGTCACACACACTTAAGTACTGTACTGTATACACTTATCAATGAAAAAAAGCAATGCAATACAACAGAAAACCACAAATGTGCAAAATAAATCTTTTAAGTCGTCTCAATCCAGTACAAATGGTGCAATCTGTGACTGTATCAACTCCAGACTGTAAACATACAGTATAAACAGAAAACACATAAACAGTACGTGGGCTGTGTTTGGCATTTTCTGCTGATCGCTGGGCAAGTGCTTAAAAAGGCCGATCACACAGACAGGCCTTAAGGGTTTAATGTGCAGATCAAGGGGCTCCCAGAAGCCAAACATACAGAGGTGATATTTTATGGCTCTCTTACTTAGTGTATGGAGGGGCTCCAGCACAAGGCATTGCGTAACAGATTTACTGAGCGCTGCTGATTTGCATTAACTGCCATGTGTGTCCAAATCAGTGGAACATACGCATTCCTCACTGCACACAGGGCTTGCAGCCGAGCCACGCTTGCACTGCATACTTGCATGGGACTCAGTTGATATGGTGCATATATACAAAACCCACACACTGACTGCATTGGGCAGGCATTGTTCACTCTATGACAGCAAGTGTGTGAATAACTGACTACGTGTGTGTAAGTGTGTGTGTGTGTGTGTGTGTGTGTGTGTGTGTGTGTGTGTGTGTGCATCTAGCGATCTCAAAACATTTAATGCCTTAAAGGCTTGAAGTTCAGTAGGCTTGAGGCTTGAAGTGCAGTATACCTGTATCCATTTACAGGTGGAAAAGGTGTGTGTGTGTGTGTGTGTGTGTGTGCATGTGTGTTTACTTACCTGTCCTGACAGCGTTGCGTGCCTGATTAACGGTCATCTGGGACGTGACGTGCATCAGGACTTTGGCCTGCCCCGGGGGCATGTGAGCTGCGGTAACCACGGTAGCGGTGGCGGGGAGAGGGCTGGGCGGGGCGGGACCAGAGCAGGTGGTGAGAACCTTGGCGTGATCCACACCTCCCAGAGCTCCGGCCACTGGGGCAGCCGACGGGCTGACGATGGTGACCCCTCGCCCAGCCTGGGTGACCAGACTCAGGGGCACTTTGGGTTGACTGCCTCCTGACACAGTTCTGGGAGGAGGAAGAGGAGGAAGAACCAGAAGTTGAGCCCAAAATACACACATCTCCTAAAAGTATCCACACAGCACACTGGCTTATGTAGCAGTTCTTATCTAGAATCTAGATCTAGAACTTAAGACTTATCTAGAATAAGTCTAAGAGTCCCATAGGGATAATCTTTTCCACACATCATTCATTTTGTTCCAATGACGGTGCAGAAAACTAGCACATACTGTAGCAACGGTCATAATAGGGTGAACACAAGTGTAAGAGGAAAAGATAATCTCCTCCATGTGAAAGCACGGGGGCAGGTGTAACTTCAATGTGGACATGTGTGTGTGTGTGTGTGTGTGTGTGTGTGTAGGCATATGCATGTGTGTGTGTGTGTAGGCATGTGCAAGTTTAGTGTGTGTGTGTGTGTGTGTGTGTGTGTGTGTGTGTGTGTGTGTGTGTGTGTGTGTGTGTTCAACTGTAGGATGTGTGTGAGTGTGTGTGTAACTGGTGTGGACATGTGTGTCTGCGTGTATGTGTGTATGCATGTGTCTGTATTTGACGGTAGGTTTTGTGAGTTTAACAGTGTGTGTGTGTGTTTGGGTATATGTTTAAAGATGTGTGGACTGAGACCGTGTGTGTGCAAGGTTGTGTGTAGGCATGTAAAAGTGTATGTACATGTGTCAGTACAAGGGATCTGCTGACTGCTTATGTAATTTGCTCAGCGGCACCTTGATCTGAAGCGTGTGACTCGCTGGCGGTGAGTGAGCGGGCGTGACAGCCCGCTTGTTCTGTGTTGACGTGTTTGACGGCCTGAGTAGGCCTGTCACACACATGCTGATAGGGCTCCTGCGTTTGGCGGGGGAGCCTGCTGATGCATGCACAAGGGTCCCCGTCACTTTAACCCCTCTGGGGTGTGTGTGTGTGTGTGGTGTGTGTGTGTAAATATGAGAGTGAGAGAGAGAGAGAGAGAGAGAGAGAGAGAGAGAGAGA
>JAODXP020000022.1:21318529-21343529 GCA_027497455.2 Sardinella longiceps | reverse complement strand
TGCTGTAGATGGTCATGGAGCTTGGGGGAAATCCAGCTGAATGCTGTAAATATTTAAAGCTAATGAGGATGTTGGATTTCGGAATGTTTAGGACACCTAGTCAACATTTCTGAATGCCCAATGTAAAATTTGGGGTGGTTTTACCGTACATGCATATTTTCCATAATGGCTACCAAACTACATTTAGCCGTCTAATTGGTCACCTAAACACTTGAGCAGGAGCTGGATTGAATGTTTGTGCTGACTGTGGCATGTTGTTACACACACACACACACACACACACACACACACACACACACACACACACACTCCAACTGGAGTGGCCCATTCATCAAATGGTTTGACGTCTCTGTTGGTCTGTTTGTTGGCATGTGTCACTCCCAGTGTCCTTGTCCTTCTGTATGTTCCACTGACAGGCCTCCCACTGGGACCTCAACGCCTGGCAACCAAGGGAACAGCTGTGAGTGGTTGTCATTCCGAGGCTGTGAGGTTGCCGTGGAAACCACTGGGACTTGGCCGAAAGGGAGAGGTTGATGTTTTTTCCCCCCTCCTTTTTTTCAGTTTTTTTTTTTTTTATGGTGTGGCTAAGAACGTAGTCACGCATCCATGATTTCAAACGCTTGGACGGAGCGATGGCCTGGTTAGAAGAACGATGAGGGAGAGAGAAAAACAGAGGAGAGATAGAGAGAGAGAGAGAGAGAGAGAGAGAGAGAGAGAGAGAGAGAGAGAGAGAGAGAGAGAGAGAGAGAGAGAGAGAGAGAGAGAGAGAGAGAGAGAGAGAGAGAGAGAGGTTTGGGTAATTGCTGACAGAAGGGGAGAGCCAGAGCGGGCCACTCGGGGTTGGGGAAAACAAACGGCTCATTCCTCTGACAGCAGCGCAGACTCAGCCGGCGAGGCCTGCCTTGGCTTCAAGCAGCCAGCTTAGCGTGGAGTCTCTCGCGCCTCGCCTAGCCCTCTTCATTTCTCCCTTCTTCCATGCCTCCTCCCCTCCTCCTCCTCAAACACACACACACACACACACACACACACACACACACACACACACACACACACACACACACACACACACGCTCTAACCACTCGCCCAATTTCTTCCTGGTTATGCCAATTACTCCCTTCTCTTTCCTCATACCATGCTCTTGGGAGTCCTTTTGATTCTGTGTTTATCTCAAACTTTTCCCCCCACAGTTCCCTCTCTCTCTCTCTCCCTCCGGCTTGTTCCCAGCCACACTGGATCCATTCCTCCTCCTCCTCCTCCTCTTCCTCGTCTTTGGAACCTCGGTTTCATTCCAGGCTAAGGTTGGGCTGAGAAACAGGAACTGTTTCCTGCCAAAAGCGCAGATAAAATGCAGTAATCTTCCCTTCTTTCCATTCCCTACTCTTCCATTTCTATCTCTCCTCCCTGTATTTCCATCATCCCTTCTTCTTTCCCCTTAAGTTTCTCCCCACCTTTCGGGGCTGCCGAAAGCCATCTGGGGCCATGACTGCCCAAGCCAGGCCAAGCCAGGCCAGAGTAGACCACAGTGTTAACACCAGGCCTGTCAGGCAAGAGGAAGGCTTTCAGCAGTGTTTTACCCAGTGTTGCTTATGTAACTGGGTAACCACGGTGACTGCTACTGTGTGTGTGTGTGTGTGTGTGTGTGTGTGTGTGTGTGTGAGTGAGTGAGTGAGTGAGAGAGAGAGCACCTGTGTGTGTGAGTGAGTGAGTGAGTGAGTGAGTGAGTGAGAGAGAAAGAGAGAGAGAAAGAGAGAGAGTGTGTTTAAAGAACAGCAGGCCACAAGCCTCTCTCAGGGCTCCCCAGGGACATAAACATAATCATGGGCCGAGGCGTCATACTGATAATGATGACGCCAATTCAAAACTCCTCATCTTTTCATTCCTTACTTCCGTCTCCTCCAGCTGCTCTCGCTCTCTGACTCTCACTCCCTTTCCTCCTCTCACTATCACTTTCTCTCCCTCTCTCTATCCCCCTCTCCTGATAGGCTCTGCCTTGGCTTCTCTCCCATAGTCTCCCCTGTCCTCCCTGGGTGGCTTCATTCATGACCGCCACACACACACACACACACACACACACACACCATCCCAAAAACACTCCCTCCTCAGTCATGCGTTCTGTGCCTTAACCTCCCACTGCGTCAGCAGCTTAGTAGCTCAGCTCAGCAACAACAACAGCAGCAGCAGCAGAAGTAGTCACTCCCAGGTCCAAGAGTTTACTTCGGGACATTTACTTCTCGGTGTGTTACTTACTGATGTACTGTATGCATGCATGTGTGGGTATGGTTACTGAGGGGACTGAGAAACACTGATTTGTTAAATGACAGTTCGTAACTTGTATGCGACTCACTGAAATGAGAATACATGTGTATGCTATAGGACTGTCTGTGTGTGTGTTCGCGAGTGTGTGTGTGTTGTGTGTGTGTGTGTGTGTGTGTGTGTGTATGTGCGTGGTTAGTAACCTGGAAATTTAGAGTTTGAATCCCGCCTGCCACTGTTGTGCCCCTGAGCAAAGCACTTGAGGGAACTGGCCCTGAAGTAATTGATATTTATTGACAAATGGAAGTCGCTTTGGATTAAAGTGTCTGCTAAATGCATAGAGAGAGAGAGTGAGAGTGTGTGTGTGTGTGTGTGTGTGTGTGTGTGTGTGTGTCCTCAAATACGATATCCCTCAGAAATGACTCAGTAAATGTGTTGCTCTTTTATGCCAATATATTATTGAGAGTCTGAGAACAAAAACTCTCTTTCATAAGCCAATCAGCCGAAACATTAAACCCCATTTAATTGAAGAATAATTAAATGTCATTAAATGGCTCAGTCTCATACCGACACTAACGTCATTTGCTTGACAATTTATAACTCGCTCTTTGTTGTAACAATTATTGAATAAACTACTGGCCCAAGTGGTCTGGATTGACTAATATTTCAGCAAGCAACACCCATGTTGTTTTATCCTGCCCTGAAGCTCCCACTAAAATGTACTAATACCACTGCAATCTGCAGTAAGAGCAGTAGCCAAAGAGTATAAATCACCGTCATCATTATCAGTTTAATGTCTCCTCTCCTATGGAGGTGGGCTTGGAGACTATCTGGCCTGTGTTGACATGCCCCAGTGTTCGCACTTGCAGTACCTGCGTCTTCACTGTCCCCTCAGGCCCACCTCTAGGTGCCACTTCTGAAGAGAGGGGGCTGGCGAGGCGTTTAATGGGTGGAGGACAAGGGTGTGATTACTCGAGGGGCTGCAAGGATGACTGCGAGTTTGGGAGGGAGGGATGTGAATGCACTCTGACAGCTGTACACAAGCTACAGGCAATGGACCTCATTTGCTAATATCTTCTTATCTTCTTAAATTTGTTGTTAAGGTCCCATTTTAAAAACCCATATTGGTGAATACAAATCTTCTAAAAACTGCGCAAGTTGGAGTTCAGAACAAATTTCTTCGTAAGAATGGTTTGTGAATGAGGCCCATTGAGTTTATAGCCTTTGATTTTCTCGGTTTGCTTTTGAAACTCTTCACTTCAACCATTTTCCCCCTCCTGTTACTATGTCACCTTAGAGCAGAGCAGCCGAGAATTCATACACTTTGTACTATTGCGGTTTTCCTTACCACCAGGGTGTGTGTACTTTTTTCTATATGGATAAGGTCCTTGGCTCCCCGTGGAGCCCTGAGGCAATATCAGTAGTAACGCTTTTAATGTTGCTATACGGATATGGAAGCACAGAATGGAATTAAACATTATGGAACAGAAAGAAGTTCCATATAACGCAATATAAACAATGCCTGCAAGACAAAGCCTTGAGGGGTTATCGAGAGTGAATCAACCCAGCCGTGGTTGACATTGCTAAGAGCTTGGTCATGTTGCACAACAGGGATATGGGGTGATTCTTTCTGAATTAGCTCTTTGCTGGGAGGCTGCAGTGGCCAAGCCTCTTGCCTGGAGTCCATTTCCCAAAAGCATACTGTAGTTGCTAAAGTTAGCAACTTGGTTAATTGGGAAATTGCATTACAACCAGCAAAGTGTATAGCAACTATGGATGCCAGGGGTGCGTTTCCCAAAAGCACAGCTGCTAACTAGTTAGCAACTTGGTTGCAATGCAATTTTCCATTGCCAACGAACTAACATACTGTAGTAGCTAACTTAGTTAGCAACTGTGCTTTTGGGAAACGGACGCCTGGCTATCGATGGCGGTGTTGGTTCTCACCTGTGAGGGAGCGCTGGAGGAGAGTCCCCCGCTGAGCTCCCCGATACGGGCGGCGGCCGTGGGGTTGCTGGAGCTGATGAGCACGGGCCCGCTGATCTCCATGGAGTGGCGCTGGGGGGGCGGGGCTAAGCAGGGCTTGTGCGACATGGTGAGCGATGTGAACGAGTGCCGCTTTTTGCTGTTCTTCTTCTCGCCGCCAGGCTTCTGCACGCCGTTGGCCTGGGGGCAGCCTGCGGCACCCGAGGAGGAGGAGGAGGAGCCGGAGGAAGAGGAAGAGGAGGGGCCCTCGCCCGCCGAGTCCCCACTTCCGTCCAAAGGCTTGTCCAACTCAATGAGCTGCCGAGCGGCAGTGTTAAACTAAGAGACAGACAAAGAGAGAGACACACAGTGTGAGTGAGACAGTGAAACAGAGCGAGAGAGAGACAGACACACAGATAGTGTGTGAGAGTGAGGCAGTGAGAGAGAGAGAGAGAGAGAGAGAGAGAGAGAGAGAGAGAGAGAGAGAGAGAGAGAGAGAGAAACACATGAGCTAAGGGACACAGACAAAGATGTGTAGAAATGATAGGAGGTTTCTTAGCAGCGAGAAGTGTTATTCTCTTCTCGGTCTACTCTCGAGGGCCAAATTACGTTAAATTAACATCAAACTAAAAAGCCTGAACATCAGATGTAGACACAAACACAAAAGAGTGTGTGTGGGAGTGAGAGAGTGTGTGTGAGTGTGTGAGTGTGTGGGGGGGTTGTAATTACAACTGGGGGGGTAAAAGAGAGAACAAAAAAAGGCAAGAGGTGAGAGAAATACGATAAGACAGAAAGGGAGAGAGAGGGCAGAAAAAAATACGAGAGAAAAGACAGTGAGGAAAGAAAGTGCAACAAGCAAGATTGAAAGACCACAAGAGTGACAGAGGAGAAAAGAGGAAAAGAGAGGGTGAAAGCAGAAACACCTCACTAACCTGGGTGACTTCAGAGCAAGTTGTGTAGCATTGATGTGAGGGGGTAAGGTGTGCATGTGTGTGTGGGGGGGTAGATTTGTAGTAGTAGATTTTCTTGTTCAAAGCCAAAAAATCAAAGTGAAAGACTAAAAAGGATTTAGCTAATGATAGAGGGTGCAACACACACACACACACACACACACACACACACACACACACACACACACACACACACACACAGAGCCTGGAGCTACAAGCTACCTCGGTGCCTTGCTCGCTTCTTAAGAGACATAAAAGCCTCTGAGCGGAGAGCTTACACTCCGCCAAGAGAGGACGAGGACGCTACTGGGTTCATCTATAGTTCCCCACGCATGCGATACCTCAGCACGTGCCAATAGGCTCTGGGCTGATCCAGAAGATACAGAATCAAACGGATGATCGCTGGTGCATCGAATCTAAAGATTAGTCACATTCATTTTTTGAAAATGAAACACATTAAACAAATGCTCCGCATCTACCAATGCTCAGGGTTGATCCCGCGGTTACAGAAATGGAACTCCGGGACGGGGAAAAAAAAACACAGTTTTTGACTCAGATCCTCCCATGTAAATTAGGAACATTAAAAACTAATAGCAAAACATTCACTATTAATGATATTAGTCATTATGAACCCTGCGTAGAACTTAGGGGTTTAGTTATACACACATAAATAGCTTCAGGAGAATGGGATGATGCCTTAACAATAGAACATCACGGTTCAGATTTGTTCCGGAAAAAAAAGTCCTTAGTGTGGCCCATTAAAGTCTCTGCCTGAACACCCATGGGTGTGGAAATGAGGGCATTATGGGAAAGCAATTCCCCACTTCAATAGGGAAAAGACATCACCCTGACGACAGGCAATTCAAAATGTGCGTCACTTATTCAGAACCACATCTAAATTTGGGTCAGTCAACTCTCTCTTTTGCGGAAAAAGTAAAAAAGTCGTGGAAAAACAGGTGAAAATAGCACCGTTTTTCTCTCACTCTCCCTTCTGACTCCGCGCGAATGTCACTTCTGATGTCACCGACTCGGCGCCTGTCCCCTCACAGAAGCATTCAGGTGGAAAATGCTTGGCGCAAGGGTAAATTGCTCTGTCTTTTGTGAGCACCCCCCCCCCCACACACACACACACACACCCACAGACACCACTTTCTGTGATCTGTATGACAAGCGTGTGACTCTGAAAACACTTTGAGCCTGCTTCACTGCAGCCATCTCCACAGCAGGTAGTTCTGACAGCGAGGGTCGGGTTATGTTTTTCCTCCCCTCGCTCTTTCCTTAGAAGTCTTTTTTTTTTTTTTTTTGGATGCTCTTTCACTACATTAGCGATAGCGTGCTGATGGTCGGTGTAGACAGGTGGGGCTCTAACTGGCCGATTTCATCCACTAACCCCCCACCACCACCAAATCAAACTCCACAAGGTGCTGCAAAAGAAGGCATGGTAGAGAGAGAGAGGGGGGGGGAGTGTTGAGGGAGAGGGATTGAGAAGTATAGAGGTAGGGAGAGAAAAGAGACAGACTGAAGAGACTGAGAGAGAGAAACACACAAAGGCCTTGTTGAAAGTGCCATTTGTGCAGATGAGCCACATTTTCCCCCTACGGCGCAGCATGGGCACCCTGCCGACAGGGCCACAGGTGCACCCTATAAATACCACGGAGACTTTTGACGCAAGCGAGTGGCGTGGGCCCAGACATCTCTGACAGCGAGGGGTGAGAGAGGGCCAGCGTTCACACATCCAAACAGGCCCATTCAGACATTACTTAGTGGCAGAACTAGTGGCTTCTTGAGAGGAAAAGTAACTTTATACACAGACAGACAGAGTGGAGCAGACATGATTCAGAAAAGCGTTCTCCTCTCTCAAGTCTCTGAGGTGCTGTATCATCTCCTTGGCAACCATTCAAAAAAACGTAAACTGAAGGGTGAAATTAAGTCATGTAAGATAAAGTTGAAAGAGAATCAGTGGTGTGTTAGCCTGGCCAGTGTCTTCCCTTGCAAGTCTGCTCCATTCTCATCACTCTTTAGTGTCTGGGATTCACTGTTCGCTCAGGATTCATCCCACCCTGGCCAATTAGCAAACTTTGAGAACGCAGTGCAGGAATACGATAGGCCATCATCAGTCAAGGACTGATCCAATCGTTTTGAAGTTAAACACCTCCAGCAAGCAATGGTTTCTTAATAGCCAGAATCCCAGAACCTTGTGCGAAGGTACCAAGGGGCTGGGTACGACCAGGCTAGTAGCGTATTAATTGAAGTGTAGAGTCATTTTCATAAGGGTGGTAGTGCATGTTAACTCTTGTAGACTGGTTCCAAAGGGCTCACCTCCACATATGAGATGGGGAAGATTCCAATCTTATCTCCGAGCATCCCCTCAGCCCAGTTCTCATCCACACGCCGAATCACAGTCAATACATCATCCTGTGAAAGAGAGAGAGAGAGAGAGGGAGAGAGGGAGGAGAGACAGAGATTGTGTCAAAAGACAGGGAACGAGAGCGAGAGAGTTTTTGGGGGGTAGGGGTAGGGGGGTGGGACAGATCCTTGTTACTGGGCAGATCATCATTAGAAATGCTAATTGGGAACATTTTCTTGCTCTCTATGCAGCCGACTTAGGCAAGTATTATATTTTATTGAAAGACAAAAAAGGAGGAGGAAGCACTAGACTAGAGAGATGACAGTGGGGGAGGAGGCACAGGCACCATTCCGTGTAGAATATCTCTTCTCATTTCCTCACTTTGCTCGTCTTTTGTGCTTAACAAGCAGAACTCAAATCAAGTTCAGGGAAACGGAGGAGGAAACCTAAACTCTGGCAATACACATTCAGACTCCCTGGGGAGGACAAACAGCGCCTTAAGAGGAAAAGGGGAAAAAAAGAGGGAGAGAGAGGGAGATAGAGAGAAGGAAAGAGGGAGAGAGAGGGAGATAGAGAAGGAAAGAGGGAGAGAGAGAGAGAGAGAGACGATGCATCTAGAGAGTTGTTACCATTTAAATCAGTTTGACGCTTCAAATGGGCAGAAAATGACAATGATGGGAGATTTGTTGTTTGTAGGAAATGGAGATAGAGTAGCTGTGTCTCAAAACTACTGAACATCAGGCGCTTGCGTCAGGATTTTCTCAGGCGGATTTAAGGATGCCTGAGCTGGCGGTGTTGGCCGCACCTTTTGTGAGGCGACAAAGAGGTGTGTCGGACTGAGAGCGAGCTATTCTCAGTGCGAGAGTGGGTGGACGGTGAGTGCGTCAGTGAGAACCATCTCTCTCCTATCCACACGCTTATCAAGGGGTTTGCGGCTATAGTCATTCACTCATGGTTCAGCCACCAGTCTCCACCACTCTTTCTTACAGGAATGGAGAGAGTATATTGTGGGACAAAGACAAAAACCTCAGAGAAACCAGTGCAAGGCTAGCTGTGTGTCCTCCGGTAGCCATAATGCATTTTAGTGGTCCACAAAAACAATGGGATGATCCATTATAACTTCTAAATCATTGGTATTGGATCTGACTTGTCTAACTCTGGTGACTGACCCACAATGCACTGGAGTGGCTGACCCACGATGCACTGGGGTGGCTGACCCACAATGCACTGGGGTGGCTGACCCACAATGCACTGGGGTGGCTGACCCACAATGCACTGGGGTGGCTGACCCACAATGCACTGGGGTGGCTGACCCACAATGCACTGGGGGTGGCTGACCCACAATGCAATGCATTTATCTTTAGCTAGGGCAGGCAGTCTTTGAATTGGCCTTTTGACACGTCAGGTCAAAGACAAACTGAAAATCCGTGACGAGACGAGACTAAGAGGAGTTGCAGTTTTTTAGAATGTCTTTGGTCTGTAGCAAACCTTGACCCTATGCACTGGGGTGGTCAACCCACAATGCAATGCAATGCACTGACCTTCGAGAAGGGCAGGCAGTCTTTGTCGGCCTCCTTGTCCTTCAGCTCAAAGTCGTAGAGGGCCTTGCACTGAGGCGGCGGCTGGGGCAGTGGCTTGATGACCTGCACGAAGTTGGTGGGGAAGAAGCCGTGCACACCGCCCATCTCCCCGTGGTACCAGTTCTCGTCCACCTGCCGGCGCAGGATGATGACGTCGCCCTTGGCGAACTTGAGGTCGCCGGGCTCCTTGCCATCGTAGTTGTACAGGGCCTTGGCACAGGGGAGTTGGGGAATACCCTGCAGAGAGGAAGAGAGAGAGAGATGGACAGAGGGACAGGGAGGGGGGGGCAGGGGCCAGAGAGAGAGAGAAGAAGAGAGGGTCATTCTTGGTCTGCAACTGAAATAGCAGAGAGTCATGGATAATGCAGCACTCACGGCACTCAAAAGTGCATTCATATTTCAGAACCAGATGGGAGAAGGGAGTGGGGCAGTGACAAACTCGGGAACAGTTACACAATTGTGTGTGTGTGTGTGTGTGTGTGTGTGTGTGCTGTCTATGCGTGTGTGTGTGTGTGTGTGTGTGTGTGTGTGTGTGTGTGTGTATGTGTGTGTGTGTGTGTGTGTGTGTGTATAAGAAAGAGAGAGAGCTAGTGACAGAGTGGGTAAAAAGCTCGAGGTCCACACTGGGTGCAGGCGTAAAAACTACTCTAGGACCATGTTCTAAAAACACTTTCCATTCTTAGCCCTGTACACACCAAGAACAACACCAAGAGCAGCAGCAGCCATAACAGTGCAAGTAAAAGCGTCACCACTTCTATCATAGGTCCACCGCATATGGTCATTTGACTCAACAACATTCATAAATTCACCCCTCACACCCAAAGAAAGAAAATAATTAAATAAATGAGAAAGTCTTCAGATTACCAGGTTGCCAAGTCCCCCTCCCCCCTTGCCATCAGTCTTTCAGCTCCAACTCCCAGCTCTCCAAGACCTATTCACTGACTCGCTACAAAAGGAGTGCCAGTCCTTCTGCCTGACACATTCCGCATGAGTTTGGTTCCGTCTTGGCCTTGTTTGTTTACATGGTTCATGTGCTGTCAATCATCCTTGTTGTCCAGCAGCCTCTGGCTGGAGGCCCCTTCAGGGCTGTGGCAGTCTGTCTGGCAGTGTGTACCCATGCTTTTACCCATCTGACCTCTATCCGTCCGCCTTCTCTCCAGCACCCCAACCCACCCAAACCAAGATCCCCACCCCCACCTCCACCCCACCCTACCCACCTCAAAAAAAAAAAAAATCCCAGAATGCCATTGGGGGGCACTTCTTGGGACCCACAAAGCCTCGGGGCAGGCCCATTTATCTCCCCGTACTGGGCTTTGTGGTCCGACCCAGTCGTCTGGAACCCCTGAAAGGCCCATTCAGGCCTGACAATGACCCCGAAAGAGAGAGAGGGGGGGTGGTGGGCTGGGTAGGGATACAGCGGGGGGGGTCCCACCATTCAATGACTGCCTTTCAGTGGAGGGGAGGAGGGAGGAGGGGGTGTTCAAGAGACGGGCCCCAGCTCATAGAGTAGAGGAGAAGACCGGGGAAGGGAGGGGTGGGCTGGGGTGGAGGGTACCACCAGAAGGCCCAAAACTCCTTCACGAACAGCCCCCTATTCAGAAACATATCCTGAGCAGTGCTCAGAATCACAAACACAACCCTGCTGAGTCCAAACCCATATCCACAGGCTGAAAAAGTGAGAGAGAGAGAGAGAGAGAGAGAGAGAGAGAGAGAGAGAGAGAGAGAGAGAGAGAGAGAGAGAGAGAGAGAGAGAGAGAGAGAGAGAGAGAGAGAGAGAGAAAAGTGGAACAAGAGAGAACACATGTAAGAGACAGCGAGATGGCTGTCAGTGCACATGCAGAACAGTGGGTGGAACAGGGGAGAGAGAGAGAGGAACGGGACTGAAGATAAACAAGAGGAAACGGAGACGATGATGCATGACAAACAGCAGTTATGAAACACACAGAATAACACAAGTGGATATGAAAGTACTGGAAAGAGGAGCAGCGGGAGGGAAAAGGAGAGAAGGAGAGAAGGAGAGAGAGAGGGGAGAGAGAGAAAAAGAGAGAGAGAGAGAGTTGACACAGAGCTGGTATTAGACACTAATGAAGCATTAAAAGGCTCTGGGGGAGAAATAGGCTTTAGAGAGAAGTGTGACTGAACACTGTTTTTTAAAACTTGCCTTCCTTAACATTCTTCTCCATTAGACAGAAAGACACAAACACACACAAACACAAACACACACAATTACTTACAGGACTGCCCAACTGAGTCCAGACAAACATTTTATGTGGTGTAAGAAAATATATTTTTCTTTTTTTTACAGCCAGTCTCAATTCACTGGCTAAACCATTGTTCACCTTTTCACAGACACAGACACACACACACAGCCCTGACTCACACCCTGGGTCAGGCCTCAAACTGAAACACACACACACACACACACACACACACACAAAAATCAGCAGATTCGGATTTACCTTTTTCTGCTTCTTGAACAGAGTAAATGAGAAGAAAAAGAAAAAGGAAAGGAGACAGACAAAGAGAGAGAGAGACGAGAGAGAGAGAGAGAGCGAGAGAGAGAGAGAGAGAGAGAGAGAGAGAGAGAGAGAGAGAGAGAGAGAGAGAGAGAGAGAGAGAGAGAGAGAAAGAAAGAAAGAAAGAAAGAAAGAAAGAAAGAAAGAAAGAAAGAAAGAAAGAAAGAAAGAAAGAAAGAAAGAAAGAGAACATAAAGGATAGAAAAGGCCGGAAGCCCACACACCAACTCTGTCTCCTGAGTGGAAAGTAAGTGTGTGTGTGTGTGTGTGTGTGTGTGTGTGGTGAATATGAGTGTGTGTTTGGACTGGACTGACTTGAAAGAACATAGCCCAGGCCCAAATCCAGTGCAAACAGCAGTCCTGAGCCTGAGAGTATGTGCGTGTGGAACATCGGAGCGTTCTGGTGCCAGGTTCTGCCTTCCCCCAGTTTGAGGAGGAGAGACAGGGAATGTTTGGACGGCATTAAGACGCAAACGAAACCCTCCGGTTGTGCAGACGCACATCCACACACACTTGGCACCTTTCAAACTTTCTAACTAGACCATCTCACGACACAGGCTGAGAACACAAAGGTTTCTCCATGCTTCTTCAAAGCAGCACTCGGGCCTGAACATCTGTGCACCACGAGGCCAAGTACTTGTCTCTTTCAGCCCTCTGTGTGTGGCTCTTCTTGACCAATTCAAGGCTCTACAAGACAATAGACCAGCTGAAGGCACTAACACACACCCTTCTTCTCAATGGGATCTAGATGAGACATATCAGGTGTATGGTGTCCTCTACAGACATTTTGGCCAGTTAAAGCCTAAATGCAGTCCACCCGCTTCATACTTCTGGACCAGTCAAATGCAGTCATTTACAATTCTTGACTGACTTGAAGTTACTATATATGTAGTTCTCTTGGAATGGTTTTTGTTTTGAGTTTTGTTGAAGGTAGCATTGCAATTTGGCTTACTCTTCTTTGTAATACTACATAGCCACACATGGTAGAACATGATACTGTAGAATACTGGGCCAAAGCTTGTTGATTTGCTTCTGCAAACTTCTGCACGGTGCATAAGCGTTTTGAAAAAAAATATGACGCTATACTTCACTTGCTGTTCCAAGGTCATTTTAGGGTTTTTAAGATTATTATGCTGCAGCGCTCCTCCACAACTCTAGGGTTTAATTCCAGTGGTTGTAAAAAAGGGGTATGAGTACCCCTAGATGGGTACTTGGATGGGTTTTAAGGGGGTACGCAAAATTAATCAGTGAATGGGTTCTCACCTCCCACTAGCATAAAAAGATAATATATCAGATCTTGCGCTCAAACTATACCCAATACAACCCTATTGCTACAACATTGCAATGCAGCCTACCATAATGTTTTCACATTTGGTTCAAAGGAGTAATAATTTACATTATAGATAAGATAGTACTTTATTCTCCCGTAAGCAACAAGCAAATGAGCCTAAGGCAAGATGTCCATGCCGGGGGTATTTGGTAGGGATGTCTCAGGAGGCACAGTTCAGGAACCACTGCATCAGAGCATAGGGTTCATTTTCCATCCCCTGCCCCCCCAAGCCCCTCCATCCCTCATTAGCAGCCTACTCCAGCGGGGCTTAATACGTTTTCATGGGAGACGTCATTTTTTACCCTGTCCATCACTGCCCAGTCCAGGTTTATCCCCGCTGATTGCACGGCTAATGAGAAACTACGCTATGCAGAACTAATGGCTTTCCGACCGCTAAAGCATACTGAACTAGGGCAGGCATACCTTCAACCATATCCAGCCACAGACACAGCCACAGCCATGGAAGTGAAGCTCTAATACCAGTGTTAATCTCTGTTAAAAAACAAACGACTAAACACATCAAAAATTGCCCCGGTCACTCATGGGTGCGCATTTGAGCGCTCTACAAATAACATTGAATTGAAAAATTGAATAGAACATGGTCAGATGTATATAGGCCTAAAATACAAACAATATACTGTACTGTACTACACAGTATACTTTAGATTCATGTCTGAATAGCGGAGACAGAAGCTGTGTATAATGTGTGGGTTTCCATTAGACAATAATCTTCTCAAGTGCACCAATAACAGAGTAATAATGGGGTTGCAGACAAAACCCCCCTGGCCATCTATCCATCATTCCCCATAGCCCCTCCTCACTCACAGGCTTTCTCCACCCCTTCATTCACTATCCCATGACACACACACACACACACACACACACACACACACACACACACAGAGAGAGAGAGAGAAAGAGACAAACAGACTAACACACAGACAGAGACACACATTCATATAGACACACATACACACACACACACACACACACACACACACACACACACACACACACACACACACACACCAACTTGTGCCCCGCCCTACTCCCCGTGTGTCCAGCGTCTGGTCCGATCCCCTGGGGAGCAAGATGGCGGGTCGGCTGGTAGCATCGCAGGCTAGCTTATGGGCATTATCCCGTCGGATAGGGCATTATCAGGTTGCAGCATCAGGCAGGGGGGTTAATCCTGCGTTTATCTGCCATAATGCAATTAGGTCTGGAGCGCTTAGAGCGCGGCGCGACGCTTATTCACACACAGAGCCACCGTGGCACAGAGCAGCACGGCGGGAGCAGAACCAGAGGGAGCATGGCACGCCGTGGTGCTGGTTAGGGGTTGACACCCAAGGGTTGCCGGTTCCATCTCTGACTAGTAGACCACAGTGCACTTGAGCAAGACACCTGACCGCTCACTGCTCCCCAGGCACCACTGTAACAGGCAGCCCACTGCTCTCGGTTAGTGTGTACTTCATTTCACTTCACTCTGCGTGGTGTGTACTTCATCTATTCACGACTGCGATAAATAAAGAGAAAGATCATAGGATCAAAGAGTATACTGGTATATACTGTATGTACTACCTGATAATCAGATTCAAAGAAAGTCACAAATCCATACACTTACAACAATCAATAAGACACAAACTTACACATAATTGCAGGCTAAGATCATAGTACTTTGAAAGTGCACACAAATCAGTTTGATGGGAGTTTATAGAGTTCTTGTGAGTCTCAATCAGGACAGTCTTCAAAGGATGGAATACCGAAAAGATGAAAACCGCAAAAATACTAAAATCCTCAAACAATTTAATTTAGTTTTTTTAATAAAGTGTCAAGTAGGTTTAAAGTGTTGCTGAGTGTGTGTGTGTGTGTGTGTGTGTGTGTGTGTGTGTGTGTGTGTGTGTGTGTGTGTGTGTGTGCCGAGGTAGAGATTAATTAAGGAACAGGGGAATTAACTGAATTGAAGCAGAATGGATTTGTTTGTTCAGCAGGAAACAGTCACTTGGCTACAGGCCCACAGGTCAGCGGTTCTTTTACCGTGTTATTTCCAAGCCCCGCTGAGTCTGTCTCTCTCTCTTGTGTGTGTGTGTGTGTGTGTGTGTGTGTGTGTGTGTGTGTGTGTGTGTGTGTGTGTGTGTGTGTGTGTGTGTGTGTGTGTGTGTGTGTGTGTGTGTGTGTGTGTGTGTGTGTGTGTGTTTAAGCAAATCCTTTTGCTCCTGATTTCTGTTTTATGGGCTTGGGAGGTGGGGGAAGGGCATGGTGACTAGACGGGGGTCTGTCTGCACCCCCAGAGGGGGGTCGTCTGACTTACGGCCGCCCCCCGTCCAACCTCCCACACAACACACACACACACACACACACACACACACACACACACACACACACACACACAAACCCTAGCCAAGACCGTCTGCTGGCAACATGTCCTCCCAGGAGACCGTATGCCTACTGTACCCCTAAAACATGCACAAGCAGGCAGACACAAACACACATGCGCACACACACACACACACACACACACACACACACACACACGTATACACACACGTGCCGGCTCGTCCTCATTAGGGCATCTTTGTTTCATGGCAAGGCCCAGGAGGGATGTGGAGGGGTATGAGTAAGGACCAAGGACTGGGGGGTGGCAAGGGGGGGGGGGGGGAGCAGGGGTCCATCTTGTTTTCATTAGGGCTCCATTACCCCAAATTGGTTCTTAATGGCCCCGTTTATGACTGCCATGGTGCGGCTCAACCGGCATCCCCGTTGGGGTACATTTGGGAGGGGTGTGTGTGTGTGTGTGAGTGTGTGTGTTTGTGTCAAGAGGATGGGGGTCCAATGACCCGAGTGGAAATAGGCCACTGACGCATGTCCCAGCCATCCGATTGGCTGAATTAATAATAATAGGTCAGAAATCATCCTACTAATCAGACTAGCGACAGCAATGCATCAACAACACAGAGGACATGTGGGGCCATCCACAAAACAAGTCAACGTCCAGTCCAAGGTGCCATTTAGCCTCATGTGTCCCACCCACCTCACCCCAACTGCCTTGCCATTACAAGAATAGACACGCAAACAAGACAATTCTATTAGCCAAACAGGCCCTAATGCACTAACTCTGACCAACCCAAAAGAGAAGAAGAAAAGTACATGGAGGAGAGGGATTTCCAATGCCCTCAAGTCAAGCCTAACCCATCCCAATACAACGCAGTCACCTCTCACCCAGAGAAGGTCCAGGCATCGTGGGGGGCGCCTGGAGGTTTGTCATACCACTGTCTGCCCCCCACACCCACCCAAGCTGCTGTGTATGAGAGCTAAAGCTACAGCGTCTCTGGGTTAAGTTAGCTACCAAGTTAGCAAGTTTGTTGTTGGTTGCAATGCTATTTCCCATAGCCAACTAACTAAGTTGCTAACTGGTTAGCAACTATGCTTTTGAGAAAATGGCGCCTGGGTGACTGCTGATGACAGCCGTGAGGTGCACATGGAACACAAAAGTACAAGTTTAGTGCTGCGGTTTCCACAGCAACCACGACAACCTTTCCCTCCTCATCCTACTTTTTTTGGCAGTGTCCTATTTATGGGTCTCAAAGCTCAAAGTCTTGATGCAAGGCGGGCCTGTATAAAAGGCCCCTACAGAGGGCATCGTGGCGTGTGTGTGTGTGTGTGTGTGTGTGTGTGTGTGTGTGTGTGTGTGTGTGTGTGTGTGTGTGTGTGTGTGTGTCTCAGAGCACAAGAGAGTCTGAGGTGGGTTTCAACTGAAGCTTTTATTTTTAGAGTGAATTTCAAAGCAGAAACTCAGAGGCGTGACTGCTACACGTGTACCGCCACTGATGTTCACAGCCCACGAGGACATCAGAGATGGAGGGATGAAAGCAAGCTAGCATGCACGCACTCACACACACAGGGACAAACACCAAAAAAAACTTTGCAGTAAATCATCTGGCCTTAAAAGTTAATTCTGAGATCTCTACCAGAGAACTTGAGATGGCTAAAAACAATGAAAGATGGGGAAACAGAATGAGAGAGAGAGAAGAGAAAAGAGAGAGAGAGAGAGAGAGAGAGAGAGAGAGAGAGAGAGAGAGAGAGAGAGAGAGAGAGAGAGAGAGAGAGAGAGAGAGAGAGAGAGAGAGAGAGAGAGAGAGAGAGAGAGAGAGAGAGAGAGAGAGAGAGACATATGGAAGCCAGATGTGTCCATCCATATCTAAATCACACATGAACCTGAGCTATTAAAACATGCTTCACCTCCCCTTCATCCTCCTCTTCCTCCCCCAATCTTCGCCACAATTCTCCTCCTCTTCCTCTGTCAAAAGCTCAACCCTGCAGTAAAACTCCCGAAATAGAGCAACATCACACATCTCTCTCACACACACACACTCGCCGCGCTGTCGCAGTCGTTACGACACACACCTGCTCCACAGTACCCGGCCACTGACCCCTATAAAAGTCCCCCTTAACTGGCCCTCTGGGTTGACGCTGATGCCATTGGACTTCAATCTGATGGCTCACGGGACTCGCAGGCCATTTGGGTTCATGATTGAAGCAAGCTGGGCCCTGGCCGCCGGGCCTCATGGGAAACGTAGTTCTTGTGCCCGGGATCAAAGCCCTGCCCCTGGCCCCGAGCGTGGACACATGGGCCCCATGAGGCGACCACGTGGAAATTGGAGGAGCGTTGGACCAGTGTCCCAGGGCCCTCAGATGTGGTATAAAAACGAGTGGACATTTCTATAAAAGCCCCGGGAACATATGGGAGCGGAGGCGAGTGGAGATTCAGAGAGAGGACTGGGGGGTGGGGAGGGGGGAGGCATATTGTAAGCTGCAGATTAGTCATCAAAAAGAAAACCATTTTTGCCAGGAAGGGGGTCTGGATTTATGGGTGGGGGAATTATGGAAACAGAGCCATGTGGTTTTGATCAATATGCCGTACGTGTGTGTGTGCGCGTGTGTGTGTGTGAGTGTGTGTCTTTCTCTCACTTTTACACTCATGCACAAGGGGAAAGAAGGCACATGTGTGTTAGTATGTTTGTTTACAGTGCATAATCCTCAATGCCTTGAAGTGGTCTGAACATTCATGCGTCCATATGAGTGCTGGGGGACATACTGTGTGTGTGTGTGTGTGTGTGAAAATATGTGTGTGAGTGAGAGTGAGTGTGTGTGTGTGTGTGTGTGAATATGTGTGCGAGTGGGTGTATGTGTGAGTGTATGTGTGTGTGTGTGTGTGGGCGTGTGTGTGAG
This sequence comes from Sardinella longiceps, assembly GCA_027497455.2. Taxonomy (NCBI): domain Eukaryota; kingdom Metazoa; phylum Chordata; class Actinopteri; order Clupeiformes; family Clupeidae; genus Sardinella; species Sardinella longiceps. Next base: position 21,325,364 of record JAODXP020000022.1, on the reverse strand, counting down.
AGAATATGTGTGTGTGTGTGTGTGTGTGTGTGTGTGTGTGTGTGTGTGTGTGTGTGTGTGTGTGTGTGTGTGCGCTACCCAGCCTTCACCTGGCTGGCCTCATTCCCAGGCCCGGGGGACATAGGTTGTGGGTGGCCCCTTGGATCTCCGAGGCGGGGGCTTTAGCTGACAACCCCAAGCCCTGCCCCTGTGCCCCAGCCCTTCATCCAGCCAGCCGAGGGAGAGACCAGACCAGACAGAGCCCCAGGCCAGGCCAGGCCAGCACCTACACATCTCAGACCTCCTGAGCCCTGCAGCCCTCTACACCCATTCAGCTCCGCTCTGCTCCACTCAGCTTTGAAGAACAAGGCCAGGCAGATTAACAAGAGGGGAGATCAGGGCAAGGCCTCGGATGTTCACCAGAGGAGAGGAAAAGAAAAAAAAGGAGGGAGGGAGAGAGAGAGAGAGGGAGAGAGAGGGAGAGAGAGAGAGAGAGAATGTGGCTGGCCTGACCTTTAGAAAGTAGACCAATTTGGGCTCAGTGACTCTGTGGGTCTCACACTTCCTGTTCCCTCAGTCACGCCATGGAGGTTAATACCCATGTCTCTGACCTCACCGTGCTTCACTCCCTTTTCTCTTTTCTTTTCTTTTTTTCTCCCCCCTCTCTTCTTTTCCTCTTTACAGTCCTCAACTCCAATGGTATATCCTTCATCTCTTGTTTGCCAATTTGTTGCCTTCAAATTTGTTTACACACACACACACACACACACACACACACACACACACACACACACACACACACACACACACACACACCCCTTACTTTTCTTTTCGGATCAGTTGTTCATTCTTTCATTCCTCTCTTTTTGCCTTCATTCCCCACCCCCATTTTTACATATTACATGAAGCAGAAGTTTCTCTTTCTCTCCCCCATTCTTCCTTCATTCCTCTCTTTCTTTCTCTCCCTCCATCCATTCCTCTCCTTTCCCTCTACTGCTTGGGCCTCCATTAGCTTGCTTTCCTCAGGAGCAAGAGAACGAGGGAGGAGTGCTGCTAAACATGGATGGATGGATGGATGGATGAAAAGGAGGAGAGGAGCAGGAGAGCAGTGTTTCGTGACCACCTGAGAGGCCTGAAGAGCAGCCAATTAGCTTGTGCCCCTGAGAGGGAGCAAAGGCAGAGGGAGAAGAGGCAGCAGGGCAGCTCTTTCAAACCCACTGCACTGCACTGACTGCACTAGCCTGCACTGCACTGCGCTACACAACGCTCTGCTCTCTCATGTTCCTTCTCTTTCTCCTACCCTCCCTCCAGTCTATTTTCCATCCAGAGTGTGTGTGTGTGTGAGTGTGTGAGAGTGTGTTTTTCCCCTGGTTTGGATCCATGCCTCCCGTCTCACCCATCCCATCGCCTCCACCTGCCCCCCAAACACACACACTTGCTTTGGCTCTCTTGCTTACAGTACCCTCCGCCCCCCCACCTCCCTCCAAACCTACCCCTCTCTTTCTTGCTCACTCGCTCTGAGGTAAGTATGTGGCATTGGTCTTAGGCCCACACACAAACCGCAGTGAGGTCAGACTGAAGGCCGTGGGTGTTTAATGTCGTGTTTCCACCCAAAGAGCTGCACAGTTTTGGGGAAAACTACATGAAATGAGGGAAGGGAGAAACAGGAAGAGAGCAAAGAGAAAGAGCAAAAAAAAAAAAAAAAACCAGAACAAAACATGAGAACTGGATCGATCTCCAAACCAAAACAACCAAGCATTCTTCAATGGGCCTTTTGGATCTACTGGGGAGACATTTTTCTCAATGGTAAACAACTTCCAGAGCCAAGGAGGGAAAGAGAGAGAGGGAGAGAGAGAGAGAGAGAGAGAGAGAGAGAGAGAGAGAGAGAGAGAGAGAGAGAGAGAGAGAGAGAGAGAGAGATGAACAGAGAGAGATGAACAGACAGAAAGCCAGAAAGAGAGACGGAAAGAGAGAGAGAGATGAACAGACAGAAAGACAGAGAGAGAAAGAGAGAGGAAAAACACACAGCTCTCATCGCCATCTGAGTGATGGGCCCAGCAGGAGTTTGGCCAGATTATCCATAATCCCGTGGGCTGAATGGCCCTTTGCTGTGAGCACTCCAACAGGCTGTTTTGGCTGCCGCTGTTGCGGTGGATCTTCCCTTCTGCGTGGGCTTCCGTGGGGAAGAGAAGGGGGTGCTTGGGGGGCTCATCAGTTTGGCTGAACTGAGAACAGTAGGGTCTGATTCTTGGTCAGCTAAACCAGCCTGATATGCTGGCCAGAGGCCAGTTAGAACACGGAAGGCTCTGGAGTGTGTGTGTGTGTGTGTGTGTGTGTGTGTGTGTGTGTGTGTGTGTGTGTGTGTGTGTGTGTGTGTGTGTGTGTGTGTGTGTGTGTGTGTGTGTGTGTGTGTGTGTGTGTGTAGGAGGATGTCCTTAGCAGACTCAGTGGGCAGTGGAGCGCTGGGTGATTGTTTGCTTTGGCTGCCATTTGGACAAACAAACGGAGCTTATTGACGCCATGATGGACGACAGCCAGCCAGCAATGGAATCTGCCCATCAAAGACGTGTGTTTCTGTGTGTTTTTGTGTGTGTGTGTGTGTGTGTGTGTGTGTATTCCGAACTCTGTGTGTAGACTGTGTTGGTGCAAGGCAGAAGACGACACTCTGACTGAGTGTGTGTGTGTGTGTGTGTGTGTGTGTGTGTGTGTGTGTGCAAGCATTTACTGTGGCCTCCCCTATGCACCTAGTGGGCAGAATTCACACCAAACTGTGATCTGAATAAATCGACCTCTCTCCTTCCTCTAGTTTAACCCTCACTTAGACATCGGCAGACAGACAGACAGACAGTCAGACACACACAGACAGACAGTCACACACAGAGCAAGAGTGTGAGACAGCGAGAGAGACACACACACTCCTCCAGAACAGGCTGCGAGAACACCCCGTCCTCACATAGCCAGTGCAACACACACACACACACACACACACACACACTTGAAGATAATTCAGAACAGGAGTTGAGTGCCCCTGCGGGGGCCCGAGTACCAGTGCATGCAGTCAGAGCATACAGCCCTCTTCCCTTCCCTTCCCTTCCCTTCCTTTAGCTTTCGCTTCTCTTCTGTCGTCGCCCCAGTTTAAAAGGAGTTCACCACGGGGCACCACACACACACAGCCAGTCTGGTCTCAGTCACTGTGGCAACCGTTAACTGGCAACTAACAACATTATGGGCTGCTGAGTGGAAAGGCCTCTTAAACAAGCCTTTAATACGTTTCCTACCCTACCCTTCCTTTTATCGCTGTCTATACACTGACACCACTCCCAACACAGACAGACAGACAGACAGACAGACAGACAGACAGACAGACAGACAGACAGACAGACACAGACACAGACACAGACACAGACACAGACACACACACACACACACACACCTACCCATCTAACTCAAGTCAACATCTAATCTTGAGATTAGACACAAAGAGTGTCTGGACAGGTGTGTTGATGTTTAACCTAAGGTGTGTGTTTTGTGCAACTGTGTGTGTGTGTCTTTGAGAGGGAAAGAACTTCAGGTGAGGCCCATGGCTAAAACTTAGTCACTAAACAAACTCTGAGCCCCTCAGAAGTAGGTCATCTTACATGCCAAGAGGGGGAGAAGTGGAGAGGGCTAGGGGGAACACACACACACACACACACACACACACACGACGTAGACCCCATGGTGCAACATTACCTCCCCCAAACTTCGTGAGCCTCTGGTAAAGGTAGAGGTGTTCTCAGAATATGTTAAACAGCTTGCTTGTACCATGGTCTGGTTCACTTTAATTATTCATTAAACAGAGCAGAGATACTGGATACCACACACACACACACACACACACACACAAAACCTATCACAGTCCACAAAATACACTTTTCCAGCCTTCATTCTTCATGGTTTCTTACAACAACTTTTACCTATGAAGGACACACACACACACACACACACACACACACACACACACACACACACACACACACACACCATTTAAATAGGCAGAGGTCTTGCTTTCAGTGCAAATGGCGAGCAGAGTTGTCCCTCTCCCTCTCCTCAGGGTTCATTAGCATTGTGCCACCAACGCTGGTGACTCCCGCTGTTCCTCTGGAGGGAGAAAACAGCTCTCTTTCTCTCTCTCTGCCTCCTTCTCTTCCCCTACTTTTCCTTCCTGCCTCTCCATTCCTTGACCACCCCCCCTACACACACACACACACACACCCTCTCTGCCACCCACAGTACAGTGCTGTCTCTGTACTCAGTGTCTGTGTGCGGCGCAGTGCAGCCTGCTGTGGCTCCGGCTCAGGGATGCATTTGAGAGAACAAATGCAGATTAACTCACATCAGGAGCGCCCCGCCACACACACACCCAGACACACACACACACACACCCAGACACACACACACAAACACACACGTGTACACACGTCTGCCCTTGCTCTCAAATGCCCCAACTCTCAACTTTCACATTTACCAAGGGACTAGTAGAAGGGTGTGTGTGTCTGTGTGTCTGTGTGTGTGTGGAAAGAAAAAGGAGCAGGGGCAAAAAAATAAAAGGGGGGCATATTTTTCCATGACGGAAGACCACACATAAGAGTCAAAAGTGTAGAGGGGAAGGAAGAGACACACACACACACACACACACACACACACACACACTTTTAAAGACCTGTTCTGAGGGATGGGGCAGAGGGCCAAAGGTCAGCAACCTGAAAAACAAAAACTGTCCACAAATCACCAGCTGGCCTGAGGAGGTGGTCGTGGTGCTGTGTGTGTGTGGGGGGGGGCACCACTTAACATGCCAGCCCACCAATGAGGCACGCAGAACCAATCACAACTGGCCAATCAGAGCCTTCAGAGAGCAGGGAGGATGGGGAGGGGGCACAGGGGTCAAACTGCTCAACTTGATGTGAACCATGACTGTGCTGGGGGCCAGAGGTACGCTACATGACACACAGGAAGCACACACACACACACACACACACACTCACCAAGGGTTTTGTTTTTCTTCTTTCAAATACCATCCTCTGTGTGTGTGTGTGTGTGTGTGTGTGTGTGTGTGTGTGTGTGTGTGTGTGTGTGTGTGTGTGTGTGTGTGTGTGTGTGTAGAGGCTGTCTTTCTTAAGCTGTTGTGCCAATGGAGCATCATTTCATGCTAGAGTGCACTGATGCCCCCGACAGGCACAAAAACACTTAATGCTTAGCATCTGAAAAGCCCAAGGCACAGATATGAACTCGCAGCGAGTGCATTTTCACACCTGGGAATTGTCTGGGCCTCAGTGTGTGTGTGTGTGTGTGTGTGCGTACTTTATGGAGATGGTAATTTTGTTTGTGTACCCGGGAGGGTGTGTACATGCATGCAAAGCTCCGATAGACTAAGATACTATTAAGGATTCAAGTCACTGCAACCTATTGTTTAACAGAAGAACTGGACCACACACAGCTAACACCCCAGGTGTGTGTGTGTGTGTGTGTGTCTGTGTGTGTGTGTGTCTGTGTGTGTGTGTGTGTGTGTGTGTGCGTGTGTCTGTGTGTGTGTGTCTGTGTGTGTCTGTGTGTGTGTGTGTGCATGCATGCTGTCTTTTACTGTTAAATATCTCATCAGCTGCAATTGACGCGAGTCTTGCCACACACACACACACACACACACACACACACACACACACACACACACACACGCACACACCTGTTGAATCACACCAGGGGCTTCAAACAGCATGGTGGCCCACAAGTGAACAAACACAGACAGGAGCAGCAGAAGCGGCTAACTTCTTGTTCGGGAAGACAAATACACTTCTGTACACCCCCATCTACCTAAAATACTGCACTCGGTTCAAACAAGGGTGCCACTGAGGAACCTTATTGAGGCTGCAATCCAAGTCAGCATATACTAATAAACAAAGGCCACATGTGGCCCTCTTAAAGTGGAGCTCAACAGCTATGTGTTTCAAGTGTGTATGAGGACCCTTTTTAAGCAGTGGGGATTTTTTGTTCACCTTGCACATGCGCACGCGTGCGTGCACACACACATGCATGCACCCAAATGCACACACCCACACACACAATCTGTAAAGGTGTGAAATTATTATATCAGTAATGTGAAGGGGATTATCGATTATCTATTTTGACAGCTTAAAATGGCCCCAGATGGGGCAAAGACCAGACACAGCTGCAACAGGTGTGTGCCCAAAAGCACTATTTAGTAGAGGTTAGTAGAGGCTGTGTGTGTGTGTGTGTGTGTGTGTGTGTGTGTGTGTGTGTGTGTGTGTGTGTGTGTGTGTGTGTTGTGACTGCAGCAGGTGTTGTACAAACTTGTCAGACCAAATCACACACTCTGTGAGCAATGGCAGCCATTGGAGATAGGATAAAAGAAAACAATATGTGATTTCCTTTTAGGTACCCACACATGCAGCTCTCCAATTTCCCTCATGCGTTTGAAGTGAAAGATTTACAGTTCACATTCACACACTCGCACAAAACAACTGGTGCTCTCCCTCAATTTTGTGGTGAAAAACTAATTGCACTCATGCACCCTGTACACTCTTCGAACAAAAGTCAACACACACACGCACACACACACTCCCTTCCCCTCAGGGCCAATATTCTCAAATAAGAGAGAGAGTCAGTCACCATGACTACAGTTTAATCACCTGATTAAATCTTTTGATCCATCCTCCTGAAATTATATAACCCCAGGGTAGTGCTGAGAACACAGTCACACCATGCTGTGAGCTAGCACAGATGCACACACACACACACACACGCACACACACACACACACACACACACACACACACCTATATTGACCAGAGTAAAACAACAT
>JAODXP020000022.1:21303529-21313529 GCA_027497455.2 Sardinella longiceps | reverse complement strand
CAACATAGCTCCCCTCTTATCGCAATCAAACAGGCACATTCCAGCCAGGCCCAAACGCTTTCTCTGTGTCTTTCTTCCCTCTTTTCTCTCCTTCTTCCCTCTGCTCTCTCTCTCCTCCTCCTCCTCTCTCTCTGCCTCTCTGAGCGTGGTACATGTTTGATGTGCAGGTTGGCACAGAGGACGAGAGGTGGGGGGTGGGACTGAGACCGTCTGGCATCTCACCGCCACACCGCCCTTCCAGAGGGGAAGATGGGCCTCCCCAGAGGAATGTAGCCAGAGAGAGAGAGAGAGAGAGAGAGAGAGAGAGAGAGAGAGAGAGAGAGAGAGAGAGAGAGAGAGAGAGAGAGAGAGAGAGAGAGAGAGAGAGAGAGAGAGAGAGGATTGTGCAGAAAGGTGAGGTGTTCATATTCTCAATCAATAACATTCTCCTTCTTTCTTTTTTAAATCACTAATGTCATCTGATTCATATACATTTTTTCTCTCCCTCTCTCAGAGAGCGAAAGAGAGAGCGAGAGAGAGAGAGCACTCACAGTACAGTACAGATTTCTCACAGGGCTACCCAAGTCCCCAGCTACATTAACAGTGATTCATGTCAATTTATGTAATTTCTTTCATGTTTACCTGTTGAGTCAGTGAAGACAAGGTATCTGGGAGAAGGAAAAAAACGAGGGGTTGCCCCTATCTACGAGAGGCGGCTCAAGCAGATTCAGTTACTATATAACCGAACAATGGCACTAACTGTTTTGACAGGTGAGACGAAAGGGGGGTGATTCATGGCGAGACTATGTGCACAAGAGTTTCGGCCGCAGAGTGCGAAAACAAGCCCGGAGATGAAGGCAACACCTTGCTATTTAAGACGCCTTCACGGGTAGAGAGAGAAGGCACAAGCAAATTAGAGGGAGAAGCAGTAGACATGCCATCAAGAGGGCTTGTGTTTTTCTCCCTCAAGAAGGAACATGTGACCTGAGAGACCAAACAAATAAAAACAAAACAGCTGTTGTCATGGCAATTATCTAAAAACAGGCAACCTGGAGTCAACATGCTTGCTTTAGACCTCTTATTTTGATAAGAGACAACAGTCTCTCATACATACAACCACACACACAAATACAACAAATCTTAGACCTCCTTGTGTGAAACTCATGAAGTGAGGTGGGCTTACCCGGGCAACCATGTTCACTTGGGCGTCTACATGAGCCGCACAAACTGGACTTTGCTCAGTAGCGTCTGTCACTAGCTCGAAGCTCTTTACCTCATTAACACCTCCATCCTCCAAGCCTCGTTACCTTTCAAAACCTGATTCATTCTCAGAAGAGACCCCCTACCATCACTCAAAGTGGTCTTCATGCAACTCCACTCTAATCTCTGCATCCCCACAAGCCCTGAGCTTGATGCTTGTGCTTCGGTTTAACCCTTAAAGTCCCACTTGACCAAACATTGCTATGAGCTTAGCGTGGAGCCGCACACATACCAGACTGACTGACCAAACAAACAGATCCCTCAAGGGACTTCACAGAAGGCTGACCAATTTATCTCCTCTAGCAATTTTTACAGGCCCAACGGAGTCACACACAGGTAACAAACTTAAACATTGAAAAGTGTCCACCAAAACTGCTCACATAACATTCATTAGCTTTGACCATAACAGTGGACTGAAACCATACAATACTATACAATCTCTTTCACCACTTTAAACCAAACCATCATTTGGATCAATCAACCAGCCATCTATGACCGATTCCAAGGTAACCAAGAACAATAACTCCTGCTTTCCTTGTTATAGCTCAACCCAGGCTATACCCACTATGACCCAACCCGGGCTAACTTCCTTGAACTCCCGTCCTCAGATGTTCTGCTCTGTCAGTGTCCATTTGTCTGCCCTTCAGGCAAGCACACCCAGTGTCAGCACATTCAGGCTGTTGGAGCAACAATCAATTCAGACCGACAGGCAGCTAGATGGCTCTTTAAACTAACTGTTGGTCAGCTGCACTGGCCACTTCAACTGATCATCCAGAGTACAGATTTAAGACTGCTGAGCTGAACACTTTCCTTAATTCCTACGTTTTCTTGAGTTTTTTCTTTTTCTTTTTAATCATTCAGCTTTCAAGCCACTTTTAAGTGGGCCTGCATGATGATCTGTTCCAGGGGGAACATCATGAATAAATTGTAAAATCAAGTTACCATTAATAAGATTTAATGAACTGAATTAAGTATCGGATGATTTCACCTCCCATTACTACAGTGTTTGTTCATAATGCGATCCACAAGAGTGAGCCCATCCTGGGAACATACAGAGTCTGACCCCCTGATGAACAGTGTGTGCTAAACAACAACAAATTAAAGGTGTAGTCCAAGAATTGTATCGACTAACTTTTCAGCCAAAGTCCTGACTACTCATGACTCAAGGGATAACAAAAACAGCTTTGGTGCTTATAGTAACTGTAAATAAGAGTCTCTCAGCTAGAGTCACACAATATGGTCAATGGTTCAGGAGTGTGGAAGATAGTGATAGAATTTGATGGAATTTGTGTGTCTGTTAAGTTCAAATGTCAACCTTTTGCATGAGTGTGCAACCTCAGCAGGTCTTTTCCTTCAAGTTGAAAATGGTAAAGGGATCTGGACTCACCCTGACAGGTGTGCTCTTTGCTTGCACCCTCTGCACTCCTGGAACTCCCGGTTCTCTCTGTGCCCCCGATGCCTGCGCTCTGACCAGCACGCCCGCGGTGCCGTTAGCCACACATACCCCGGTGCCCGCTCCGCCTCCAGCACCAGTCACCGGGCCGGGCCTTCTGGGTCTCTGCTTGATGCCGTCCAGCAGACGCACCAGCAAGATGTTGCTGGGCAACTCGTCCACGCCGCTCTCCACCAGTGTGCGGCACTCTGGGCAGCGCAGCTCCCCTCGCGAGCCGACGATGCCCAGCAGGCAGCGCCGGCAGAAAGTGTGCTGGCACGGCAAAACCTTGGCCGAGGCATCTAGACGCTCCAGGCACACTGGGCACTCCAACAGGTCCAGCAGCGCAGACTCATCCATTGTTAATTTCCTTACACTTTCTCTCTAGCTCTGCAAAGTAATGTCACTCACTCACTCAATCACTCAGTCAGTCAGTCTCTCTAAGTGTCAAGCTGTCCAGTCTGGCCTCTCTTCCTGACTTTCAGTCTGGCAGGAAGAGGGCCATGCTCCTTGTAGGTTTGTTAGGAAGCAACAGTCCTTGGGCTGATCACGTTACTCCCATGCCTCAGTTATTGCCATGACACCGACAGCATCTGTGAAAGACAAGAGCGGGCAGTCCATTGTCAGGAGATGAGAAATGACACCCATTGATGAAAACAGAACGAATAAAATCAGAATCTCCTGCATATGACAAATTACAAAATAAGACGGCAGTCAGTCAGCCTACCGACTGACAATAAATTGGTCAATTAGTCCTCATAATGGCCATACGTACAAGAGACATCAAAATTGCAGCCACAAATCACCCTAGTATTTCTCAAGCAGGAGAAGACAACGGTTCAGAGAGGGTTACGGTCACGTTTGACTGGATGGATTTACGTGCCCGCACTACTAAACGAGCACAACACCCGATCCCGACCTCTCAAACGGCAGCTCCCGCCCAGTAACCTCTCTGTCCTGTGGGAAGGTCTTCAATGTTTACCCCGAGTCGCCGGGTCAGCCTACCCAGTCATCAGCAAGATGCAGAAACCTCATTGTTCAGCCTGGTGCATCTTATTTTTGAAAAATTTTACATGACTACAAAGACAACAGCACAGTTTTACATACTAGGGTACTCTCAAGGATGACCTAAAATTGACTACCATTACACTGGCTCTTTCATGGGCTAGAGAGAGAAATTCATTCTCGTCTTTGGAACAAAATTGAGCAATTTTTCCCCAAAAAGTACACAAACTGCCATGCGCAATGGCGAATAGCAACTCCAATAAATAGACTTTATCTATGCTGAATCTAAAACCCCCATGAGAACACCATCTGTAAATCCCACAGCAGACAGATTTCTTGAGGTAACCAACAAAAAAACAATGTCATGTCCATCTGGGACAGAGAATCTGTCTTGCGCCTTTTATGAAGTGAGCCGGTAGCCTAATGGCAAGCTCCCCTAACCTAACCTTAAACGGAATCCTGAACGTGATTCAGATTTTACCAACCAACGAACATGACTCGCATCTCCAAATCTATTACAGGGAGAATAACTTGCATGAGTTTAGCAAGATTGGGTCAATAAAGAATAAGGGACTGAACCTTAATATATCCAGGCGATCAAGGATCCTAAACAGCAATCCAACAAACAACGCATAGCCTACATAAGGGATAAATGAGATGGATCGTGTGTAGGCTAACCTATGGCCAACAGAACTCTGAATCAACTATTACTACGATAGGCTACTACTCCGTGAGTAGCCTAACGTAGCCTGGCTGCAGCCAGCCAACACGAATCCCTGTTAAGCCCATAGATCCGAGTAACAAAGCTCCTCTGTCAATAATGAATATGCGTAAAACAAGTGAAAATGCGAATATTTATTATCGTTGTGATCAGAAGTTTGTCCTTAGAAGCAGAAAATGTTGACCTACCTCGGAGAGTGCGCCTCCTTTTATATCCCCCTCCTCTCTTTCCAGAACAATTTCTTTTCGACTTCAACAGCCGACCAAGCACGCGAATCGCCGCCTCTCGCTACTTTCCCAAGCTCTAACGTTAGTTCTCAGTGAAGCCTGCTTGTTGTTTTTCCTCGTTCTCTCGACGCAAAGTTAAAAAGATGGCACTCACGTCATTATTTTTGACGTGTGAAATATCCGTGAACGCTTAAGGTAGCGTTTAATAAGTATCATGGTAAGGGGAAAAAAGAAATGAGCACAGAACTCCTGCGTCCGTGTCCGAACGCCATGATGAACTCGATTGTTACTTTGTAGCACCCCCAGTGGCTTATATAGCGCGACTACTCTTGACGGCGGGTGCAGCCGCTCAGTTCCAGAAAACAGCAGCAGTTTGGTTTAGCGTATAACATAAACGAATGATAATAAAAATAAAGACTAATTACAGTAGGCCTACCCACTGATGTAGACAAGGCAAGGTGAACCTCCTAAAATTTTGTTTGGCCTCGCTTCCAACGTTAAATTTGATTGATGTTTGCGATATCTATGACTTTTCTTTTCTTTTTTTTTCTTTTTTTTTAAATAGGCCTAAACTGATTCGAGAAAGTAGCCCAATTTGAGGCGCCCAAACATCACCAAATGAAAAACAATTGACAACTATTTTACTTTCATCTTAAGTCAACATTTGTTTAATCTTTCCCAAAGTTTTCGGGTTACAACCTACTGTATCAGGCCGGCTACAACTTCAATCATCTGCCATATCCGACTATATGACTAAACTACTTGCCACTGTGCAAAGCCTGTTCTGCCCCTCCTCCTTCAGAGCAGGCAAAGGTTGTAACCTACTGGTAGACGTGTTAATGCACATGTCAAGTTACATCATAGGTGTAGTTATCAGTGTGTGGACCCTCTCTATGGCACAACATGTTGCCCTAAAGAACAACCCAGCTGTGCACACCACAACCCTTACATTCCTCATCCCTCCCTACACATTCCACAACGGAAAATGTGCAGTGGTGCCTACAGGAAAGCACAAAACCTGACTCCAGGCTGCCATAAACACCTATAAAACAAAATGTAAAATGTGGCCATTGATAGACTGGTCACCAAACATAGACATACAGTGTATCTGTTTATGTATGTGTTGTGTGTGTATGTATATGGTGAATTACTATCAGTGATCTGCCAATTTAGTGCGATTTTCTCATAGTCATTAAAAGTGGAAATATAATGTAAAAATGTAAAAACTACCATCCACATTTCTATAACACAGTGCAAACATCATGATCACGTTTAACCCTTGTGGGCTCTCACATCCTCTGTCATAAAAATGAGCCGCCAGAATACCATTGCTCTCATTGCTAGGCAGGTTATAGTTTTTACATTATGGCTATTACATTGTTTTTATTGGTGATATTGCTTTATTGCTTTATTGCTGACATTGGTGGGTAACATTGCTGAAAGAATTACATTTTTAATTTCTCGGACGATGGTTTCCTCTGCCCTTTTGCTCTTTAGGCTACCTATAGCCTACCATACACAGAAGTGAGGCTCAGGAGGATAGAGAAGAGGGAGAAACAACAATAAAGAGAAAAGATTTATATCGATCCTATTTTCACGACAGTGCATATTGAGAGAGACCCAGAGAGACGGAGGGAACAATAAATGTGTGTGATTTATGACATGTTGGCCCTTTGCTGTTGGATGTGATCCCATTGGGCCTAGCAGGAGCTCTAGGGTCATATTTCACTGTTGCCGTGGGACACGTGCTCCGCCCCCATGAGGAAAGGAAGGGGGCTTTTAAAGCAGCAGCTTTTTACTTCCTGGTTGACCCTCAGATACCTGCCCCTTTCCATATCCACCACTGTGGTTTGTGTGCGCAGGTAGACAGTCCTTTAAACGTTCAACATTGTGAGGCAGTCAGAGCGACGTATGCACCTGGAGTCACTTTAGCTTCCCTGTTAGACAAAAGAACAAAACAAATGCATGGCAACAAACACAAAAGGACAACTCAACAAACAACACACATTACAACCAATACACTTAGCCTAAGGGCATAGCAGGAACTAGCTGAGTACATATTGCTGAGGGATAAACTGATTAAGACTGTTATGTAGAACATGGGACACACCCTTACAAGGTAATTAACACTTTAAGGAATGCAAACTGCATTCTTAACCAGATAAAAAGGGTTAAAGGTGTATTTTATTTCCAGTTACACTTTGGACAGAAGATGATACTATTATAGTCACACTGTGTGTGTGTGTGTGTGTGTGTGTGTGTGTGTGTGTGTACGTTTTCATACATATCAACCTGTCCATATATGAACTTGTGTGTGCATGGAGGCACCTGTAACATGCAAAAACACTGAGTAGTCATGCAAAACGTATTCTATGCCTTTGTTCCTACAAATCACAAATGACATTTAAACATCAAATCCTCTTAACATTTAAAGCCTTCCTCTGGTGACAGATACAAGACTACATTTTATGATCATTATGTGTTTGAGGCCTACAATTTTACGGTATGTACATTTAGACAGGCAGGCAGGCGGGCACGCACACACACACACACACACACACACACACACACACACACACACACACACACACACCAACAACACAATGAGGCCACACACATGATTGAGGTGACAGCTGTGTTATTGCCTATAAAGGCAGAATGAGCGGGGGAGAGGGAGCCAGAGAGAGATGACATGACATATGCTCCCATCTTTCCCCCTGAAAGGAGAAACAAGGCCTGACAACGGTGTTGATGGATTCAGAGAGCCCCTAGAGTCTCGCTGCCGCACAACACTACCACCATACTCACCAGAAAACCTGCTTGCAAATTCAAACAGTGGCTGCCTGGCTGGCTGGCCGGCTGGTTAGAGAGATGGCGTCAGTCACAGCGTGGGCTGATGTTTCTCCCCCGTCTACGCTGTCTGCTCTCGGTTTAGGTCATTCAGTCAAGACCAGGGTGGAGCTGCCAGACAGACAGAGAGACAGACAGACATTCAAAACCTCAGGATGAAGCCACAAGACAATATGACATTCCCTGCTGCTCAGCGTAACACCACAGGAACAAGGCAGCAGGGGGGGGGGGCGGATTGGTGGAAAAGGGAGCGCAAACACTACATAAATTGTGGGAAATGAAGATATAAACCAAAGAGCTGAAACATTATAATACACCCAACCCATGAGAGATTTATTCTAGGTGAGAGTGCTCACTTTTTTTTTTTTTTTGCTTGACACTTTCACATGAATTATTTATGTGACAAAGATGATGCTCACTTCTTTGCCAGCACTGGATTTGTTTTGGGTCCTCTTCATAGCTGGACAGGATGAACAAAAAAAAGAGACTTATTTTTGTTTAACTGAAATGACATACCATTTAAGGGTCCTCCGCAGCCCTCAAACATATGAACAGTATTATTTAGATGAAGAAGAGAGGTCTTTATTCAAAAAATCTTTATTAACTTATGCCAACAGGTTTTAAGAGCAGAACAAGAAATTTTAAAGTGTTAGATCTTAAATGCCACAGAACTTACATGGTGCTCATCCAGAAAATGTTGAAGCTTGAGTTTGAAAACGTGGTCTGAAGACAGACCAATTTACTGAGGAGCCACTGTGTAAATCCTCCCTTGAATACCCTGGTCGAAATCCAGTGTTTGTTCAATTCACAAGATAAGCATGACTAAAATTGAGTCTTCCACCCCCCCCCCCTTTTTTTCTTTCTTATTTTTAAATGGCACCATTTTATCGTGGTGTCCCAGAGGATTTGTCTGGATAGAAGCCACAGAGAGTAAACTGGATCGGATGCTAGGCCTTGTAATAAATGAACCTAACTAGAACATGGGTTAATTAAATTGTCTCTGTAAAACACCTACTGGTGCATAAGGGAATTAGAACAGCGATAGCCCAGAGTTAGGGGGTCTGAGTCCGGGGGACTATGGTTGGCGCTTTGTGGATTTGCATTTCAATCTGCCCCCCATCTGAAACCTAACCTGAGAGCATACCCACAGGCGCACGCACGCCCATGAGATTATGCAGGAGGGGGGACCTGGAGATGAAGGTAAATTAATAAGCGAGTAGGTTTCCATTCCCTGAAATATGAGAAATTATGCAGCTCACAAAAGACAGGCTGGGGAAGGAAAGAAAAGAAAAAGAGAGAGAGAGCGAGAGAGAGAGAGAGAGAGAGAGAGAGAGAGAGAGAGAGAGAGAGAGAGAGAGAGAGAGAGAGAGAGAAGCTTATCAGAAAGGGAAGAGTCTTTGGGGAGATTCCAAGAGGGAAGTCAATTATTTCTGTCCCAGGGAACCCATAAATAAACGACAACACCTGGGAAAAATGAGCCAATTTAGATAGAAATCTTCCCATGATAATGCATCCTCTTCAGCCCATGTGTGCCAGGTCCACGTGCTTAAGCTGTTTGGGATATTTACAGTCACCCGCAGAATTATGTCACTGTATTCTCCTCACAAGAATGCCAACATCCTCATTTCCCATAAAAGACCATGCTGCAAGGGCTAATTCAATTCCTATTGCAGATCATGAAATAATATAATTTTCGAATAAAAGAAATGTCAGTGGGCATGTACTGTAGCCTACGCCAGACCTACTTGCAATGAAGTGAGAAACACACAAAGGGAACGGCTATAAAATGCAAAGGCAGACATGGCGTTTATGGGAAGGCATGACTACAACCGTAGCGTCCTGGGATGAACAGTGCACGCATTTCCAGTAGTAATGACTCACACATCTAAAAATAATGCAGCCATGCAGCTGCATAGTGGAAACGAATGACCCCGCTGAACATACAGTAGTGAAGCACATACAGTACAAAAGAGTGCACAAAACATCTTTGGCCCTCAACATACCACTGAATATACTGTAGTAGAGAGAAGACCATAACATGAATTTGAAGATGAATTATTCATGTGTATGTTTGGGTGACTTGTATGGACTAAGACAGGTGTTCTAACATCTGCATTCTTGTTTCATAAGCAAATAAAAGAGAGAAAAAATTCATTCAGTATTAATCACACACGTCATGTCTCATCTTCATCATGGCCTGCACAACCTCAGTAATTTCACCCCTATTCTCTGGCTCATTTCACCAATGAACAGGTACGCTTGTTTACACTCCGCTGACATGAGCAGCAGAGAAAGAAAAAGAGAGAGAGAGAGAGAGAGAGAATGAGAGAGAATGAGAGTGTGTGTGTTTTTGAGTGACAGAGAGAGAGAGAGAGAGAGAGAAAGCGTGATCACAATTCATAAAACAAAACAAACGGTTACGCCCAAATCACTGAGACATGAAATGTAATCAGAGAATGAGAGGCATCATGAAAAATAAATTGGATGAATAATAAATTTTATGATAAAAAAACATTGACATAGCAA
>JAODXP020000022.1:21293529-21298529 GCA_027497455.2 Sardinella longiceps | reverse complement strand
CTGAGTGGACACACACACACACACACACACACAGAAAATTGAAGATTTTAAATGGCAGCAATTTGCGGTCCGGCATACACACTGTTTTTCCACTCACAAACACACATACACAGACACAGACACACACGGACGCAAACACAGACGCACACACATATACCCATTGACACACACATGCACGCACACACACAGATGTTCACTCTGGCAGAGGCACAGGTACTCTAAACCTATTTCATAGATTCACACGGCCATATGACAAATGGACCATCTGTTACGCCATGGCAGTTTAACATCTGCATGCGCAACATGACATGACTGGGCAATTCTACGCAAGACCAGACCGTACCCGAGTGCCACTCTTCATTCAGCTGGCTATCACTGCTGTGATGCTCTTCCTCGCCATCCTCTTCCTCCCCCTCACCGACCCCGTTGGTGAGCGGCCCTGCTGGGTCTTCATCAGGACTGCTGCGGCCGTTGCTGTTGCTGGAGGAAGCACCTCCTTCCTCCTCTTCTTCTTCCTCCTCATCATCACCTCCCATCCCATTAAAACCTCCATTCACACCCTCCTCTTCCTCATGGCTTCCTCTTCGACAAGGTTTCTCAGCGCCGTCTTGTTCGTCCTCTCCATTATCGCTGCCTTCGTCCTCGGCACCTGGGCTACCGTTTGACGCATCCTCCTCTTCCTCCTCCTCCTCTTCTTCCTCACTGTTTGCATCCTGCAGGAGTCTTTCCATGGAGGCGCGCAGCTCCCGCAAGTCATCCTCATCCTCATAGGCACTGAAACACACACACACACACACACACACACACACACACACACACACACACACAATCAGTCATATGCAATTGCAATTCTATATCCGAGTGAGTCTGACCACATTTTCTCATGACATGCCACCTCTAATCACCCTATGTCTGCAGACAATAAGCAAGGATGATGCATACAAACAATGTAAACAAACAAGAAACAAGACAACAAAACAAACAAGACAACAAATAAGGTTGACAGTGCAAACAAACAGGACAAACAAACAAGGATAATGGACAATGCCAACAAACAGTCTCATGAGAGTGAATCTTACTCTTCTTCAGGTTCGGACTGCTCGTCTGCTTTGCCATTCTCCTCCAGGTCCTCTATCTCCAGGTTGTTGTCAGGGGCAACGGGGCCGTTCCCCTCGCCGGCATCCACGTCCGGGCTCTTGAAGAGCTTGCTGAGATCCGGCAGCGAACATGTCCGCAGCATCTGACCACGCGAAACAGAACACACACACACACACACACACACACACACACACACACACACACACACACAGATAAAAAGGCAAGAAAAGAACCCAATCAAAAAAATAAACAAATTTTAGCTGTCAAAACAGCTGCAAGACACACACACTTACACACATATGTACTAAACACACAATGAGATCATGTCTGGAAACAAATAGAGGGCTACACCATACAACTTCAGACATACTAAAAAAAAAGAGACACACATATTTTGAATTTTAAAGTGGCTGAACTGTAAAAAACAACAACATATATTTCATCATGTCTGAGGGAAATACATTTAAAAAAAAAATAAAAAAATCTGAAAAGAGCTGTAAAGACTCACAGGGAAAAAATTCCATCTGCATGTAACACCAAACAGATGTACCCAAAAAATGTCGATTAAGTAGCCAGACGCAAGCTGTCTTGGTGCACTGAAAACCTTGTCTGACTTTGGTATGTGAAACATCAATCCCTAGATCACCCAAACACTCATTACTAAGATAGCTCATCAGAATACTCTCCATCCGCCCGCCGGAGTCTGTGTGCGCGGTAGTGGAGTATTTATGGTCCTTATCCATGGCAACAATTATCTCTGACCTTACAGCAAGGACACGGCGTAAAAAATGCTGTCACATAAAGCCAGGGAATGCCTCAATGGCCATAACTTTAGTTTTAAAGGGAAACAGACTCAGGGCGAAGAGTGGAAAAGTGAGTGAATACCAAATTCAGCTCTGTGAGTGTGTGTGTGTGTGTGTGTGTGTGTGTGTGTGTGTGTGTGTGTGTGTGTGTGTGTGTGTGTGCCGGAGGATTGGGAGGCTGACTGAGTCAGGCCGTGCATGTGAAAGAATGAGAGCAAAAAGAGACGGGTGGAAAAGAAGAAAAAAAGTGTGACGAACAGGCCAGTGGGGAGAGGAGAGAGTGTGTGTTACATATGTGGCAGGACAAGTGTGGGTGAGAGAACCACTGATGCATGTGGATGTGGATATGTGTGTGTGTGTGTGTGTGTGTGTGTGTGTGTGTGTGTGTGTGTGTGTGTGTGTGTGTGTGTGTGTGTGTGTGCGTGTGTGTATGTGTGAGCGAGAGAGAGAGAAAGGAATGCCGTCGGAGGGGCCTCTGGTATAGTGACACATCAAGGATGTGGAAAAATTGCATTAATAACGCTCTAGACAGAGCAGCCCAATGTATTGCACACTGTACACCACCCTGTCCATCTAACTCTCACACACTCACAATCTTCCTACTATACACACGTATGCGCATACACACACACACAAAAATACTACTTCGCTCCTCAACACATATGCACACACACACAAATACACCTCTCTCCTCCACACACATGCGCACACACACACACCGATCACATACTTTTCTTCTACTTACTCACTTCATCCACCTTCCATCCATCCACACACACACACACACACACACACACACACACACACACACACACACACACACCTCCATCACATCACTCCCTTTCTCTGCCAGTCCTTCTATTCCTAGTTCCACCTCCACCTCCTCCTCCTCCTCCTCCTCCTCCTCCTCGTCTCTGCAGCCAGAGTGTGGGTCTGGCTCTGGCTCTAGCTTCATTAAAGATGCAGGAGAAGGTGAGAGTCCTTGCCATCCCGTCAGCCTGTGCTGGAGGTCATGTGATGAATGGCCCTGGCTCTGCTCCGCGTCCCCTCATTAATAAGGGGCTAAATGAGACCGCTATAAATAAGCAGGGACCCGAAACCTCTGGCACCCCATCTGGGGTGTCTGTCCGCCACCGGAGAGAGAGAGAGAGAGAGAGAGAGAGAGAGAGAGAGAGAGAGAGAGAGAGAGAGAAAGAAAGAAAGAGAGAGAGAGAGAGAGAGAGAGAGAGAGAGAGAGAGAGAGAGAGAGAGAGAGAGAGAGAGAGAGAGAGAAACAGAAAGGGAGGAAGAGAGAGAGAAAGATAGGGAGAGAGAGAAAGAGAAAAAGGAGGAAGAGGGAGAGAGAAGGAGAGAAAGAGAGAGGTCCTATGGGGACAGCAGTCAAGATCCGCGTGGTGCTGAAATGCCACAAGAACAGGCATGTTCTAAAAGGTTATGTTCTCTTCCGTCTCAGTAACCGTACCAGTGGTCAGTGAACTGGAATTCTGCTGTGCTGCACTGGGGCGAAATGTTTTTTAGTTCCTTCCCTCCCTCCCTCCCTCCCTCCCTCCCTCTCAGAAGCCCTGGTGTCTTTATGAGCTGACATTCAAGTAAAAGATCTTGTCATGGTTCCAGCACCACTCCTGTAATGTTCCTCAACTATAAGGTGCTGTATTTTACATTGCCATTGAATAGTATATCACAAGAGGACAGTATCTAACCCCTTATACAGAGACTCCGAGTTATACAAGATATGTGTTTATCAACTAGGCCTCAGTGGCATAACATGCAGCTTGTGTTGGAGGGGGAAGAAACTACTTGCATGTGGCTTCTCTCTCACTCTCTTTCTTTCTTTCTATCTCCCTCATACATCTTTGTTTTTTTTTCCCCCTACTACATGGAGGCCTAAACTGCCATCTAAAAAAAAAAAAAAACTCCATCTGATTACATTTAACACTTACAACATCAACGATGACACTTCCAAATGGGTACATTTGTCAATGCAGTCTACACTGTTTAAAGAGATCTTGGAGACGCCCGTCCCTGGCACAGACACATCAGGGCAATTACACAGCTGGGCCATAACCCATATGCCACAACATTAGAGGGTCAGGGGTTAATTTGTGTGAAATGCCAAAGGAGATGCCGTCAGCATTCATCCACATCAGAGGAGCAGTGGCATACTGGAAGCAATTTCAACCTCACTGTCCACATGCATGCAAATAAAACCACTTCTAATGCATTCACACACATCAACACTGGCTGCAACACGGAGGCTACATTGGATGCATTAAGTCAAAGACCTATCTGACATAACAATCAGCTTCCATTAAAAGCAATGGAAATGGCAGCACCAGATACAGAAGCACAGCCAACATTCTAAAAAAAAAAAAAAACATACACCATTCATTTCAATGTACTTTTGACAGAAAATAACTTAAGACTTCCGTACCGGATCCAGTGTAGCCCTAGGGTAATGGAAAACATCTTCAATACCTACACTTTAGAACTATTTCTGCAACATTAACAATGCAGCATTATAAATGCAATGCATTATCAATGCGAGATCAGAGCCTCACACCCCCAACCTATTTAAATATCCAAGTCTCCCTGGAGTTGTGGCAGTGGCAAGCTTCGGATTCCAACACAATTTTTCAGCGGGCTACTGGCAGGATGTCTGACAAACTTTTTGGTGACGGCAGAAGGGGAGAGAAAAAAAATAACCTCCCAAAGTTAGCACATTCATTCTGCTGACAGCAGAGAGATCAAACAGCTTGAGGTCTCTGGTAATGTGATTCTAATGATCATCATCATTATAGCAACACTCCATCTGCACTGTGGCACCCGTATTAGGTTTACTTATGGGCAAATAATTCAGGGCATATGAGGCCTCTTTGGAAGACAATGCTTATGGGGGTGGGATGACATTAATTTTGCAACATTACGTATATTTTTCTGTATTAGCGCTCGCTACCAATAAATATGCAGGGAATGCTACGCTCCGGAAATTGGCACAGAGTTGCTAAAGGCATTAGAATGAGGTATTGCTGTGATCATGTTTCTGTGAGTTCCTGGGCCTAGCTCATATGTAACACTGTCATGTCTGGTTCCACATGGGCT
>JAODXP020000022.1:21226029-21288529 GCA_027497455.2 Sardinella longiceps | reverse complement strand
ATAGAAAGGAAGGTTGAAACTAAATGCTTACATACAGCAAATTTAATAGCAATGGTAAATGTGTGTGCGTGTGTGTGTTCAGCTTTTACCAGGTGATGTCAGGCAAGTCTCTTCTAAAGTCTGCTGTGCAATGGGGAGGACAGGCGGCGCTCCCGCCTCCCACTTCTTTCTGTCGCCCCCGGAGACAGGCCTCTCCTCCTTCTCCTTCTCCGCTGCCACTACTGGTTGGCTCTGCTGCGGGGAGGAGGCAGGACGAGGTGTCGACACCGTCGCTGCACTGTCGCTCTTCTCTGACGGCAAGCTCTGAGCCCTCAGGCTCTCGTTCAGTCGCCGCAGGATCTCCCTCTTCTCACTCTGTGGACACAGCGTCACACCGCCACAGAGGAACCACATTTAAATGACCATCTACAACGCAAACTCAATTCTTGCTGCTCTTGGGTGCTCCTTGTTAACACTACACAAGCTTTTGCTTTTGTGACATTTGTGACTCTCACTTAATCAGAAGACACTCAGCAACAAGATTAAGTGGGGCTGAAAGTGGACTCAATAGTAAAAATAAATAAATGATAAGCTACGTCAAACCGTTTCCAAGTTATAATATTTGACCACTAGGGGCGCTACAGAGTTTCGATTCATGGTTATGCGTGGTCAGAACACGGTCAGGAGTCCATAAACCAAGTTTGGATAAGCTATGTCAAACCGTTTCCAAGTTATAATTTTTGACCACTAGCACTTTTAGCACCTTTCCTGCTTGACCAGGTGGTGGTGCTATAACAGGCACGCCCACGGGGTGTCTAGATATCATCACAGGCACACGATCTATGAACCTGTGAAGTTTCAGATCAATCGGGTAAAGTATAGTCAATTTCTGGCACTTTTCCTGCTTGGCCAGGTGGTGGCGCTATAACAGCCACGCCCACGGGGTGTCTAGATGTCATCACAGTCATACTATCTATAAGCCAGTGAAGTTTCAGATTAATCGGGTAAAGCAGTATCAATTTCTAGCACATTTCCTGCTTGGCCAGGTGGTGGCGCTATAACAGCCACGCCCCGGGGTGTCTAGATATCAAAAATGCTTCACCTGGACAGGTGCTTCGGTCTTGGGGGACTCATCCT
This sequence comes from Sardinella longiceps, assembly GCA_027497455.2. Taxonomy (NCBI): domain Eukaryota; kingdom Metazoa; phylum Chordata; class Actinopteri; order Clupeiformes; family Clupeidae; genus Sardinella; species Sardinella longiceps. The sequence continues at coordinate 21,287,413 of JAODXP020000022.1, read as the reverse complement.
TAGGAGTGCTCTGGCCAGATGCCAACTGTGGATGGATGGAATTGAGAATATTTATACAGTACAGCTAAATCTATAGATTACAACTTGACGATGGCCTGCATCTAGTGTATGCATTGTGGACATTAGTAGATTTCATATAATGTTCTGTGAAAAGCAATATGGTTATGTTTACATCACAGGTTTGAAATCCAGATAGAGCATAAAGAGTATCAAACCTTTGCTAAGTTCACATGTTCCTGGCATCCATACTTTACTGTATAATGCTTGAGATTCCCTCAGAGGAGGTATTGTGGGTGGCCTGCAAGGCTAAGCTACAGCATAATGGCTTGACAGAGATGCAAATGACCTTTGATCTAGGGACTTGAGGGCCCCAGCATATTAACGCCAATTAATTAGTCTAATGTCATAATGATAGCTCTATCTTGCACTAGCTCAACAATGGGACTATGGCTATTATATACTGTACATACTACAGTAGCAGTATGCAGCTCTGAGCACCAGAGACTGTAATCCTACAGACTGGGGAATCTAAGCTCAGGTAAGAGGAGGAACACAAGAGCACAGAGGTGTGTGTGTGATGGGTCTTAGGCACTACTCCACTCAGTTTAGGGTTAGGATGAGGGTTGAGGGGGATAGGGTAAGGAATAGGGTAAGGATAGTGCCTTTTAGCCTGTGCTGCCTGGAAGGTGCAATCGGGGGCAAAAAAACACCATTGAGCGTGTGTGATGGGCGGCTGGGACTGACCGCTCCGACGTCCTTCAGTGCTGCCGTCATGGAGATAGCCGGGGCGGCCGGTTTGGGAGAGGGTGGGGCCGAGAGGGTGGGGGTAGGCTGGGGAGGGGCTTCTGAGGGAGGAGGAGGGGCTACGGCTGCTGCTCCTACACCACCCATCTTCACTCCACGAACAGCGAGCTAAAGGTGAGAGGTGAGAGAGGAAGAGGATAGGGACTCTGTCATCTAGGAGAGGAGAGGAGAGGAGAGGAGAGGAGAGGAGAGGAGAGGAGAAGAGAAAGCAGAGGAAAAAGAAGAGGAGAAAGGAGAGGAAAAAGGAGAGGAAAAAGGAGAGGAGAACGGAAAGGAGAAAAGTAGAGGAGAGGAGAAAAGAGAGTTGAGGAGAGGGAGAGAGCTAGGGGAGGTAAGGAGTAGAGGGGCTGAGGGGGGAAGGGGGGGACGGGACGTGAAGATGAAGCCACAAAAGCAGGAGTAAAGAAGCAGATATTTACATGCTCCTCCCAGGCTCTCTTCTCCCTCTCGTACGCTTCCCTCCTCTTCTTCTCCAGCTGTTCCTTCAACACTGCTGCACGAGCATTCGCCTGGGCCTGCCACACACAACAAGACCTCTCGCATAACCAACCCCAGAAACCTTTTCCCACCAATGTCATTTTTCATATTATATCACTACAGCACTAGAACTGACAAATCTGGCTGGCAAAATGCAATATTTTGAAGAGCAAGTTAACTATTTTTTACATTTTTACAACTTTTTGAAACAACAATCATCACTAATCTAGTTTACTAACCTTCAGAGCTTCGATCTTTTTCTTCCTCAGCTCAGCCTCCTCGCTGGACTCATGACTATCAGAGCCATCGCTGTCATACTGAAACACAGGCAAGACATCATCTAATCATTAAATGGCCTAGGCGAGGATCATACGCTCACACATCAAAACAAGAACAGGTCTTTTTTAATTGGACATCAAAACAGCATACGTTCAAACAACGAGCTGAATCTCAAAAAGACGACATCTACAAAAGAAACCTAACCTAGATCCTCCTGGTGGGTACATCAGATATAAAAGATATACTTCCTTACTTATTACTTACTTATTCTTTTTATAACAATATTCTGTAATGATTGGGAACTCTCAATACTACGATCATGTACAATCAATTACAAAGAGGTGGAAACAGAACTAGATTAATGTGAATGATTGCCAACGTTAAAACATGTAAGCCCCATAAGCCTATCGCACATCATTGCAAATTCCACCCACTTTCATGAAATCTCTCATTAGATAACATACGGCACAAGGTGGGTTAACCCTTTGAACTGCAGCTGTGCCTGAGGAAGCAGTGGGGGGTGTCGTTCGGTGGTGCCTACCTTCTCTCCCCTCAAACGCGCTTTAATCTGCTGCCGCTCATTGAAGTTCTGCAGCCTGATCTGCCTCAGCCGTGACAGGTACTCCTAAAAAAAGTGTTTTGAAAAGAAGAGAAAGAGAGAATATTGTATAATCCCGTGACAGGCTGAGCAACAGGATGAGATGCTTAAAAGTTAAGGAGTGAATGAAAGAGGGGGGCAGTCACAGGTGGTGCGCGGGATGCGGGCTCGCTGGAGGGGAGTGATCTGAAAGCGTCTGAATGAGAAATCAAAAGGGACGAGGACGGCAATGGCATAATCACGACAGCAACACAACGGCCATCTGTGAGGGAGGCAGGGAAGTGCAAAGTAAAAATCCGACTGAGTCGTGTGACCCAGGTACTGCTTTTTATTTGGGCTTTTGGCTGTCAGGAAAAAAAAAACTTAAGTCAGCTTGAGGAGCAACAGGGAGAACATAAACAGACGAAGCAGAACCTGTTTGGGAAGTGAAATAAAAAAAATAGCACCATGTTAGTCTCTCTCTCTCTCTTTCTCACACACACACACAAACACTCACACTCACACTCTCTCTTTCACACACACACACACACACACACACACACACACACTCTCACAAACTGTCTCACACCGTACCACACACGAATTACAGACAGATCACATACAAAACACAGTCTAACTTTTCATGCAAACTGAGGAGGTGGTGCACCAACATGAGCAACATTACATGGGAGTGCCACATGCGATGTAACAAACAAATAATGATAATAAAAAAAACAACAACATGACAACATCGCCAGTGCAATGGTAATGGTGCTTCCTGTGGCTGTGCTGATGTAATGGAGGGTGGGGAAGGAGGGGAGATGGGGAGTGAAGGAGCTGATTGGTGGGGAGCGTCCGTTCTCTAACCGGGGGCTCCTACCTCCTCCTCCTTGTTGACCCGGGTTCTCCTGCACCGCATGGTGCCGGGTCGGCTCCCAAAGATGGTAACCAGGCTGTGTCGCGCTCCCTGTGCACCCAGTTTCAAGTCAAGTCAACCAAAAGTTTCAGATAAACAGCAAGCTGAGCAACTGGACCAAACCATCATGCAAACTCTCAATTAACTTTAGTGAAGACTCCGAAGTGATGACTGTTTCGTGTTTACTTTCCACCTAGGAGGTTAAAGCCTACTCCAGATGTGTTGACCGCTATATTGGCCTCCATTGCAGCACCGAATTATTTCATCGAAAGAAACCACTTTTCTGACATCTTATGATAAAAGACAAGCACTGCCTGCATTATTACAACTAAGTAATTTCCCATTTCAATTTTGAGATTTTGAAGTGTTTGCAGCAGAGAAAGAGAAACATTCACAGCTGCAGCCAATCTGGTCAGCCAGACTCCAGTGGTATAGTAGGCTGCCACTGAAAGGGGAGGAAAGGAGGAAGAGGAGAGGTGAAGAGCACCTACCAGCTGTCCTTCAGCCCGGACTTTATTCAGGAAGGCCTCCTTCTTCCGCTGGAGGAACTCCTCCACCTGAAACGCCCGCTCTGCCCCCACCTGACCCCGCACCCTGGGGAGATACAGAGAGAGGAAGGTCAGTTCACAAGTTGACCAATCACAGAGTGGACAGCGGATGAAGACCGATGTAAAGTCACTAATCATGAAAGTAAGTGCTGTAAATCAATAATTCAAAGTAATTAATAATTACTAATAATAGGATTCATTTCAAATGTTTTTTTTTTTTTTTGAAAATTAAGCTCATGATGAAACCATGTGATGCATCGGCATGAGCATCTTTCATAATTGACCGTTTAGGCACTTTTGACTAGGTTAAATAATGTAATGATGACCTCATGGACTGACCTGTTGGCATGAGCATTTTTGGAGATCTGCTCCAGCCTCCTCAGCTCCATCTTCACAGCATCTCTCTCAGGTGGGCCAGAGGGGCCATTTGGCACTGCTGGGGTGGCAGCACCCACGGGACCCCTGACAGAGGGACATATGTGTGAAATGTATGTAATTAATGTAGGACCTCTGTTTTACCTGATGTACACGAACAGACAGAACCTAGGCTGCTTGCTATAATAACTTATAATTCTGCATGAATATCGCTGTAAAAACAAAATGAGAACACATACAGTATGGAACATCACAATGTAGCAGAAAATATATTGACAAATGTAGCTTTGGAGATGATCCATGTACATTGTACAAGCAGCCCCACAATAATAATAATGCAAAAGAAAAAAAAACACAAACACAGATACAGCTTCTTGCACAGACAAAACAGTCTAATCAAATAGTACTGTGTATACTGTTCTTTGGGCCATTAAACGAGCTAACAGCTAACATTTCCTAGTCCTGTAAAATGTCAACAGTCAAATATGCATGCATTGCACAAGTAATGTTAGCAAACATTTTTGCACAGTTCCTTCAAAATCTCATTACTCTAAAATCTTTACAACCCAAGTGATCACACAAGCAGAACTCACCTGGCAGGTACATCCCCTGCAGCCTTGGCGCCCTCTTGTGGTTTGGCAAGCTGGTCCAGGGCAGACAGGAAATGGTCATATCTGTTTGCAGGCTGGGCAGGAGCGTGGCTTGGGGAGTGGGCAGGAGCACCTCCCATCATGCCCCCACCACCGTAAAACTGGCAGCGGGAAAGAGGGGAAGCAGTCAGAACATTGATGCGTACACTGATTAGAACACTATTAACACAGTCAACCCACTGATGAGAATGCTATTGACACAGTCAGTGACAAGGTAATTGATAATAGTCAATTCTAGACTTTTGAGAATTGTGTTCACTGATGGGAATGCTATTGACAGAGTCAACGACGAGGTTAATAATGATAGTCAACCCTAGACTTTTGAGAATTGCATTCACTGATCAGAATGATTATGGCCACTGCCATGAGCACCATTACGGCAAGAATGGCTACCATTTAGATTTGATGTTATCTTTGAATAAATTATGGTGGAGTAAAATATAGTTGTATGAAGCACCAGAAACCAACACTGCAATGCTCTCAAAGACGGCCATGCAAGTGCAGGTGAAAAAGGAGAGCTAGATTTTGGAGAGACTGATGGAGACGCACCTTTCTCTCAGGACTGCTGCCACCACTTGAACTTAGGACGTTCCTCCAACCCTGCTCTCGAGCGCGATTAATACGGTTCAGCTGAAAAACAACAGTTAACAGGTATCTCAAGCAGGTGTATACATTATGTCTTAAACATATACAGTTAACACCAATATATAAATATTAAACACTGCAAGAGTCTCAAGAGTTTGAGGTCATACTGTACCTTGTCTTTTTCAAATCTTCTCATTTGAGCAGCTTTCAGGAGAAATATCTAGGATAGTAAACCAGGGCAAAGAAGATCATCATCTCCCTTAAATTAGAGCTCACACACAAGACAAGATCAACAGTATATTCAAGAATTTATTCTATGGAATTTACTGGGACCTGCTCTACGAAACAGGATTTGGGGTCAAACAAGATGATAGTTTGGTTTCTGTGAGTAATATAGGCATCTATAAATCTAAATCTCTGCATTTGTCAGTGGACATCTGGCCAACAAATTCCCATGCCTGGGCTTTTATGAACAAGCTTGTAACAGTTTGGATGAAATCCTGGGATGACAGAGGTTGATAACCTCCTTTGACCTTACTGTATCTGCTGTTGCTCTGTTTTGTTCAACCAACTAAAAATATATATATAATCTAGCCATGTAGGATCCTAGCCTGACATAGCCTGACCATAATACTGCTGTTCATCCGTATTCATGGTCTGGAGGTTCTTTAACCTGACGCGATTATACTGCGGAGGGGAGGGCATTCACTTCTGGTTTGAAACAATTGGACAGCTCGTCTAATCAGCTTCGCTTATTGGCCGGTAGACTCTCTACCGATGTAAACACGCCCCATAGGACCGTTCCCAGACCATGGATACGGATGAACATTCGTATTATGGGCGGGCTATGTCAGGCTAGTAGGATCCATGTCAGCATTCCATCTTGTATACATACACACAGAACCCCCCCCCCCTCCACCCACACACACACACACACACACACACACACATTTGCTCTTCACCTGTTCTCGCTGCTTCCTCTCTCTCTCCATCAACTCGAGTCTCTTCTTCCTAGCTGCCTCCTACAAATTAAAAACAAACAAGAGAAAGAAACAAATAATGCATTGCCTTCTCTTGCTCAGTCCCAGTCTGTGGACGAGTCACTCGCTACAGTAAACTGCTTACTCAAACCATTTTGTAAAAACCATAATGTTTACAGTAACATTTGGACGTGCATGAAATATTCAGTGAACCACAAGTGCTGTACGGGCACAAACGACGAGTAAGCTTTTTAGCGAGGGGGAAAACGGAGAGAGGACAAAGTAAGGAGAGAGTAGCATCTGAAGAGCTTCAGTAAAACAGGGGGTTTGGGGGATGGGGGTTGAAATATGACATCACAAAGGGTACATAGCTACTCACTCTGATATGACATATATTGTAAAAACAAAACGGCTATCTGATATTAGAGGAAGAAAGAGGAGGAGGAGGAATGTGCAAAGAGGGGGAGGGCACAAATGCCAAACTGCTCTCCCATTGGATGAGAGAATGCATGAGGGGAGGGGAAGAGAGGAGAGGGGAGGGGAGGAGAGAGGGGGGTCTGTCAAGATTGAACAAGAGTTGACAGTGGGAGGCAAAGGGGTTAATGCCAAAGAGGGGTAAAGGTTTGGGAGATTGGGGGCTGCCATCATTAGTGGGTACCTCAGACTTCCTTTTCTCCTCCTCAACGCGACTGACTCTCCTCTGAGGGACCGCTGGGGGAGGGGCCTGGACAACATGACATCGGGGGTTCAGTCTCAGCACTCACTCACAGACAAATACAGACTCACCTTTTTCTTTGGTCACTTTGACACAGACACAGCCCTCACTCACTCACACACACACACACACACACACACACACACACATAGGCACAATACTCACTCACACACAGGCACAGACTCACACAATATACACACTCACCTTTTTTCTTTGGTCATTTTGATGAACTATCAAACACTAAACCCTCTCACACACACACACACACACACACACACACACACACACACACACACACACACGAGTAAACACATGAAACAAGGGGAAAGACAAGGATTCAGCTACACCCTCGGGCCAGACACCCATACACTATGCCTGGACGAGAGTGTCCATTTGCACATGGCCAAGTTGCTCATACAGCTGCTGTACCTGTTTGGGCTTGGCCACAGGCTTCCGCTCGACTGGCCTCTTGCCAGCCTCCGCAGCCTTGCGGGCCGCATCCGAGGGCCTCCTGGCAGTCAAAGGCACTCCGTATTTGGCAGCTGGTTTGGTGATCTTCTGGGCAGGAGAGATGGGCGCTGGGCCAGGGGCTGGACGTTTTGCTGGACAGACGGGCAAGGACGGTGAAAGGATAGTAATCAATCACACTGCCTGTCATCAATCGTGTGCTGGTTTAATGTCAGTGTGTAGGTTGTCTATGTGTCTGTACATTGTCACTGCATTACCTGGTGGGCCGTGTGCTGCACACACTTTGGGCTGTTTGTGGAGAACACTATGGCTGAATTCCTGAGCAATGAGCTAAAACACGAAGCACAACATCTTGATGAAATACAACTTAAAATGTCACATTTTTATTTAATTTCATTTACAATGGGCTATAAATGTGAATACTATCTGGTCTTTAAAGGTAGGGTAGGAGATCTTTTCCTGGAGCACTTTTTACTATGTTGCATTAAATACCCTTCACACCCTAATTACAAGCAATTAAATAAATGCTCTTAGAATAAATAAGAAAAAATACCATCCAATCATTTTGAGCTTTCCATTCATATGTGCATGAAAACAGGAGTGTGAGTGTGTGTATTTATTTAATAGGCAGTCTAGCTGTGTGGCGTGGGCAATGTTTTTGTATCCTTGAGTACCAAAGCTTACTATTTCTGATATATTTGAAGCCTTTCTGTACAAAATTTGGTGGATTCAAATAAACAATTCAAGTGTGTGTGTGTGTGTGTGTGTGTGTGTGTGTGTGTGTGTGTGTGTGTGTGTGTGTGTGTGTTTCTCACTTGTGGTGTGAGAAATTTGTGTATCCTGCGGGAGAGGAATGGCTTGTCCAGAACGGTGCTGACGGAGGGTCTCTCCCGGGGGTTGCGTCTGAAGAGCAGGCCCAGCAGACAGCGCAGGTCCTGGGAGTAGTGCATCGAGACCGGAGGGTACGAGCCCCGGATGATCTTGAGAACCAGGTTCTTCATGTTTCCTGCTTCAAACTAAATAGAAGAGTCACATCAACTAAGTTCAGTGATAAACTGGCATACACATCCAGGCAGTAAGAGAGACCAAACACTTCACATCAATAATATGGCAACTGTTGAAAATAGCTTTGTCAGTGATGCAATAAAATTATACATTCGAAAGTGAGAAACAAAAGAAAATCAAATTCATATAGATCTAGGACTTAGTGTATGCACTTTGATGCCGCATTAAAAATATATAAACAAACACACACACACACACACACACACACACACACACACACACACACACACACACACACACACACACAAAGGGAAAAGCTCACACACTGGGTACTTACTGCATGCTTAAGCGTGCACATTTCATACAGGACACACCCTAAGGCCCAAATGTCACTACAAGAGGGAGAGAGATGGAGAGAGAGGGAAAGAGACAAAAGGAGAGAGAGAGAGAGAGAGAGCAGGAAACGAGAGGATGAGGGAGTACCAGAGAGAAAGAGAGGAAGACCCCAGAGTGGTCATTAGGAAAAACAAGGGGGTATAAGGGGTTACATTAACACACTCGAGGGTGGAGATATTTTGGCTGAATCTCAATGTGCCACCTAATGCACAGATGTGAATCAGCCAATCCTGAAGTCCATACATGACACCAAGTCTTTGAGGGTCAAAAGATTGTGGGGCATTGGGAGCACTGATCTCTAAAGCATAATAATAGCTACTCTTTAGAGACCAGTGATTGAGAGTCATTCATTTCAAGGCCTGAGAGCTATAAGGACACAAGCGACACTTCATAAACTTTACGGGAGAACCAAAACAAAAAAGACTAAACTTGGCTCTTGCTTAGTTTCTGTACTGATTTCACCGATTTAAAGCACATGCATGGACACAGATGGATGACATAACACTTAATAAATAATAATATATCTTTTCGTCAACATGCACTCACGCCCTTCTGGCTCAAAGTGCTCCTGTATGTTCAAGCCCGTTGTTTTTTGTTACAGTAACTCTAAATATATTAATATTTTACTTCTATAATTTTGTTGGCTTGGCAGAAAGAGCACACCAAGAGCTTCAAGGTTATATATACCGTACACCTCAATTTGACAAAAATGTCTGGGCAAATGTCAATTTTGGCTCTCAGTCCTTTTCAGAACATGCAACACGCTCTATATAAAAGTAAACACACACATACACATTTTACACAGATCATTTAACAGTAAAATATCAAAATTCATAATATGTGTAGCAGAGAATTTACTTAAGATTCTAGATGCATGTAATGCAGTGGATATTGACTGGCAGCAGGGTTACGCAGAGGACAGAAACCGTTTAAAGAGAATCAATATTGAGTTCCTGCTTGAGACTGCCCGGTTCACCCTCGACTGAGAGACTTGATACCATTACTTCATCCCATCCCAGTGTAACAGCCACCGTGTAATGACTAAGCATTGCTGTGCAATTGTGCCTGCCTTTGTGTGTGTGTGTGTGTGTGTGTGTGTGTGTGTGTGTGTGTGTGTGTGTGTGTGTGTGTGTGTGTGTTTGTCTTGGTGACTTTAGTCATACTATATCATGTAGCCGAAGTGACTGACGTCAAAAGACTCCTGCTTGCCCTACAGCCAACACATACGCAGACAGAGCCATAACACAGAACTGAGAGGCTGTTGCAGCTTACCTTTTGTTGTTATAGGGCTTGTTTTCACAGATTTCAGGTGAAAGATAGTAAGGAGTTCCAATGCACGTCCTGGCCAATTCCACAGTGCTGCATGCAGACAAAACAATTCACTACTAAAGGACTTAAGCAATTTGTGGATTTGCTTACTGTAAGTACAATGAAAAGTAAAACTTAAACTAAAGGACAGCTGTGAAGGAAGCCACCCACCAACCTGTTCAAAACCCTGGCAATTCCAAAATCCCCCAGCTGTACAGTTCCATCTTTGGTGAGAAAGATATTCTGCAAAGGCACAATAAACAGAAATGCTCACATCTAGGTACTGTACTTTAACAAGCAAAACCTTCTTGTTTTCTGTTGCAGCCATTTCATTACGAAACAGTTTCTGTTTATATGCATTATGATTTAACTACTTTTAAAGTTAACTACGGGACATCCAACCTGCTTTATGAGAGAAGATTATGTTTGCTGAAGAGGCTGATTCACTAATTTGAAAAAATAACTCAATTATGAGGCCACAAAGTCTGTATTTTCACACCCGTTCTGGTTGTTGTAAAATTCATCCAGCCTATGTCGGTGTATTTCACAATGAACACAACACAGGCTGGTTGTCTGGACTCTGCAGCTTACCTGTGACTTGATGTCTCGGTGAAGGATCTTGCGGTCATGCACGTGCTTGAGAGCCAGGCAGATTTGAACTAACCAATCTAGAATCTTGGGAGTAATGTGGAAAAAAGAACAAATCAATTTGATTTAGAGTGGACCAAAGTCACCTTTAGATCAGCAATCTGCAACCCAAGAACATAATGTGTATGGCTCTGCTGAGCCAGCATGGCTAACGTCTGCTGACAATATGTACGTGTGTGTGTGTGTGTGTGTGTGTGTGTGTGTGTGTGTGTGTGTGTGTGTGTGTGTGTGTGTGTGTCTAAATATCATTAAGTCTATAGGGTGAATTATTGAGATATTCTACTTATTTTTCCCTAATCAAGGATAGTTTCCAAACCTAAAATGGTGTGTACTGCACCTGTTCCTCTGGAAAGAGCATCCCTTTTTGAGAGTTAATCTTCTTGAATAGATCTCCTCCTTCACAATAGTCCATTACTATGTATAAGCAACCACTCTCTGGAGGACAGAAAGTCATGGGAGGTTCAGGTCGGTGGGGTAAAAAAAAAAAAAAAAAGAGAGAGAGAAAGAGAAGGGAGGGAGAGATGCGAAACACATTGGAGACAGAAGAAAAGGAAAAAGGTGAGAGGATGACCTTGTGGTTAAACAGTCAAATCAGAAAACACATTTCTATTGAAACAGAAAACACAGACTATGTGGTTTGAACAGACCGTTTAGGTCATATTTGTGTTTCTATGATGTTTGGCCCATTAATATAATCAGTTGTGTGCTACAGCCAAGGAGGGGTAATTAGGCATGGCATTTATGAGAGAAAACAACATTAGTCTGGCTTCAGATGTCTCTCCAGAAGCAACATCAGAGATGGGTGCAACTCTGTTAGACATGGACACAAACGGACAGGCCTTCCTGCTCAATTTAATTAACGAGAGCCGTTTCCTCCTCTTCATTCAATCACAGTGTGCCTTCTAAAACATACACACATCACACACATCTCTCTCTCTCTCTCTCTCTCTCTCTCTCCCTCTCTCCCTCCCTCCCTCTCTCTCTCTCTCTCTCTCTCTCTCTCTCTCTCTCTCTCTCCCTCTCTCTCTCTCTCTCCCTCTCTCTCTCTCTCTCTCTCTCTCTCTCTCTCTCTCTCTCTCTCTCTCTCTCTCTCTCTCTCTCTCTCTCACACACACACACACACACACACACACACACACACACACACAGTACACCACTGTAGTAATCATTCAGACAACCATTCATCACGCTGATTTCATGGAGAGTGCCGAGGAGGAAAGACATTAGTCAACCATACCCAATCTATCAGGAAGAATATGACCAGCAGAAAACCATTCAAGCATGTAGGATGGTGCAATATGCATGCACGAGTGGCTTGATAATGATACTGGTGATCAAACTACACAACACACCCACAGACACTTTTAAACATGGTTGGTTTTTCCTACATCGTACTTGGCAATTAATTTTATTTGCCTCCATGATCACACCACATTATGTTAAATGTTAACTATCAAAAGCTGATACAGATGATGTTACTGATGGCTGATACTATAAAAAATATAATAATAATTGTAAATGAGCAGCTTTACCTTCAAAGGACTCCTTATACTGGACAATGTTTGGATGACTCATGTTGGCAAGGACAGCCACCTCCTTCCGTGACTCCTGCCTTTCTTTATTTGACATCTGTGGAAAAAATATGACAGTTAAGGGTGAAAATAGATTCGAAAGAAGAAAGAATTTAAGAAGAGAATGACAGAGGGCAAGTCATCCCTAAAGTCATCCTCTGCTAGAGCAACAATATATGTGACAGTTTCAGGGCTACACTAGTGACCTGATGACAGTTATAAACCACCACTGCCACCTCAAAATCACACGCACACACACACACACACGACAACAACTCACCCGGGAGATGCCAATCTCCTTGATGACAAACTGACGTGCATCTTCCTTTGACTTAACCAGGTATGCCTTCCCGAAAGAGCCTTCTCCTATTTTCTTCACCTTCTCATATTTCTCCATGGTCCTGCAAAGGCTGATCCCTCATACTGGGGCTGAAAACAGGTATCCAAAAACAGACATCAGCGTGAGCAGTAATTGAATAAACTGCTCAGGCACACATCAGGCACCAGGATGCACAAATCAAGCAAGCATTTAGAAAATAACCCAAATAATTATTACTATTGAATGGACGGTGAACTTTTCTGTCAACAACTGCTTGATATTCATGTTCTAAAACATTGGTATCATGCTCCAAATCAACATACACCAATTATACTGAAGACCAAGTATACTGTAGCTTACAACATGGCCTGTGGTTCAAAAGCTTGCATTACACAGTATGCAGTAGGTTAGTAGATCAAGACAAATACATTGACTGAGGCTTGCTACTTTTTGTCAATGCTAACATATGACGCCTCCTAAAGTGTACAGACTCATACTTATTTTTATGCAAGGGCAAATCTAATCACAACGTGAAACAAACTGTATGGCAACATGAATAACATATCTGTCTCCTTGGCATGTGGTTAATTATGCACACAGCCAGAAGCACATGCCGTGATTACCCATTGAGAGAATGACATTTTCACCACCTGCACTGTCTGCAGGTCCAAGGACAAAAAATATGAGGACATGGGCGCATTTTATTATAATACAAATATATTTCATATTAAAAGTTATACAAAATGTTAAATGGTTTGCTGTCTCTGCAACCACATGGGTAGAACCATACCAATTTGTTTTCAGTGGTTGGGTGTGATCCTGTGCATACTCTAAGTTACTGTCTTTTTTCTTAATAGGCTACATCACCAATGACTAGTGAACAATATAGTTAAATCCTAATGTTTTCCATTCAGCTACGGATGCAGATACGGGGCAATAGAAGAGGCACTCCAATCCACACACCCTTGAAAACATAGGCTACTTCTCTCCCATTCAAAGCTATTTTGGAAACACAGTAGGCAGAGTGCACTTATCCCAAAAGCAAGAGGGGGCTGCAGTTTGTGCACCGATGAATTAGTTATAACATGTCAGACAGAATTAGGCTGATCCTCTTTCGCCTTAAGACAACCCACCCAGCGTCGACAAAAAACACTGCCTTGTATTTAAATATTCCAACGTTATGTGTCTATTGTTCAGTACAAAGCACACAACTGCTAGAATGACTACCATTCCCAAAATGCATTTCTTATAGCGTTTTTAAGTTTTGACTTACTCATCGGCAATGGCACAAATGTCTAAACAGTCAAATTATAAAATGGTCTTGATAACAGGATAGCGGAGACGGGACGGCTACCCTGAACTCCAGACAGTCTTCATCAATGAATAGTGTACTGGACAGCGACTAGTGAGGCTTTATCACCAATATATGAAATAAAACACTACCATTACACAAATTAATACAAAGGCAGTGAATACATTACAGTGCCATTACGCGCATCTGTTGAGCACTTGATGACAGATAAAGAGTATAAAATCGCAAGATAGATTATGTATTTCTTGTTCACCCCACCCTTCTAATTTCTACCATCAGCTGGGTTAACGTTAACGTTATATCAAGTACCACATCATCTTAGGGTTTAACTTTTGTTCATGTTTGCTGTAAAATAAGTCTATGTCTTAATACTGACAGTGCGTTTGACCACATATAACTAGTCTCAGTGATGCTCTCTTTCTCTCTCTTCGTGTCTCTGAGCTAACTTAGCTTATTAGCTAGCTTGAATCGCCAAGTTATAATCAATTTTCAGTGTCCACCAAGTTAGCTAGTCAGCTAGTGATGCAGCAGGCTAATGTTAAATGCCTTGTCAACCGCATTTCCACACAAGAAATAGTAAACTGACCTCTGCTTTTCTAACACCAGTGTTAATTTATTATATAAAACGTCTAGTAAAACATTGGATTTTGTCATAACATTACCATCTGATGAACTGTATTCCAACGCTGCGCCAACCCTTTTTGTTGAACGTCTCTCCTGTAGTCATGGGCGGAATTCTCAAACTACCTATCTAGGCTGAAATGTCCCACCATACTCGCGTTTCATTGGTCAGATAAACGGGGAATATGTCAGGGCAGAGCAGGAGAGGTCCTCTAATCTGTCACTTCAAGCATGTTTGTGTGTCTGTGTTTAACTTTCCTTAGCAACGTATCGTGGTTATGTATACATAATTTCAATAAACGTGTTTTTTTTTGTTTGTTTTTTTACTTTTTGATAGTCAGTCTGCTGCAATCTAGACCTCTATGTATGACAGGAGTAACGACCATTTTAATTGGCCCACCACATCTATCACATCTTTGTGGAATCATTTGTTTGTTTCTTTTACCGTTTAACACCCAAAAATTACAGTCGTCCCTACCATAGCAGCACCTCACCTGAGTGCATGCAGGCCTTCCCCCAAAAGAACCCATGCAACAGGTTACACTAGGCCTCAGACTGAGAGGCTAGACTAGATGAAAACCACTAGGACTGAATGGTCGGCGGAAATTCAAACACTCTTTCGTTGCTGAACTGTTTTGGCCCTTCGAATCTTGTCCACCTGGTAGGCTACTGAGTGGGGTCTGTTGAGTATAACTACAGATGCTTTCACCATGGGCCTAAATAAGAGTTAGGCTATCCAGTGCATGCATTTTCCTAGTCTGGCAACCTCAATTTTCAATTTTACCTTTTTTTTTAACCTTTAGCTTAGCATAGATGGTAACTCTTTACAACATATTCTATCCAAAATTGTGGTTGCCATACTAGGAAAACACATGCACTGAGACCAAAATGCTTCTACTCATATAACCCCAGGTAAGACTGTGAATATTCAAATTTCAGACAAAGGTGGAATATTCCTTTAATTCCCCAAAGCCTGAACCTGTCTGAAACAGACAGTATCCCCATACTAAATGCAACAAAGCTACCTGATGTCTTAGACCTAGGTTATGCTGAAATTGCTGAGGACAACAGCATTTAGTTAAATTATTGTCTAGCCTAAACCTCCTGTGATGTTCTAGTTCATCTTGGGGTGATGGAGGGCCAGACTATTTAGTGCTCAGGGGCAATATAATTGCGCCAGGATGGTGGTATGCAACTAAACCTGTTGGTTTTCCTACATCAAAGATCTGAAAGGAACGTGTTGCATTGGGGTAATGGCCTCCATCTACACATTCTACAAACAACAAATGCACTGTGAAACATATTATTTTCAATGGCACAGTTTAGTCTGCTGATGTGCTGCTCTGCCGTCCTTGCACACTATGTATGAAACGTTTTGAATATTTAGCATATAGTGAGGACAGTTTATAGTGAGATAAGACAGATTTGCATATACTGAGAACCAGTCACAAGCAGTTTACTTCCAATCTGAAAGCCCCATCACTATACACTGTCACATACACCTCATCCACAAGGGGGCTCTACACCTCCTAACAGCTACCTTATTGGGAGGGATTATTTCTGCAAAATTTTACAGTTTCTTTATTCTTTGTCTTTGTTTTCTAATAGTGAGGTTAATTTCAGTTAAAATTGCAACATATTTAACATTCAATGATATTCATTCTATTGCAATAATTCAATTTATTGCAATAATTGCAAAAGAAGGAATGAAAGACTATATTTAGATACGGCTCTGTCTTTGGCCAGATGTATCACAGATACAGGTGTATACAGGGTGACTTGGCAGACTCAGATCACAGTCTTTTCAATAAGGCCTAAAGATCAACTATTTCTGAAAAAGAACCAAATGTGAAGCAAAGCAACAATGAGGACTTGCTTATTCCAATACTGCACAATGTATGCAACACGCATTTTATTTGAACATTAATCGACTATTCTAATCAATAATGTGTTAAAACAATTCTGGGCTCATCTGAAAAGTTTTCAGTACAACTTTGCAGAGCAGCACAGCATCTAAAAGGAACAGTCAGCGAGGAACAGCACAGAGTTGATAGGGTTTAGGGCCAAGAACAGATCCGAGCTGGAACTCCAGATTGGGTTCTGTTCCATCTGGTGCTGAGAAGGAGAACCGCTGGAGCAGTGAGGTGAAGAACAAGAACAGCTCCATTCTGGCCAGCTGCTCTCCTGGGCACACTCTCTTCCCTGAGAGAGGGTACACAAAAAATAAGTTATAAGAAATATTAATGGCTGCTGACCTTAAAATAGTTCAGTAAAATAATATTGTAATAACATCACAGGACAGGGCATTGAATGTATAGTATGATAACCAACCAGGGCAAGCCCAGTCATGACTTAAAAAAGATACAGGTAAGCACCAAGAGAGAAGGGCAGGAAGGCCTCCCTTCTTCTGAATTTCCCTTCTGCATCCAGGAAGTGTCCTGGGTTGAAGGTGTGAGGAGTCTCCCATTCCGTCTTATCAAACAAAATGGAGGAAAGGTTGCCAAACACCATGGTGCCCTGAGGAGTCCAGTAGCAAACAAACAGATTGACATAAGACATATTCCAGACCTGTTTTTTTCAAAATTAATTCCAGAGAATGAGGAACAAGAACTTCCTTAAAAAAAATGAAGTTCAGCTATAAGCTAATTGACACTAATTATGCAGACCACATGCAGGGTTTAAAGGAAAGCTCCGGAGTGAGTAGAACAGCGAACAGCATGGACCTAACGCAAACGCGAAACACGTTACATTGAGTCAACGGCACCTCAGATCTTACTTTCGGTTTTGAATAATGAGGATTGATTCAGTGTAAAGTGCTTGGCGCTAGCGTTCTGTCTATCCTGTTCCAAATTATTTTCTTCCACTCGCTAACTAGTGCATTTGACAGGCTCATTCGGCAGGGCTATGCTTGAAATCACTCTGGAGCACCTCTTTAAGCGTCAGGTTAAGTGTCAAGTTACCTTAGGTATATTATATTTGCCAACTTGGGTGTCTTGCATGGCCATTCTTGGCAAGTTTATTGGAATGATGTTGCCGCATCTCTGAATTTCATGAATCACAGCATTGGTGTAGGGCATGTTCTCCCTGTCAGTCACGGAGGGCTGCCGTGAGGATCCAACCTCTCTGTCTATCTCCTCCTGAACCTTTCCTGAACAAAAGAGCAAAAACGAACAAAATTCTGGTCAGTATACACCAGAAATTGCTTGTCTTATGACAACTGATAATGTGAAGCATATGTTTAGAAATGAATTCTGATTGAATGAATGAATAGAATTGATTCATCACATGTTTTAATTTGTCTGTCTGGTTTTCACCATCACACTCTTCTTCAAACTTAATAAGATGTATCAAATTAATTACAGAAAATCCCAAATAGGCTATAGTAGTATGGAGGACAGCTGTAAAATATCTTTGGCACAAAGGTTAATATATGGTTTACCTATTATTTGCATTGTTTGTATTGTATCTTATACTGTATTTTATTTACTTCATGTATTTTATTTGAAAAACTATAGGTTTCCATTATAATTTGTAATTATTTGTATTTCTGTCAGGTCCACTAAGTCAAAATGGAACAAGAAAACAGCGGATAATTTATATGAGACTTTATTTATAATGCTAATAATTTAATTTGGCGGTATGACTCTGTTCAGAGGAAGTCCCCTTCTTTTCCATGAGCTCCATGGAAGCCAAGATGGGGAACAGCAGCAACTCAGCGAGAATTACCCTCATTTAAATAAAATGGAAGGGTAATGCATTTCCCCCCATGAACAGAGCAAGCAACAATGACAACAGTATGACATCGTTGGGAAGAGGTGGGTTGCGAAAACAGCGTGCAACTGAAGCAGCAAGAAGAGTAACCAGAGGGTAACAGCTTGAATAAAGCGCCCTATTGACAAGCAGCCTATGGCGAGTGGCAGCGGAAAGAACAGCTGACGTGTGCTGGGCTGGCATTAACCAATTAGAGATGTAACAGCTGATAGCGGGCTTGACTACGTGGCCTGTCAGAACTAACGCAGAATGCTCCATTTGTGTAAGTTACTGGATTCTGTCATTTCTTTTGGGATCGATAAACTACAGTATCCATCAATCTGTCTATCTGTCTGTCTGTCTAGGATTACAGCTGCCCTTTGAGGCTAATTCAAGCATGATGCTGTGTAATGCGTAAACACTCACTCTGTGTCTCTGGATAATATATCATATACGCCAGTCCCCAGCACAGGGTAGTTGTAGTGGTTTCACTTCCTCCTACAAACAGGTCTAGAGCGCAGATAGACAGGTTGTCCACATTAAAGCCTGATGCTTCATCGTCTTTACACTGGAGAGGAATACAGTCATTTCAATTTCAGTGTTTTGAGAGAGGTGGTATTCAAGAAAAGATGAGGAAAAAAAAATATATCATATATATATATATATATATATATATATATATATATATATATAAAGCTGATGTAGGACAGACATAGATGAGATGGAACCGAGAGGATGACAAGAATAGAAACACATAGGGAGAGGGCAAGTTTATAAACCATGTATTTTCAAATATTAGTGAAGACTAGTGGGTATGGAGTCAGCTTATTCACATTTCTAGGGGCGGAACCAGGTTGAAAATTCTAACCAAATCCTATGTATTAAACTTGTACACAACACAACAGTTTCAAACTAAATTGTTCACCTAATATACTTCCATATAGAGTGGTAGTTTTATTTTGGCACTGTCCTGATTGTGAAAAACAAATTGCCCATCTTGGACAACGCAGACTACAGTCTGACTAACAGTCTGGCAGTACAGACTCTACTCTGTCTGAATTTTTGAGCAGGTTCATCTGAATTCACCCATGCTAATCTGAAAGCAAATCTGACACTGAAAATCAAGATTATCTATACACATTGTAAAAAATATCAAATGTGGTCTACTGTATATCAGATCGATATAATTGCTCTAAACTGCCCAAAGAAGTGGTTGAGAGATGAATTCAAGCACCTTTTCCATTTCTCCAAGGAAACAATCGATGTAATCTCTAGGAGCAGAGGGATCATAGTTTGCACGATGATCTTCAATTACTGACTTTACAAAATCAATCACTTTATTCCAGATAGAGATTATTTCCCTGTGTGGACCAGGCACTCGTCTCAATAACCATGGGAACATATTGTAAAGCTGCAAAGACAAAACAAGCATGCATTTCATTACAGTGGAACTTAAGGTGAAACGCCAAGAATCTGCTATGATTTATCCATGCTAAGAAAGCTTCTGAAAGTGTGTGTGTGTGTGTGTGTGCATGTGTGTGTGTTGGGGGGGGGGGGGGGGGAATCACCTGGGCCCATAAACTTCCTTCCAATAAGACAGCCTCCTTCATATTTTTCAGGAGAGACTGGAAGTCATTGTTGGTGTACTCAAATCGGTTCCCAAACACCAGCACACAGATGATATTAGACACCGCATTGTTAACCAGCCATTGCGGATTGAATGGTTTACCTAAGAGTCAGTAATGTGAGACCAAATCCTCAGTGAATTACCTCTGTCTTTGATGATGCCATGATGCTTGATTTTAAAATATGTGCCCTGACCAATGACACAAACCTGTTACCAAACCCAGAGTAACATTTACAGTCTGGCTTACCTTGCTCATTAGCAAATGCCTCACTTAGATATCTGCTCTCTTGAAGTATGGAGGACTCAAGGCTTCTCTTGCCCAATCCAAAATTCCTCAGGGTGTGAAGAGCAAATCTTCTCTGCTGTTTCCAAGCATATCCATAAGAGGCAACCAATCCTGTAAGCAGAGAACCCAGAGATCGTTTAAACAGCAGCCACACAATGAAATGGTAGCCTATTATACAGTTATGGTAGAGGAGTATGGTGTATATTATCACAACTACTTAAAGGATAATGATAATGATTAGTCAGTCACCTCTGTTCCCATAAATATCATCAAGCAGTGGTAACGATGGGCGGCCAGCAAAGTTCTCTCCTTTCATCACATATGATTCTCTCACTAGTTTGTGGCCATTGAGGACAACCATCCGTTCTCCAAAAGCTTGGATACTGAAAACAGGTCCATATTCTTTGGCCAACTGAAAAGAAAGTTCATTAATTGTGCACATAACCTATTTAATTACTGTATGATCTAATTGATTCCCTACGCCTTTACCTAAATAACATTTTTGATTTTGACAAACACCGGAGGACAAAAAAAAGTTTATCTGAAGGACTGACCAAAACATTAGGGTTATATTTCGTTTAATCAGACTGCAGTCACCAGTCACATGCAATACAGTAGGCTAGATAGATGCAATAATGCTGGACTATGTTGTTATCAACAAATCAGGAAACATGTTTTTGTTTCTCATTAAAGGGGAAATATTTCCATCAGTTATGTAAGAGCTCAGTAAATTAATGTGAGTTTAAGTTGTTCCATCCATCATCACATTACACTATGACAAATTCAATACCTATCACTTTTGGTTAAATGGCTCATAAGGGCTGTGAATGAAAACTCTCTCCCTATCTTGGAAATTTACCGTGCACCCCGTGACCCCGTCCTGTGAGAAGTGCCCTGTCCCAATGAAACCGAAAGTAGGCCTAACTGTCCATGATTTGTACGGGAGTTCAATACTAAAAATATAATCTAGTGTAGGAAAGACTTGCCTAAAACATCTCTCTTTAACTAGTCAAAAACACAGGCTGTATAAATTAGGCGTCACAAATTGTGTGGGTAGGCCTAAAAGATAAGGCACATCATCAAAATCGACAAGGTTTTGGTTCAAGTAAGTCAGATTCGAGTTCGCTGCTCAATAGAAATCATTTACTAAGCCCCTATGGCATTGAGTAAATGAAAAATTAAAACATCGTACTTTCAGATTTTTGATTGTAGCCTAGGCCAATAACACTACGCTATGTCAACATTTGAGCACAGTTGTCATACATACCTTGAAAAACTCTAGATGGAGTTTGCCGAAATCAATGTGATGTAGGTCGCCTATGAACGGCAATGACCGCGGTCCAGGAGGGAAATGCTTCGGTGTTTTTTTTTTGAGCATAGTAATTTACTAGAAGTAAAATTAAAATAAACACCACGAGACTTCTAGTGTCCAAAAACGTTAGAATATTGAAGACAGTAGTCATTTTGCTATCCTCCACAACAGCAGAGGTTGGAGTTCAACCAGAGACGGTTAATCTCTGGTTCAACCTTGCGCCCTGCGCGAAACGCCCACATCAGAATGAATGAGCACCTATCTATCGGATATGACCAACAGGTCGCAAACCATGACAAGTCATAAAATTATTTGAATAATTATTTTCAGAAAGAAATGAATGAGAGTTGCCTATAAAGTTCTTCCACCTTTCAACCATGTCCTACTGCACCCAATAACTAATAAAAATTATATCTTGCCTATGAGTTTTACTAATAATATTTCCAATCAATTTTTTTTTTGTTTTGTTTTTAAAGATATGCCTCTAATTTAATAGGACAGTAGAGAGAATGACAGGAAATGAGTGGGAGAGGGAATAAGGATCGGGAAATGACCACGGGTCAGACTCGAACCTGGGGCCCTGGATTAATGGTATGATGCACTGGGCCGCTGAGCCAAGGCACCACCTCAGCTTTTCTATTCTAATGTACAAAAACAAATGGACAATTAAGACACAGCTTATACCATAAATTTGATATATACACTTTCAACATTATTCAGTCAACATTGTCAAATTTATTATTTTACAAAATTAAATAGAAACATTCTGGGTTCCATCAAAGCCATCTTTATCAGAATGCAACATTTTAAAGGACTGTCAGAACACTCTAGCACCATCAGCGAAGAACAGCGCAGAGTTGATAGGGTTGGGGGGCATGAGTGGATGAAAGGTGAAACTCCAGACTGGGCTCTACTCCTTCCGGTGATGAGAATGAGAACCGCTGGAGCAGTGTGGTGAAGAACAGGAACAGCTCCATTCTGGCCAGCTGCTCTCCCAGGCACACCCTCTTCCCTGGAAAAAAAGGTCACAGAGAAAAGTGAAAAATACTGTAAAAGAAGCAATAATGCATTTTATCATTGGGGTTTGTACAGTATATCTATTACCTGACTCACGTCAGATGCAGCGCCCCTTCGGGCGCAAAGATCTGATGTTGCGTCGATTAAAAGGTATTTCAGGACTGATATTAAACGGACCAACCAACCAGGAGACGCGTACGAAGCAGAGGGCAACATTTTTGACGTAACTCATCTCTAGCAAACTTATAAAGCACATCTAACAGTTATCAGGGTTCTCACACTTTCTTCAACATCAAATTTAAGGACTTTTCCGGGACATGTCAAGGCAGTTTCCCTCAAATTCAAGGACGATCAAGGTGTAACATTATCGAAGCAACAATACACCAATTATCGATGCAACGATACAACAGCTTGCTAATAGAATTTCTATGCATTAGAAAGAGGTATGACTGACTGGCCTTTTGTTTATTCTCTCTATCATAGCAATGTGGTGATAGGTGTAGTGAGCAAATTCATGTTTACAATTACATCTTTTAAAGTGAAGGTTTGGTGTAGGCCCAATTCAAGCATAGCCCTGTTGTACAAGTTTGCTGACTACACTAGATAGCGAGTGGAATGAAAGAATTTGAAAGGACATAGCCTGAACGCAAGCGCAGACAAGCACTTTACATTGAGTCAGTAGATCATACAACATTCAAAACCAAAAGTAAGACATTACGTGCTATTGACTCAAGGCAAATTGATTGTCTGCCAAGGAGGTTGTGTTTTGTGTGTTGTGCTGCTTCTGTGTATGTGTGTCTGTGTACAACATAACTCAGAAAGTTTTCGGACAACGTGTATATTGGGACACGCAAGAACTAATTAAATTTTGGTGACTATTGATCATCCAGACCACCATCTGGAATTTATATGGTGTGTGTGACCACATTGCCTTGGCCGGAGTCTGTGCTCTCTGAGTACTTTTCTAGTTCCAAATTCTTTCGTTTTACTAGTCTCTAGTGCAGTCAGCAGATTCGTGCAACAGGGCTAAGCTCGAATTAAACCAAACTTTTGCTTTAATGTTAATATGACCTGGCAGTCTAAAGCCAAAATAACATTTCCAAGATGGCAGGTGAGTGAGGGGACTTGCAATGAATGTAGCTAGAATGACCTTTTGGTAAAAGTAGCTGGAATGAACATTTGGTCAAACCAACTAAACTATCAACAACCATGCCAAAACACATTTGGCCAATCTAGCCACTCAGCCAGCTTCAGACGATAATAATACAGCTCTTTGTTCCTCACTTTCTTTTATACAGAGGGTCTGGTGATTCACAAGTGGGAAATGATTAAGGTTAAAAAGAGTCGATCAGCATGTCACCAACAGAAAGCATGGAAGTTTATATTTTTTTCCAATTCTGAAACTCGGTTTTCAGATGAAGATTATACTATGTTATACTACACTATTCAAATACTATTTAAAAATACAATGAATCCAGACAAATGTATCTCCCCAGCTTATCAAAAAGCAGCAAGGTGCATATGTGGCTAAATGAAATTATAATTTTCCAGGTCAATACAGAATTTTTCCAGGACATTTTAACATTTTAGCCAATTTCCAGGTGTTTTCCATGACTGGAAAGGCCCTCTCTAAAATTTCAGGTTTTCCAGGTTTTCCAGGACGTGTGGGAAACCTGAGTTATATGAAAGAGACATCTATATTATGCCAGTTGAATCGAGTATTGTGGCAATTATGCCGCAGATTCTAGCGTTTATGTTTGTTTGGAACAGGTGAAAAACTAGAAATCGCGTGGGATCACGGGATGCAATCGGTAGGTTTCGATTTAAGTGGTTGAAGTGGGATGACGGACAAGTGGTTTATCGAAATACATGTAAGGATTTTTTTGATGACGTTCAGCCTTTTGAAACAATTTTCTTATCAAGCGACGTCAGATGCATGCGCCCAAGTGGACCCTGCATCTGACGTGAGTGAGGTTAGCATATCTACATCAAATAATTGTCATTTCATGCGCCATGTTACTGCAAAACACTTTTTTTAGTACATATTTTGAGTACTTAACATATCAAAGTGTTTCAGGAATTTGAATAGTGCCACAACAAGCTTTGGGGCAATTTCATTATCTGCACAGTATACTCTGACTGATGTAGCTTAGCCCTCCTGTCTGAAGATAAGTACCAAAAGAGAAAGGCAGGAAGGCCTCCCTTCTTCTGAATTTCCCTTCTGCATCCAGGAAGTGTCCTGGGTTGAAGGTGTGAGGAGTCTCCCATTCCGTCTCATCAAACAAAATGGAGGTCAGGTTGCCAAACACCATGGTGCCCTGAGGAACCAGCATAAAGTGCAAATAAGAGTAAACCGTTACAAGTCTACTGTTATGTTTCAGAAATATTCATAACGTGTCAGACATAGAAAAAAAGAAATGTTATGTGACTAATTTTGCAATCTACATTTGGAGGATGCCAATGTTGCTAAACAAAGAAGCATGTTTACCTTAGGAATATCGTAGTTTCCAACTCGGATGTCTTGGGTGGCTGTTCTTGGCAAGTTTATTGGAATGATGTTGCCGCATCTCTGAATTTCATGAATCACAGCATTGGTGTAGGGCATGTTCTCCCTGTCAGCCACGGAGGGCTGTCGTGATGAACCAACCTCTCTGTCTATCTCCTCCTGAACCTTTCCTGAAAAATAAATAAATAAATAAAACCAGAACCAACAATAGACATTCTGGTTAGCCCACTGTGTTGGTTTATGGATATTATCTATTAAGGAATATCGCCTCGTTAGCCTTAGAACTTTGAACGTGCATTATTTATCTATATATCTGCACGCCATGTCGTTCATTATCCCTTACATAATCTGTAAAAAAAAAACTGAGAAATATTTAATGGAAAACATTGAAGTACATTGAGACATGGAGAAATACCTCTCAGACAAGGCTTAATTAAAAGAAAAGAAAAAGTATTAAATTGATGTCATAATTACCTTTTCAAGTCAGAATTTTTATTAGAGGCTAAATAAAGCATGACAAGTGCTAACACTCACTCTGTATCTCTGGATAATAGATCATATATGCCAGCATCCAGTACAGAGTAGCGGTAGTGGTTTCAGTTCCTGCTGCAAACAGGTCTGTCGCGCAGATGGACAGGTTGTCCAAATTAAAGCCTGATTCTTCATCATCTTTCCACTTGAAAGGAGGCGATGGTAACAGACAATGTTTTGAGAGTCGTGCCATATAAAAAAAAAGGGGGGGGTAGACATCTTTTGCTCAATGCCCATTGGCGCTGTAAACTTTACTTTCAACTTTGACCGATAAATCCTTTTCAGAAAACATGCTCTTGTCTATTGTCATTTGCCCATCTAAATTAAAAAAAGAATGTACACTTCTGTATGGTTTTATGCTAATGCCATTGCATGTTGTGCTGAATGCACTGCTCTGTCAGTCATCATGTTAAGTCAACACTGTGCCCAATAAACATTTGTAATTGGTCCTGGGGTTATTTGGTTAGTCAAGAATGGGCGGCAAATGTCTCGACTTCAGAAAACCAGCAGAGCAGATTCAGAACAGTATTGCAGATCAAATATTTGCATTGTAGTCAGGAGGGAATTTGCGAAGATCGTGCACTTCTGGACAAGTTTTTGATTTTTGGCAGGGTGTTAGGTATAGGCCTAAGGATTTCAAAAATCAATGGATACAAGTTGGGATGACCCCCTAGTGGCTGGTATGCATACAATCCAAAATGGCTGGTATGCATACAAGAAAAGGCTGTATATAAGTTTAAATTGGTGTATTATGTCATTTTCTACTTTTACTTCTACGTTTGACACAAGGAAACCACTTCTGATATGTTCTTCTCATTTTAGAAAAAAAAAAAAATCTATTATCATCTTTTGTCATCTTTAGCTAAAATAAACTGTCAATATCTGTGAAAAAGACACACAGAATTGGAAGTGTAGGATCAATCTGACACCTTCCGAATGCATGCCAAGTTTTGTGATATTCTGCCCATGGGGGGGCCATACAGTAAATTGATTTATGACATTTTACACCAGCTGGCCAGCAGGTGGCCGGACATTTTTCTGCAAATATCTTAAGAACCGTAGGGCCGAGGAGGACCACATTTTTTATATGCTTGTCTTCAGGGGCCGTGTAAACCTATCCCATGATCACCCATTCCATGTATAGCGCCACCAAGTTTAAAATGAAAACCCAAAGTAAGGTATTGTAATCGTGCTAATGGGTATTCTTGTCTGACATGGTCAAAACTGGAGGCCTCCCTCAAATGCCTCAGTTTGCTACTGGTCGATGTCAGAAAAAGCTGTGCTGAAGCTTAAACCACTCTTTCCTCTGACGTATGTGACACGAAGGGAACTGCTTGAGTAACAGGACTGAGTAACGTCACTGCCTAGAACACGCCTCTAACGAGGGCCATTGGAGCTGCATAGTTGATTGATTCTCAACAAAGTAGATGTCCCGATCTTTCAGGAGCTCAGAAACCCTGTGTAGATTGTAGCTGGCTAGACCAGTGAGAAGCAACGCTGCCTGAAGGTGTTACGTCACTAGGAGGGCGGGCCAGGCTACCTAAAAGCAGGCAAGAAAATCAACCATGGTCACCATGCTGCTTTGCAGAGTGAAATTAAATGGAGCACGTAAAGGAGAATGGGTACTCCCAGGAGATCAAACCACAGGTCTATGGATTTATTCACACTCCATAGACCCAAGGGGTTAAGCCCCTCTATCCTTCCAAATTAGTGATGTCCTTGCTTTAAAGAAATAGTCCACCTCTTTAAGGTCCATCTTTGAGCTTTGTGCTGTACCAGCACTTTTGACAGGCTTAACTGTTGGCATTGGCTCGTTGTTGATATGGAACCTTTCATTAGCAAGCTGGCCTTTGACAATAGAGATGTGGCGGGATTTGCTGAGTTTGATCACCATCCGTGCCCCTTGAATGTTTTTCTGGAGTTTATCCAGTAGGCGTTTGGTGCATGCAAGTGTTGTTGTTATTGTTGTCATGCCATCCATGTAAGTTCGTATTGGAGGAAGACGCAGCACATTCTTCAACTGATTTCCTCCAACCACCCATCGCGATGCCCGGATGATGAGCTCCATCGCCATGGTAAATGCAAGTGGGGAAATGGTGCAGCCCACCATAATGCCAACCTCGAGGTGCTGTCAGGCAGTTGTGCTAGCCTGTGCTGTGACACAAAACTGAAGGTCCTAGAAGTAGGCTTTGACCAGCCTTGTGATGCCCTCTTGGGACTTGGAAGAAGTTGAACACTGTCCACAACATCTCATGCGGCACAGATCCAAAGGCATTGGCGAGATCTAGGAAGACCACATGCAGGTCTTTCTTCTCCATCCTCGTCATCTGTATCTGGTGCCAGATAACATTTGTGTGTTCCAGACAGCCTGAGAATCCACTTATCCCTGCTTTGTGCACTGAGCTGTCAACAAAGTTGTTCTTCTGTAGGAAAGCTGAGAGCCTCTGAGCCGCTGGCTGGCATGTGCCTCTGGTTATCGGAGTAGGTCTTTGAAGGTTGCTTTGAGGGTCCCAGATTTCTCCTTGACAAAGAGGGCTTTCACAAACTTGTAGGGATCTCTGTAGAAGGCACTCCTCGTTCTCTCCTTCTTGTGTTGCTTTCTCAAGCATTCAGCTCTTCTCAGCGTTGAGGTGACATTAAGCAGCGCTTAATGTCACCTTACAGTGCCTCATGTCTTTTCCTCTCCACTTCTGCTGCATTCTTCCACTGTTTTCTCAGGCACCTTCTTTTCCTCACCAGCCTTTCAATCTCTCTTTGCTTTCTGGACTTGGAATGAGCTGGTTCCTTCAGTACCTTACGGCGCTCGCTTTTCACCCCAAATCTCTTTGCCCCATAGCTGTAGATGACTTCTCCAATCTTGTCCAGCTTCTTCGCTACACCACCTTTCAGCTCCTCCAGGAGAAGGACTATGTCTATATTGATGGTTCCCCACTCATTTTTCTGACAAGATTTTGGCCACAAGATTCGACCCTTTTTTTCCTAACTTGATGGATCTTGAGACCCTTCTCTGATGTTATCTTTTTCCAGATACATATGCAGCTTTGTAGCTTGTGTCCTACCAGAGCTGTTGTTTACGTTGCAAGGTCCATTACCATGTGGGCCGCCTATGAGTCATCTTCCACCCCCACTCCACCACTCCAGGGTCCAAACTTTTTGTAGCCATATTGGGTGGGATCGAGTCACTATCTAGTGACCAGCTCCTGCCAACATGCCAACACGAAACTTGGCATGCATTTCGACACGCCTTATTTTGTGTAGTTTTGACCGTCAGCCAGAGATAGCTGCTAACACTGATTACAATACTTCACTTTAGCTTTTTCATTTTTAACCAGGTGGCGCTATACATGGAATGGGTGATCATGGGATAGGTTTACATGGCCCCTGAAGACAAGCATATAAAAATGTGGTCCCCCTAGGCCCTATGGTTCTTTAGATATTGCAGAAAAATGTCCGGCCACCTGCTGGCCAGTTGGTATAAAATGTCGTAAATCAATTTGCTGTATGGCCTCCCATGAGCGGAATATCACAAAACTTGGCAGGCAATTGGAAGGTGTTATAATGATCTGTTACCTCCTGCTACCTTTTGTTTGACCTTTTTACAGACATTGACAGTTTATTTTAGCTAAAGATGACTATGATAATAGATTTAATATAAAATTTTATCTAAAATGAGAGGAACATATCCGAATTGAATTCCTTGTGTCAAACAAAGTAGAAAAATTACATTATACAACAATTTAAGACTAAAGGAAACCTAGATATAGTCTTTTCTTTTTCCGTTGGGGGCCATTTTGGATTGTATGAATACCAGCCACTAGGGGGTCACCCCAACTTGTATCCATTGATTTTTGAAAACCTTATACCTGTATCTAACACCCTGCCAAAAATCAAAAACTTGTCCAGAAGTGCACGATCTTCCTGACTTTGGACGAATTCCCTCCTGACTATTGATGGAAGTGTCCAAAAGGATTCCAATTACCTTTTCCATCTCCACAAGAAAACAATCAATGTAATCTCTAGGAGCAGAGAGATCATAGTCTGCACGGTGTTCCTCAATTTTTGATTTTACAAAATCAATCACTTTCCTCCAAAGGGAGATTAATTCCTTATGTGGGCCAGGCACTAGTCTCAGCAACCATGGAACCATATTGTAAAGCTGAAAAGACAAAACAACCATAATAACATTACAATGGATACTGACTTTATAAAAACTGGTCTCTGTTATGATTTTTTCATGCAAAATGTACATTGTGGGAAAAAAGGACCGGGGGAAGGGATCACCTGGGCCCATATACTTCCTTCCAGTAAGATAGCCTCATTCAGGTTGTTCAGGAGAGACTGGAAGTCATTGTTGGTGTACTCAAATCGGTTCCCAAACACCAGCACACAGATCATGTTGGACACCGCATTGTTAAGCAGCCGTTTCGGATTGAATGGTCTACCTAGTAGAAATCAAGTCAATTATTTAGCTGTTTTTGTTTCCTCATGTGACCTTACTCATTTTCTGTATTTTGTCATCATGGTATATTTGCTATCCCAAAGCTTTCTTGAAGAATAGATTAAGATCTCAATTTGTCTCACTCTATAAAATAAAGGACACACTTTGAAAAAAACTTAGGGTTCAAATACAATGTTGACAGGCCTCAAGTATTCTAAAAAGAAAGATGATGAAACAAAGGATGCAGACATCACATAAGCTAATCGTGCCGGATATGCCCCTGATCTGTCATGAATCCCCACCTGATACAACAGTCCCAAAGGCTGTTGCAACCAAATGAGACTAATTCTCTGAGCAATGTCCCTGGGAGATTTGTCTATAGTTTATTGCTGCACCAACAACTGCATGTCTTGCTTCTTAAAGGATATTCAAGCATAGCCCTGTTGCACAAGCCTTCTAACAGCAAGCATAGACCTAACGTGAACGCCAAACACGTTACATTGAGTCAACGGCACCTCAGATCTTACATTCGGTTTCGAATAATCAGTTTCCATTGATTCAGTGTAAAGTGCTTGTTTGTTTCTGTGTTCACGTTCGGTCTATGCCATTCCAAATTATTTTGTTCCACTCACTAACTGGTGCATTTAGCATGCTTGGGCTATGCTTGAATTCACTCCGGAGCGATCATTTAAAGGGGAGGTTCGGTTTTTAACACATTTAGCCCCTTTTCTAGAGTGTCTAGGGTGCAATAGAACGATTGACACCAAAATTTGGATGATTGGTCCTGTCTCGAGTATACGGCTATTTCAGAACCCCCTTTCCTGTTTCAGACAGGCTAGCTTTGTGCATGTCTGACAATGTTCCCTAAAACCACCTAAAACATTGTTATTTTCAAATATGCTACTCACCGAGTCATCAGTGCTGTTATATGAGCATGCAAAACAATTCTCGTCGTGAAAAAACATTCCTGTCGTGTTTTATTGAGCATTTTGAAAATCCTGGAACTATTTTCTCCGATATCTCACAGCTGCCTATAAACTTCCGCTGTACGCTTAGCTGTAGACTTTTCACAAGCTGTGCAACTCTTCACGTTCAAACGTACAGCGGAAGTTTATAGGCGGCTGTGAGATGTCAGAGAAAATAGTTCCAGGATTTTCAAAATGCTCAATAAAACACGACAGGAATGTTTTTTCACGGCGAGAATTGTTTTGCATGCTCATATAACAGCACTGATGACTCGGTGAGTAGCATATTTGAAAATAACAATGTTTTAGGTGGTTTTAGGGAACATTGTCAGACATGCACAAAGCTAGCCTGTCTGAAGCAGGAAGGGGGTTCTGAAATAGCCGTATACTCGAGACAGGACCAATCATCCAAATTTTGGTGTCGATCGTTCTATTGCACCCTAGACACTCTAGAAAAGGGCTAAATGTGTTAAAAACCGAACCTATCATTTAAGTCTTCCTCGCAACAATTTTCAGTGAACAGAGTAACTGCAAAAAGGCAAACTTTACTTTATATTATTATTACCACCGCCAAGGAGGTTATGATTTTGGTCATGTTGGTTTGTCTGTTTGTTTGTTTGTCTGTTTGTCAGCAGAATAACTCAAGAAGTTATGAACGCATTTTAATGGAATTTTGTGTTGTTGGAAATGGCACAAGGAACAAGTGATTACTTTTTGGTGGTGATCCTAATCATAATCCAGTTCCAGGAATATGTTTTATTGTAAGTTATATTATAGGCATAGGATTCCGCAGCGTGTAGATGTTATGGCATCAATGACCCCATAGCCTTGGCAGAGGTTTGCACTCTCTGAGTGCTTCTAGTTTAATTCTGCAATTCTTACAAAACTGACTGTCTGAACATCAGATCTAGAGTAATACAGTCTGGCTTACCTTGCTCATTAGCAAAAGCCTCACTTAGATATTTGCACTCTTGAAGTATGGAGGGCTCAAGGCTTCTCTTGCCCAATCCAAAATTCCTCAGGGTGTGAAGAGCAAATCTTCTCTGCTGTTTCCAAGCATATCCATAAGAGGCAACCAACCCTGTAAGTAGAGTACCCAGAGACCCTTTAAACAGCAGCCAAACAATGAAACGGTATTATACAGTTATGGTAGAGGAGTATGGTGTATATTATCACAATTGCTTAAGATATAATGATGGTAATCTGTCTTTATTTTGGCCAAATTCACCTTTGTTTCCATAAATATCAGCAAACAATGGTATGGATGGACGGCCAGCAAAGGGATCTCCTTGTTTCACAAATGCTTCTCTCACTAGCTTGTGGCCATTGAGGACAACCATCCGTTCTCCAAATGCTCGGATACTGAAAATGTGTCCATATTTTTCAGCCAACTGAAAAAAAAGTTAATCTTTGTGTGGCAGAACTTTGTAGTTACTGTGTGAAAGCTAGAAATGTGATGGTCTTACACCTTGACACAAATAAGTGGTGATTTTTTATTTTGTTGAAAAATAGGACATAGGCTACTGTCTTGATCATCGGAATAACCAGAGATGCGCGTCCAGCAACACAGTTCATTTAGACGTGTCATGAAGTATCACATTAATCCTATCAATCTATAACTATATCCACAATTTTTGTGGACTATTGACACCTAATCTTTATGACAGTCAAAGTACAAGGCCCAAAATTAATTCCAGCTGGTATGCCCCTAACAAACATGAATACCTTAAGGGGGGCAAGAGGGTGGCTATCAATCTTCAGATTAGAGAGGTGGATTTTAACAAGTATTTATTTGAATGTTGCTGGATGGTGTTATCAACAAATCAGGAAAAAGAGAGAACCTCATTAAAGGGTGTTTTTTAATATTTCCTTATGTAAAAGCAGCTCAGTAATGTGAGAGTTTAAAAAGTTGTTCCATACATCATCACATTACACTACACTAAGACAGGTTTGTTCAAGTCACTTTTGGTTAAATGGCTCAACGGCTGTCTTTCTTGCAAACCGTGCACTCGTGTGACCCTGAGAGGTGCCCTCCCAATGAAACCGAAAGTAACTGTAACGTTGAACGTCCATGACGTAAACTGAAACATGAAGTAGGCTAACTGTAAACACGTCCAAGCTCAATATTAAAAATATAATTTAGTCTACGAAAGACTTGTCTAAAACATCTATCTTTAACTAGTAAGAAACCTAGAATATTTAAATTAGGCTCATCATCAAAATCGACAAAGGTTTTGGTTCAAGTAGGCTACAAGCCAGATTTGAGTTTGCTGCTCAATAATATAATACGCCTATGGCATTGAAATTAAAAATGAAATCGTACTTTCAGATTTTTTATTGTAGGCCTATAACACTACTACGCTATATCAACATTTGAGCACAGTTGTCATGACCGACCTACCTTGAAAAACTCTAGATGGAGTTTGCCGAAATCAATGTGATGTAGGTCGCCTATGAACGGCAATGACCGCGGTCCAGGAGGGAAATACTTCGGTGGTTTGTTTTGAACATAGTAATATACTAGAAGTAAAATTGAAATAAACACCACGAGACTTCTGATTTCCAAAAACGTTAAAATATTGAAGACAGTAGTCATTTTGCTATCCTCCACAACAGCGGAGGTTGGAGTTCAACCTTGCGCCCTGCGCGAAAATGCCCATGTCAGATGATATCTACAAAACCATAGCCTACAAACAGCAAGTATGACCACGCCCACAAATATAGCTCCGCTGTGGGGGAAATAGTGAAAAATAGTCTCCTGTGGGGGAAACAACCTATGGGATGCTAAGCTAAGTGTCTCTGGTTACACTGACCAACAACTCTGAAATAAGTGGAGAAGTCAATGACAAGCTAGAAGTTACACTGAGCAACATCTTGGAGCTTGACTCATTTTTGAGGGCAATGCCTTAAGGTAGTAATGATGTTCAGATGGTCCTATGTGAATTCTGAACTTGATACCCCTCCAAGCGTGATACTGAGGACAATTTATAATTAGTTGATGCTTGTTAACTTCATTGGCTTGCTAACTAGCCAATTTCATTCATCACCACAGTAAACGTAGCTAACTTTAGCTTGCCAAACTGAGCTAATCAGACTTGTGATTGAAAGTTGCTTCACTTAGGCTATGACAGAAGCAGAGACAGCTCATGACATTTCTGTCAGTGTTACTGGAATAATCAAATCATGGAAAATGTATTTTAGTCTACACCCAAGCAGACAAACAGGTCATAAATCATCATCATCAATTTCACAAAGCAATGTAGCCTATTTATAAGCAACTTTCTCTACCTTTCACCATGTTAATTTGGCTTCTGTTTTCCCCCACGCTGACCCCACCCTCGCAATTTGGGGGCGTTAGCTGCCATCTGTATCTATGAGAGAGCACAAGGGGGTCAGGATTTGGCTGGTTAGCTTCTCCAATTAGCATTGCACTTCCTTGTCGTCATTTTCCAGAAATGACATCATATCCGACTCCATTTGACATATGCTGATTGGTTAATGCTACACTTTCAGCTCATGTGAACGAGCTCCCTGAGCACATCAGGGGCGAATTCAACAGGCGTAACGTTTTGTAACGTAATGTAACAGTTCCCATTCATCCCTATGGGTGACGTAGTAAACGTTTTGTAACGCTGCGTCGTCTTGAAAACGCCACAGGTGTGTGCCGCCCTCATCTTCATTAGTAAACATGGGCCCTCATTAAAATGGAGTCGGAAGTGAGCTCCATGAAACGCCATCTTGACAACTGAGAATTTTGTTCAATTTTGGATGAATTCACTAGCCTAGCATTCCACATTGGAATGAATGGGAGGCGGGACTTGGTATGTTTCTCCAGGTTTATTAATACCTCCATGGAGAGCACTCATCGGATAGATACGGTAAGTAGCCTAGGCCTACCGTTAACGTCCCCAAAATGTGAGGGTGGGGTCAGCGTGGGGGGAAAAACAGACAGAGGCCAAATTAACATTATGGCTAATGGATCGGTTAGTAAAATTCAGTCCATATCAGATGTTTTGTATAATTATGACCAGTTTGCCTGCTTAGGTGTAGGCTAAAATACATTTACCATCATTTGTTTAACACTGACAGAAATGTCATGAGCTGTCTCTGCTCCTGTCATAAGCAAACAACTTTCAATCACTGATTAGCTCAGCTAAGCAAGCTAAAGTTAGCTACATTTACTGTGGTAATTAATGAAGTTGGCTAGTTAGCAAGCTAATGAAGCTAACAAGCATCAACTAAATTGTCCTCAGTATTGAGTTTGGAGGGATATCAAGCTCAGAATTCACATCGGACCATCTGAACATCTTTATTACCTTAAGGCAGGGGTCTCAAACTCAAATGAGCTGGGGGCCACTACGGTCAACATTGTCTGACTGGAGGGCCACCTCAGGCGGTCAATTGAATTTTTTTTTTTTCCTTTTTTTTACAGGCTACGTTTAACAGAGACCTGCACATTTAGTTCGCAATTATTATTATTTATTTATTTTAATCTAAAGATGTGATATTCAGTGTTAGGCCTATATCACATCATTGAATGCATAGCCTACTAAAACAAATATCAATATTTTCACTTTTATAGGAGATTGTCTTGAATCTGGTAATATAAGAGTCATGATAAAGGTATTCTGTATATGCAACAATTTGCAACAATATATGTGCTGACAATATTTTATTAATTATCACAATTATGAATATTAAATATAATTTATTGCTAATTTGGATCTTGAGACAACATTTTTAGCATCTGTCCTGACAAACAGTTACTTAAAGTTAGTCCTGACAAACAGGGAGCTAAAAACAACTTTCACTATGGAAGAGAATTAATCTATTTGGGTATGACACTGTTGAAGACAATGCAGATATTTTATATGATTTCAAGATCGGATTACTCGGAAACCGCTAATCAAAGACGACTGCTAGGCTACGTAGCCTACCATTGTAATCTGTAGGATTTCCTGTTGATACGTTTTGTCATAGTTAAGTTAAGAATCCATGATATATTGCACAAAGAACAATGTATGACATGGACGCAAAACTGTATTGGTGATCATAATTTTAATACATATTCCAAGCTAAATATCTCGCGAAGTGTTCATCAGAGAAACTAGCACCATTGGAAAGGTAAGTTTGTGCAGATTCCAATGATGCCCTTATTATGTCGGTACGATTAAAACTGCGCGAGTAGTGTGACGGAGAAGAACGGGTGCGCCGCCGTCGGGATGTTTGCGCCTCTCTCCAGAGCCGGATTGCATTATAATTTTGCCACCAGCTTGCGGGCCGGATCTGGGCCGGGCCCGGGCCCGGGCCGGGAGTTTGAGATCCCTGCCTCAAGCATTGCCCTCAAAGATGTGTCAAGGTCCTTGTAGATAGCGCTCGGCGTAAGTTCTAGCTTATTATCTCATTGACTTCCCCACTGTTTCTGCCAAGGGGGACTATTTTTCACTATTTCCCCCACGGTGGAGCTATATTTGTGGGCGTGGTCAGAGTTGCCTGCAAAATTAGGTTGTTCCACCTTTCAACAATGTTCTACTGCACCCATTTACTCTAGACAATTATTGAACTGATAAAAAAATTTGTTTTGTTTTTAAAAATATTTTGTCGGGCTTTTTTACCTCTAATTTAATAGGACAGTAGAGAGAATGAAGGGAAATGAGTGGGAGAGGGAATAAGGATCGGGAAATGACCACGGGTCAGACTCGAACCTGGGGCCATGGATTAATGGTATGATGCACTGGGCCGCTGAGCCAAGGCACCACCCCAGCAGTTCTATTCTAACAAATAGACACAGCTTATAAATTTGATATGTACACTTTGAACATTAGGCTATTCAGTCAACATTGTCAAATTTATTATCATACAAAATTAAATAGAAACATTTTGGGTTCCATGAAAGCCATCTTTGTCAGAAAGCAACATTTTAAAGGACTGTCAGAACACTCTAGCACCATCAGCGAAGAACAGCGCAGAGTTGATAGGGTTGGGGGGCATGAGTTGATGAAAGGTGAAACTCCAGACTGGGCTCTACTCCTTCCGGTGATGAGAATGAGAACCGCTGGAGCAGTGTGGTGAAAAACAGGAACAGCTCCATTCTGGCCAGCTGCTCTCCCAGGCACACCCTCTTCCCTGGAAAAAAAGGTCACAGAGAAAAGTGAAAAAAAAAAATAATAATTTCATGCTCCATGTTACTGAGAAACCCTTATCAGATCTTGAGTACATAACATATCAAAGCGTTTCAGGAATTTGAATAGTGCCACAACAAGCTTTGGGGCAATTTCATTATCTGCACAGTATACTCTGACTGATGTAGCTTAGCCCTCCTGTCTGAAGATAATTACCAAAAGAGAAAGGCAGGAAGGCCTCCCTTCTTCTGAATTTCCCTTCTGCATCCAGGAAGTGTCCTGGGTTGAAGGTGTGAGGAGTCTCCCATTCCGTCTCATCAAACAAAATGGAGGTCAGGTTGCCAA
Organism: Sardinella longiceps; assembly: GCA_027497455.2. Classification (NCBI taxonomy): domain Eukaryota; kingdom Metazoa; phylum Chordata; class Actinopteri; order Clupeiformes; family Clupeidae; genus Sardinella; species Sardinella longiceps. The sequence continues at coordinate 21,249,960 of JAODXP020000022.1, read as the reverse complement.
ACACCATGGTGCCCTGAGGAACCAGCATAAAGTGCAAATAAGAGTAAACCGTTACAAGTCTACTGTTATGTTTCAGAAATATTCATAACGTGTCAGACATAGAAAAAAAGAAATGTTATGTGACTAATTTTGCAATCTACATTTGGAGGATGCCAATGTTGCTAAACAAAGTGGCATGTTTACCTTAGGAATATCGTAGCTTCCAACTCGGATGTCTTGGGTGGCTGTTCTTGGCAAGTTTATTGGAATGATGTTGCCGCATCTCTGAATTTCATGAATCACAGCATTGGTGTAGGGCATGTTCTCCCTGTCAGTCACGGAGGGCTGCCGTGATGACCCAACCTCTCTGTCTATCTCGTCCTGAACCTTTCCTGAAAAATAAATAAATAAATAAATAAAAACCAGAACCAACAATAGACATTCTGGTTAGCCCACTGTGTTTGCTTATGGATATATATTAAGGAAGGTTAATTATGGGCTAATAGAAATCAATAGAAATATATAAATATATAATCTGTAAAAAAAAACTGAGAAATATTTAATGGAAAACTTTGAAGCATATTGAGACATGGAGAAATGCCTCTCAGACAAGGATTAACTGAAAAAAAAAGTATTAAATTGATGTCATAATTATCTTTTCAAGTCAGAATTTTTATTAGCCTAAATAAAGCATGACAAGTGCTAACACTCACGCTGTATCTCTGGATAGTAGATCATATATGCCAGCATCCAGTACAGAGTAGTGGTAGTGGTTTCAGTTCCTGCTGCAAACAGGTCTGTCGCGCAGATGGACAGGTTGTCCAAATTAAAGCCTGATTCTTCATCATCTTTCCACTTGAAAGGAGGCGATGGTAACAGACAATGTTTTGAGAGTGGTGCCATATAAAAAAGAGATGGGGAGAGATAGACATCTTGGATGAAATGGAGCATTTTGTATGTTCAATGCACATCTCCAGAGGCAGAACCATGAACGTTTTAAAGAAATTGGTGCTTTAAACTTTATCAACTTTGACCGATAAATCCATTTCAGAAAACATGCTCTTGTCTATTGTCATGTTTCGTCTGTCTAAAATGAAAAAAGAAAGTACACTTATGTATGGTTTTATGCTGATGCCACTACAGGTGGTGCTGAATGCACTGCTCTGTCAGTCATCATGTAAAGCTAACACTGTGGCAAATAAACATTTGCGATTGGTCCTTGGGTTTTTTGGTTATAGTCAGGAATGAGCTGAAATTGTCTCGACTCCAGAAAACCAGCAGAGCAGATTCAGAACAGTATTGCAGATCAAATATTTGCATTGATGGAAGTGTCCAAAAGGATTCCAATTACCTTTTCCATCTCCACAAGAAAACAATCAATGTAATCTCTAGGAGCAGAGAGATCATAGTCTGCACGGTGTTCCTCAATTTTTGATTTTACAAAATCAATCACTTTCCTCCAAAGGGAGATTAATTCCTTATGTGGGCCAGGCACTAGTCTCAGCAACCATGGAACCATATTGTAAAGCTGAAAAGACAAAACAACCATAATAACATTACAATGGATACTGACTTTATAAAAACTGGTCTCTGTTATGATTTTTTCATACAAAATATACATTGTGGAAAAAAGGACCGGGGGAAGGGATCACCTGGGCCCATATACTTCCTTCCAGTAAGATAGCCTCCTTCAGGTTGTTCAGGAGAGACTGGAAGTCATTGTTGGTGTACTCAAATCGGTTCCCAAACACCAGCACACAGATCATGTTGGACACCGCATTGTTAAGCAGCCCTTTTGGATTGAATGGTCTACCTAGTAGAAATCAAGTCAATTATTCAGTTTTTCTGTTTTTGTGTCCTCATGTGACCTTACTCATTTTCAGTATTTGTCATCACTGTACAGTATGAATAGATTAAGATCTCAATTTGTCTGGATTTTATCAAATAAAGGACACATAAAAAACAACAACAACAAAAACAGGGTTCAAATGCAATGTTGACAGGCCTCAAATATAGTAGGCAGAAGGCAACATGTGGATGAAGAAACTAAGGATGCAGACATCACATAAGCTAACCGTGCCGGATATGCCCATGATCTGTCATGAATAGACACAAATAGCCAGATACAACAGTCCCAAAGGCTGTTGCAACCAAATGAGACTAATTCTCTGTGCAATGTCCCTGGAAGGTTTGTCTGTAGTTTATTGCTGTATCAACAACTGCATGTCTTGTTTCTTAAATCTTCCTCGCAACAATTTGCAGTGACCACTGCAAAAAGGCAAACTTTAATTTTTTATCTAATTCTGGAATTCTTACAAAAACCAATGACTGTTTGAACATCAGATCTAGAGTAATGCATGCTGTAGGCCAACAGTCTGGCTTACCTTGCTCATTAGCAAAAGCCTCACTTAGATATCTGCACTCTTGAAGTATGGAGGGCTCAAGGCTTCTCTTGCCCAATCCAAAATTCCTCAGGGTGTGAAGAGCAAATCTTCTCTGTTGTTTCCAAGCATATCCATAAGAGGCGACCAACCCTGTAAGCAGAGAACCCAGAGCAACTTCGATTAGCAGGCACAATGAAACTGTATCTTGCAGTGAGGAGTGCAGTACAGTGCAAATTATCACAAATTGCTTAAAGGATAATGATTATCATCTGTCTTTTTTAAGAGAATCCAGAGGCCCTTTAAACAGCAGCCACACAATCAAACAGTATTTTACAGTGAGGGTAGATGGTGCATATTATCACAACTGTATCTGTCTTTATTTTGGCCAAATTCACCTTTGTTTCCATAAATATCAGCAAACAATGGTATGGATGGGCGGCCAGCAAAGGGATCTCCTTGTTTCACAAATGCTTCTCTCACTAGCTTGTGGCCATTGAGGACAACCATCCGTTCTCCAAACGCTCGGATACTGAAAATATGCCCATATTTTTCAGCCAACTGAAAAATATAAATTTAATATTTTACTCTGGTAGACCTTAGTAGTGACTGTGTGAAAGGCAGACATGCGATGGTCTTACACCTTGACACAAATTAGTGGTGATTTTTTATTTTGTTGGAAAAAAGGGCATACTGTATTGATCATCAGAATAACCAGAGATGCAAATGTCCAGCAATACTGCTCATTTAGATGTGTCATGAAGTATCACATTAATCCTATCAATCTGTAACTATACCCACACTTTTTGTGGACCGTTTATGGCACCTAATGTTTATGATGGTCAAAGTACAAGGCTTAGAATGACCAACCTCTAATGACCCAAATTCAATTCCAACTGATATGCCCCTAACAGACATGAATAGCCTAAGGGCTATCAATCTTCAGATTAGAGAAGTGGATTTTTACAAAGCTTTATTTGAATTAGTATGGCAACAGTAACAAAAAAGGTGGCACAGGTTTGGTGGGTTTTGACCTCCTGATATCTCTTTATTGACAAATAAACATATGCCTTGCCAAATAAAAACAAAAACCCAATTCTTGGAGAAAAGACAATTGAAAATGGTAACATTTCCAATAGCTATTTGTGATTTTGATGACTCCTGACAAAAACAAAATCACTGTGGCTGATCTATTAACACGGGAAACAATAACACACCAAAGTTCAATTTTAATAGCCTGCCCAGTTCAAACACAAAATTACCTTTTCTGTTTGGCTACATGCTATTTTGTGTCAGTATAGTACGGGTAATCATTCTAATACATAATCATTATATAGCATGTTATGATTTAGGCCTACCTTGAAAAACTCTAGATGGAGTTTGTCGAAATCAATGTGATGCAAATCACCTATTAACGGCAATGACTGTGGTCCAGGAGGAAAATTCTTTGGAGGTTTGTTTTTAACATAGTCATACACCAGCAGGAAGGTAAATAGAAAAACCAAAACATTACAAATGTTTAAAAGTTCTGAGATATACAGGAGGGTAACCATCCCGGAATAAGATCTGGCCCTTGACAGAATATAGGCCTGCGTCAGAGAACTGTAAAGGAAGTGAAAGAGCATGCCCCACAGAACATGAGAGATATCGCAATTTGCTGGGGCAGTAAAAATGTTGGCAGTGTCGCAACAAAGCGTAGCCAAATCAAGCTGTTTTGACTATGTTTGTTGTTATGGCTCTCCATTTGTAGTTTTTGCAGAACTCTAAATACCAAAAATGTACCAAAACATTTAATGCACTGTGGTGCATAATGGCATGAATTTTAACAAAGCTATGTTTTGTCAAAATTCCTCACAATTCTTCTCGCAAATTAAGATAGCATTTACAGGCTACATTTTTTTTCACAATTTTAAACCATCTTTTCCCTGAAACCTCCCATAATTGTCTCCAAACAGCTGACCTATTCCTAAACAGTTCTTGAGATATTGAATGCCACTTTGTGGAATAACTGTATAAACAATACATCAATATCCAGTTATCAACTTTGTTCCTTTACAACAAGTGGAACAAAACATTTCATGAAAAACACTGTTCCTTTACAACGTCTGCTCTGCCCTGGGAACAAAACAGCATCAGGACTGGTGAAATGCATGGAAAGGCATTTTCCACACCTCTTCCATTTGTAGGCCTACCTATAACCCTATAACTTTTTTCCAAACTTACAGTAAACAGTGTTTACAGTAAACACACACACACACACACACACAAGCATAGGATAATATCAGATGGCTAATGCAGAGAGATGATAAAAATCATTGCTGTAGCCTGTAGTCACTAGCCTGTCTATGCCACACGAGGGCGTCCTACTAAAGGACAGCATGCATTGGACTGTATGACAAACACTGTATGACAAACGCTATTTACAGTAAACACACACACACACACACACACACACACACACACACACACTGCAATGCACAATGTAAGGTATTAATTGTGGTGGAGAGTATTATTGCAAGGTTTCGAAATCGGTATGTTTATTTCTGTTAAAGTGTTCAATTCATATAGGCTACAAATAAAAGAATTACATCCAAACCCAAAGCAAGCCCTCTTGAAGTCATATAAGTTCATTACATTTAGCAAATTCTGTTTGCAGCATAAAGCTCCATTCCATATACTGTACGAGGCATAGTGGTCTTGTGCATTAGATTGAGTATTCAAGATTATGTTAAATTCTAGATTTTACATAAATTATATCAGAAATATACATCATAATTTGTATGTTTGGATACAACAATGCAGTTAGTAAAATAAGTTCTGTTTTTTTTTTAAAGAAAGACTCAGCGAGGAACAGCACACAGTTGATAACGCTGAGGAGTATGAGTTGCTCCAAGTTTGTACTCCAAACTGGGTTCTACTCCCTCAGGTGCAGAGAATGAGAACCGTTGTAGAAGTGAAGTGAAGAACAGGAACAGCTCCATTCTGGCCAGCTGTTCTCCCAGGCACACTCTCTTTCCTGAGAGAAGGTACACAGACAGAAAGATCAAGAACTCTCAGTAAAAGATGTTAATCTTTAACACAAGGTAATGTACAATAGAGCAACTTAACAGGAGGTGGAAATTAACTAGCCTGGTCATAACCAGCCCCTCAGCCTACGCTTTGTCTTGTATGATGGTCTGGGATCTTGGCCAGTGTTTCTGTAACAAATGCATGAAGGCTACTTCGGCAAATCCATAGGCTAGCGTGGCATCAGTTTCGCTTTTAAAATGTATCAGTGTAGCGTGAGAGGGAGAATGCAGTTGCGGGCTATTTAATTTGTAAGGGGGCATGGTGAGCGCACTCTGGACCAGCTGCATCTTTAGTTGCATCTTATTTACACAGCAATTTGTACAAATACGCATCATCAATTACAACAATTCAGCAAGATAGATTTGGCTAAAAGTGGGCCCCAGTCAGAGCGACTGTTCTGCTCCCCTGCTCGATCCGCAGTAGAATGCTCTGGTAGGGCTGCACTGACGCCACAGTAGAGTATAGCTTATTAGAATCTCTGCTTTACCTATTCTGGAACACTAACAAGCTCAAATGATCTCTTACGTGGCGTTTTATACATGGGTGTGAAACAAATACATATTATGAAAAAAATAAGCAAATTCTGATTCTTCACTAACATAAATAAACTCTATTACACCATTGAAATAAAATTACTGAAAGTAAAAATGGGTGTGATAGGGCCCCTTTAAAGTGGGATTTGGCAGGAGGGGGAACTCTCATATTCAAACAAAGAAAAATGTAAAGAAGAAGAATAGGATGATATTGTTCATCTATCTGAGGTGCCGGAACTGCATACCCCTGCATTTCCCCTCACTTTAACCCCTGATCTTGGCTATTATGAACCAATTGCTTTCATGAGAATTTTTATTGAATATTGTGAATATGTGCTGATGAATGCCAATCTGATGGCGAGTTATGTTGTTTGTAAAACACCAGAAGTAGCAACACTTCGCAAGGCAAATATATGCCATCATTAGAAAACCAAGGCAAGCCAAACCAAACCAGCCAACCCAACCAACAGTGAAAATAAAATCAGAATCTGTTGTACCAGTGGAGAAGGGCAGGAAGGCCTCCCGTCTTCTGAATTTCCCTTCTGCATCCAGGAAGTGTCCTGGGTTGAAGGTGTGAGGAGTCTCCCATTCCGTCTCGTCGAACAGAACCGAGGTAAGGCTGCCCATCACCACGGTGCCCTTCAGAAAAACAGTAAATCAGGTATCAGGTAAATCATCATGTAATTATAAGTAAAATAAGTAAAGCAAAAATAAACCATAAAATAGGGCTGGCCAACGGTGGAAATGGGCTTCCATAATGATCTCCGTCATACACGATCAAACCAGCCAGGGAAGGCTGTCACAAATGGAAAGCCAACAAATGGAGATCTGAAAACTAAGTAGGAACTGTGGAGAAATTCTGTGTGTCTGAAGACAGGGTTTTCAAAAATCTCCACCTTGACTGGACTTGGCGAAAATAGCCTAGGTGTTTTCAGGGACTGAAACCTCCGTTTGCGTGAAGCCTAATGGGAGGTTTAACTACATAACCCTAGGCTATAAATAAATAGGGCTTGCGCCGTAAGTACTCCACACTGCAGCCCATAACTATCGACATCGATATGGCATAGCATATGATAGTTTCACTCTCCTTCTCCCACAAAGTGCACCTACGGTCTGCCGAAGCCTTGCGCCACGGCACTGGCAGCAGTGAGCAAGAAATGTGACATAGAAATACAGAAATGGAAATACAGATAGAAAGTCCAGCTCCACAATTCAGTGGCACATAAATATATTTCACCGTCCTTTCAAATTTGTTTCCAAGTGAGTTTGTCAACATGCACACATTTGACATTTATTTTTAAGGCAAACAGACTGATTTTTTTTTTACTAATCTGACTGCTCCAAGAACCATAGTAGAGTGTATAATATATAATAGTAATAGTCTAATACAATAGTAGCTATAGTGTATCATCTAATGGTAGTGCATCATAACTCACCTTGGGAATGGTGTAGCGACCAATTTGGGTGTCTTTGGAGGTCTGTCTGGCCACATTCAGAGGAAGGATGTTGCCGCATCTCTGAATCTCGTGAATCACAGCATCGGTGTAGGGCATATTCTCCCGGTCACCCAAGGAGGGCTGTCCAGAGGATCCAACCACTTGGTCTATCTCCTCATGCACCTTTCCTGGTATGGAGGCAACCACAGTTTCTTATTAGGAGAGGGAGGAGACTAGTTTTGTTTTAGTTTATTATTACAAGTTGTCGATTATTTTATTATCTTCTCATGATACTTTGTATTGTTATGTCTGACTATTATAATGGAAAAGAGGGGGAGAGAGAGAGAGAGAGAGAGAGAGAGAGAGAGAGAAGAAAAACAAGTCTTCTTCTGACAATGTTTTACAAGTCTGAAAAATGAAATGTAATCAAAGCAATTTCTACTTTAGTAACCAAGTGACACAAAGACTCACGCTGTATCTCAGGGTACTTGATCATGTACAACAGCCCCCAGTACAGAGTAGTAGATGTGGTTTCGGTTCCTGCCACAAATAGGTCCAGGGTGCAGTAGCACAAATTCTCCACATTAAAGCCTGATGCCTTATCATCCTTCCACTTGAGAAAGTGTATTTTTGAAAAAAATAAAGACAGCAGGACAGAAAATAAGGAATGAGTCAGAAGAGAGGGTTGTTATACTAAAGACTGTAGTACATTAGGCATGTGCCAGCATGCATAATAGCCTTGAACAAGAAATATGAGTTTCTGCAGCTGCAAAGTGTGTCATTTTGAAAATCATGGCTTTTTAAGGTTGGGCTGGAGTATTACTCTGCAAAGCACACCTTCTTTGACAAGTCCTGATAAAAACAGTACTGCAGGAAATGTTAGTGGTTTTGAAACATTGGCAAAGGTTAAAGTAAAGAAATCCACAAAATCAGGATTGTTCTATATGTTTATCAATTCAATTCCATTCAAGTAGGCTATTAAATATTAATACAATATCAACTATAATGACACAATTTAGTATCTCCATTTTCTTATCACTGCACCACAAGTTTGTTGGAATTATTCAACTGTACCTTTGCCATTTCCCCAAGAAAACAATCAATGTAGTCCCTAGGGTTTGAAGAATCATGATCTGCTTGGTGGTCCTCTATTTTTTTTCTAATGAATGCAATCACTCCATTCCAAATAGAAAATATCTTTCTATGTGGGCCAGGCATTCTGCGCATCAGCCATGGGAACATGTTGTACAACTACAAAAAATCAGAAAAAAACAAACAAACAAGTATTTAAAATACTGCCTGTGTTTACTTTTCTGTATACAGAGCTGAGAGTGTAAAGAGATCACCTGAGCCCAAATTCCTCCCTCTAGGAAGAAGACTTCATTAAGGTTTTTCAGGAGAGATTGAAAGTCATCGTTAGTGTACTCAAAACGGTCCCCAAACACCAGCACACAAATGATGTTCGATACGGCATTGTTAGTGAGCCATTGTGGATCAAAGGGTTTTCCTGGAAGCATCAAAGTAACACATTTTCAAGGAAATGTAAACCAAATTTAGCTAAAATACATGTAGGGGCTTATTTTACCATTATGCATCTTACTAAAAGATTACCTTGTTCATTAGCAAATGCTTCACTTAAATATCGGCATTCTTGAAGAATGGAGGGCTCAAGACTTTTCTTGCCCAATCCAAAATTTCTCAGGGTGTGAAGAGCAAATCTTCTCTGTTGTTTCCAAGGATACCCATTAGACACAACTACACCTAGGCAGTGAACATCAGATAATATTCATTTTAGAAAAGAAATGAAAACAGAATGGTTGTTTATTGAGACTTAAAAAAGTTTGACAGAGATATTTGAATAGTATGTTACATGTACATCATTATTGAATAGTAATGTTCATCAGTCTACACCTTTGTCTCCCACAATATCTGCAAACAGAGGTAGAGCTGGTCGGTCAACAAAGTTTTCTCCTTGATGGACAAATGCTTCTCTCACGAGCTTGTATCCGTTAAGAACAACAATCCTTGGTCCAAAGACGCGAATGCTAAAAATGTGCCCATATTTTTCTGCAAACTGAAAGAAATGCACACATAAACCACATATGTTACACAAATAAATCACATACTGCACAAAACCCAAAACTGCATTCAACACAAATGTAACAGAAGCCCATTTCTGCCACTTTGAAAGAATAATGATCACACACAAAATTTCAAGGAAGGAAGACAGCATATTTCCATAATACATTAAAATGATGAGGATTCTTTTTTTTGTTTGTTTGTTTGTTTTTACTTTAGGGTGACCATGTCCAAATGTTCACAAGTTTGTGCAACAAATTGGGAAAGACATGTGAACAGTTTGTTAAGAGTTACATTTTCTGACCAGGAGGCCTACAGAAGGTCTATTGTTGTTCTGACTTCTGACAGCAGTCTTATTTTGTTATACACCAAGTCCATGTCTTAAAATGTGTCTATATTACCACAATAGACACACAAATGGCAAGCAGTTCTGATGAATAGTGTGTAGGCTATCAGTGTTCTCATCTTGTCAACAGGACTGATGCAAAAGGGACATTGATAGCAATAATGAGTGAAGTGAGATGTGGGACAGTGGCTCAAATTGCTGTGTGACAGGTGGTCACTCTTTCAGTCATTTCAGTAACATTTGTAGCATTTCAAAAGCATCTGATTTCTAGTTACTCAATATTGTTTTAGACCTACTTTATGGCCATTTCATGCATTGCAACATTACAGGCTGCTACTCCGATTCGCCTTCAACCAAAACAAATACGATCTGCAGTATTTTACAATGCGACCGTAGGCCTACAGTTTCATGTTATTAAAATGTATCACATATATTAGCCTACATATTATGGTAGTCTAGGGGCTGAATATCTAGGCCTACCTTGGCAAACTGTAGATGGATTTTGGTGAAGTCAACATGATGCATGTCGCCGACGAAAGGCAATGACCATGGTCCAGGAGGGTAATTCTTCGGTGGTTTGTTTTTGATGTAGTCAAACACGATGAGGAAAATCGAGAGAAAAAGCAAAAAACCCTTGATGTCAAAAAGTTCCACTAATTGTAATATTGCCGTCATATTTGTTTGCGTTACAGATCCTGCCGGTAGCAAGCCGTTCTTTGGAACTACGAGGATGGAACTTTTGCTTAGGCTACTCAAAGTTGACTTGAAGCCACCACCCGGTATTCATCACTGCCCCTGTCAAAATAAGGTAGTTGCCTGATCGTCTCTGCCACTGTCAAAGTAATAGCAAGTAAGGACAACAGTGTGACGTGATTGCTCTCTCCTCTTCAGAAATGACAAGGCTACTGACTAGACTGACAAACCACACTATCAGAAATGACTTAAAAGACTAAGAGACGATTTTAAAAAAAATATTATTATTATCACTAAATGTAAAAATAATAGAAAGAAAGAAAAGAAAAAAAACGACGAGATATTGAAATAACACTTTTATAACACAAGATGGCGCTCTCTTGAAAGAATTTCTTTTTGTAAGGCCTAGGATCATTGCTAATACCAATAAACATTAATCATTAAAATATCTAAAAATGAATAAATAAATAAATAATATAAATTTTAATCGATGTCCAGTTGTGTCAGAATGGACACAACAACCATTTAGTAGGCTATTATTGTTACCTCTGCCAAGGATGTTATCGCCAGTTTTGGTAAGTTATATTTCTGTTATGTAGGCCTAATGTTAAGCTCGACTGCTTTACAAAGAAGTCAGTAGGCCATCTAAAAGGAGTTGAATAGGCTAGATAAAGATTCCGAAATGGACCGCAATAGAGTGTTGCCTAGGCCTACATGAGAACAGCAGGAGCAATGGATTAATAACAGTGTAAATAGAGAACTCAGCAACTGACTGAGGAGAGGTCGGAAAATAGGTGAAGAGTAGATCAAAGTACAAGAGAAAGGACCAGATTCAGGCAATGCCTTTGCAACATACTTGTATGAACACAGTGACAAGGAGAACAGAAAGTAGCAGAAATGGTTGTTAAATGAGCGCATCGGGTTACATGTGTGATGGAGGAATTAGGCTACTCAATTGAGGGACTTTGCTTTAGTTCATAGACTAGGTTTTCTCTGCATTTTTTTTATCATTCTTTCATATTTACAGTCGGCCCGCCCACGCAAAATTGCACAAACCATGAAAGACAAAGGTCTGACTGATTATTGATGCAGTTAATATGGAATGAACTTCACTCCCATTAGTGTTATCATGCATAAACTAACTTTCACAAACATTTGAAAACAAAGGAAGCCCCACCCACCGGGTCCCCTCACTCAAATTTGGGTTGGGTTACATAATAGGCTCCTGCATGTGTAACTCTGCATATAGTTTCTCAGAACAGAGAAGCATTCACAGGGAAACTCTGGAGACAAAATCCAGCGATGATAGTCCACTTGCTGTTAGATTTGCTTGACCTCAAAGGATGGTTGATTTTTATTTGTGTTCTCTTGATTATCGTGGATGTGATCAGAAACAAAGACCCTCCAAATTTCCCACCGGGGCCCTGGCCTCTCCCAGTACTTGGGAATATCTTCACAGCTCAAGACTTCAAAAATCATGAGAAGGTAAGAAACAAAATGTCAAACGTGTGCCATATTTGAGATTCACAGTATATTCTTTGAAAACTGCGATCAACTTCATTTTATATTGTCTGCTTCATCAGAGTCGGTAGTTTCTGTGAGAAGAAGTGTTAAACCTGGACACACACTATAAATGCATTTCACCCTTGAGCGAATGCAAAATAATAATTTCTCATTTTGACTGCATAAAGTACTTCCAATATCCAGCATGTACAGTTTGTCTGGTTAAGTGTCATGTAGGTCCCAGTGTGCAAGTTGCATGTGTCAGACACTAGTGCATTGCCCATGTGTGCCTCCCCTCCCCCAGCCAGCTACGGGCTGCAAAGGGGGAGTCGCTACGGCAGAAGGTAACTGCTTAATTTACCAATATCTGTAGTATTTTTTATCCAAACATCATTAAATTGCCACTGAACTCACTCATGCCAATAGCAAGATGCATACCAAATCTGAGGTCAGTTGGATGAACGGTTTGAGAGTTATGGAACACTCAGGCAGACAGATACACACGCAAACAGACGTTCCTTGCATTAAACAGACAGATATGCGTTATTTAATTGGTTCTCAGTCCCAAATAAAAGAAAATAAAATAGAAACATTACAATATTAAGTAAAACAAAGAAAGTTGTTGATGTCAATACACAATTTCAGCCAGTGAATATGCTCCTTTACAATGACTTTTTTTAACAGCTTGCTGAGGTCTATGGAGATGTCTACAGCTTACGGTGGGGCAGTGATAAAACTGTGTTTATAAATGGATACAAAATGGTGAAGGAGGCCCTGGTAACTCAGTTAGACAGTTTTGCGGACCGGCCAGTCGTCCCTCTTTTCCACAAGGTCTTTAAGGGGATTGGTGAGTAAAAATAAAAATGATAACCTACACATTTTGCAAGGCAATGCTTTAGGCTATGTAAAACATTTACATTTTTACTGTATTGTATCTCTATGACTAAAGGCATTGCTTTGAGTAATGGATACATGTGGAAAACACAGAAGAAATTTGCCTATGCCCATTTGAGACACTTTGCTGAAGGGAGGAAAACACTGGAGAACCACATTAAGCAAGAATGCTACTACTTGTGTGAGGCATTCAAGGAGGAACAAGGTAGGGGTCAAACAGAAACTAGACTTGACTGTCATACAGCACATAGCCTACTTGTTGTAACTCTGTAAGCAAAAACAGTAGCATTCAGTTGGATGGATGAATGGATGGCTGGTTGAACTAATGATTATCATTGAAGCACTACCCAAGGTCCAACTTGACAGTGTGCATACTGGCTATACAGGATCAAATTTGGACATGTATCGGACATGTGGTTGTATTATCAATGTATTATCGATAAAAAAAAACATTAGTGTGTATCTATATACAGTCTTTGGTGTGTATCATATGTCATATCCTCATATCTTGTGACAAATAACATGTATTGTAATTTTCCCCTGATTTCACCTTTGGGGAGCTGTAAGGAGAAAAATTGCCCCTTTCTAATGAGGGAAATCCTAAATGAACACACCGCAAAACCTCTATGTATATAGTGTTAGTCAGGTTGTTATCAAAAGGGCTCTCAAGCATTTTAATCAGTTTGTTGATGTTGTTGTTGTTGTTTTGTCTTGAAGAGCCATTTGATCCCCAATTCAAGCTTTACAACGCAACAGCAAATTTCATCTGCACTGTCCTCTTCGGCCGACGGTTTGATTACAATGATGAGAGGTTCCAGAACTTTCTTCGGGCAGATAATGAGGCAATTCTGCTGGCGGGGTCTGAACAGGCACAGGTACTGACTCAAGATTCAGGAAAGATGGGTTGTGAATGTCTTCTTTTGAGAGTCCATCAAAACATTGTTCATTGTATTAGGAGATTGCTCATTTGAAGATAACCAGAAGCATACTTTCCTCAGTGACTTCAGTGCCATTATTACAAAAGACGTAAAACACTTGATCCAAAATCCCATATTAATCTGTGTTGGTGTACAACTCTTCCACAGCTTTACAATGCCTTCCCTGGCCTCTTCCACTACCTGCCAGGACCCCATCAGACCCTGTTCTCCAATTATGAAAAAGTCACAGGCTTTCTGCGAGAGGAGATTCTAAAACACATGGAAGACAGGGACCCTGGTGATCCACGTGATTTTGTGGACGTCTATCTTGCTGAGATGGAGAAGGTGAGACAATTTGACAACTGAATGTTGAGCTTTTTAATGTCTTTTTTTGTTTTGCGTATGTTGCTTTTGTTTTGCCGTATTATTGATGTATTATTATATTTTATACAGCAGATATATTCGTAACATTGTCTAATATTCACAGAAAGATCATCCAGTATTTGCCTGGTCACAACCAGCCCCTTGGTCTACGCTCCTCTTCTTATGAGGGTCTGGGATCTCGGCTATTGCGAAACAATTGCCTGCTGAAGATGTTTACATTCAAAATGAATGGATCAGTTCTTGCCTGACAAATCCTATTCTCGTGCAGGATTCTTTAAGTTTACTGATTGGCTTGGGGTCGAGGTCAATGGCCAGAATCCCAGACCCTTGTGCGAAGAGATGCGTAGACTGAGGGGCTGGTTATGGACAGGCTAATCCAGTATGTACTGTACTTACAATAAAAGTATCCTTATTTGTTTCTGACTCCTAGAACACTCATGAGGAGGCCGGTTTTAACCTTGAGTGCCTGGTCGTCTGCACTCTAGACATGGTAGAGGCTGGCACAGAGACTGTGGCTTCAACACTGCGCTGGGCCCTGCACCTTATGATGAAGTACCCAGAGATGCAGGGTAGGTGATTAGAATAGTTTGATCGCTGTGTTACACTTTTTCAAACTGTACACGTCCATCAACAGACGACGGGTGGGTATGTCTGGCATAGGGGGAATGGATGTGATTGGCTGACGGATCTGTTTCTGTCTGAAAAGTTGAACTTTTGTACAACATACTGTACTGTGAAATGTACTGTGCAGCTATCATTAGGGGTAATATCCTCAAAACAGGCGTAAAAGGCATTGAG
This sequence comes from Sardinella longiceps, assembly GCA_027497455.2. Lineage (NCBI taxonomy): Eukaryota > Metazoa > Chordata > Actinopteri > Clupeiformes > Clupeidae > Sardinella > Sardinella longiceps. Next base: position 21,234,948 of record JAODXP020000022.1, on the reverse strand, counting down.
GATCAGCAGTGTTATAGGTGTACTTTTAAAGTCTCATCGGTGGAATGGATTAAAGGAGAAATCCATCACTCCATTGCCTTGTTGTTCAATACCGCCACGAAAGCAGTTGGTTTAGCATATTTACTTTTTCTAATGCCCCTTTTCATCTGATTTCACTAATTTCCCACACTAAGCTGCCACATCTGCTTGTCTGTTGCAGAAAAGGTGCAGGCTGAAATCGACAATGTGATTGGCCAATCACGGTTTCCAGATTTGTCAGACAGACCTGACATGCATTACACCGAAGCAGTTATCTTTGAATCCCAGAGATTTGGCAATGTTTTGCCACTAGGATTTCCAAAAATGGCATCCAAGGACACCACATTGGGTGGATACTTTATACCCAAGGTAAATGACCTTCGACTTTAAATGTCCATGTCAAGTTGAAAAGTCACTAAGCAATCATTGTTAACCTTAGAGTAGTTGAATCCAGCATTTAGATATTGATTATCATGGCAGTTGAATGTGTCAACATACAGTAGGTTTTGTGGTTTAACATTTAAGACAGTGTGAACAGTATTTAAAGCGTAGCTCCGGAGTAAGTTTAAGCATAGCCCTGTTGCAAGAGCCTTCTAACAGCACTAGATTTTGAATGGAATGAAAGAATTTTGAATGGCATAGACAGAACGTGAATGCAATGACAAACAAGGACTTCACATTGAGTCATTGGTACCTCAGATCTTACTTTCGGTTTCGAATAACCTGAGTTTCCATTGATTCAGTGTAAAGTGCTTGTTCACATCTGCGTTCGGTCTATGCTGTTCCAAATTATTTCTCCCACTCCCTAACAAGTGCATTTAGCAGGCTCATTCAATAGGGCTATGCTTGAAATCACTCCGGAGCACACCTTTAAACTTTGTGAATAGGCTACCTGATTTGTTTGTACCAGCTCAATAACAATTTATATGTTGTTACAATGTTTATATGTCTTTTTTTTTTCTTTAGGGAACAAATATCACTGCAAACCTGTCGTCTGTGCTTCATGATAAAAATGAGTGGGAAACGCCTGACAAGTTTAACCCGGAACACTTCCTGGATTCCAAGGGCCACTTCCGCAAGAGAGATGCTTTCTTTCCATTTTCTGCAGGTGATTAAATATCAAGCCTTAAAGAAATAGCCTGGAGTCATCAACCAATACTGGTAGCCCTGTTGTTCCCAGCTCTTGAGTGCTGTAGGTAGAAATAAGAATGGGTATATTTGGTAGAATGTAGACAGAATAGCTAAATATCACTGCCCACGGTAACTGATGAAGGCAAGAAAACTTTGTTTCAGTTTTGTGTTTCTATGTTCTATTAAGTTAGCGTCAGCTGGTAGCTTTCAAATTGATCTGTCTTGTGTCAAATGTTGTCCTTCTTGCTAACCAAGAGCATTTAGCAACCTTGAACCTCAGCAACCTCAAACTGGAATATTACCCTGGATTTGTCCTTTCAATCTTTTTCTTAATCTTTCACTGTCACTACACAGGATACTAATGTTGTTGTTGTAGTTTTTACTGATTTGAATCATGTTGTGGTATGTATTCCTGTTGTCCAGGGAAGAGAAATTGCCTGGGAGAACAGTTGTCTCGCATGGAACTCTTCCTGATGTTCACCTCACTGCTCCAGAGGTTCACCTTCTCAGCAGTCCCTGGAGAGGAGATAAGTCTGGAGGGAGTGCTGGGCTTCACTAACACAGCTCCTCCCCAGAAGATGTGTGTCAAGCCTCGTTAAGCTGAGTCTTCTCACTTCAACTATAACATACAAAGAATCAAAATTAAGACAGCTCTCAACATTAAAATTGTCAAAGATTTCCACAAGGGACTGATAATCCTTGAATGGATATTGAAATCATATAGGGCTCTTTGAAGGGTCTCTCTGGGGTCTTGAAAATGAAAGTTGTTGCCTAGTAGCACCACATTGCATTGTGGGATTAGGATAAGGCTGCAAATGTTCAACTGTATCATTTGCTGATTATAAAATTTGAGACAGAATGGCCATGGCTACCCCTACCCCAACTCAGGGGTTGAGGAAATGCCTAGTTATTATAGACATTTACTGTAGGCCTATGTAAGGATGATTACTAAGATTTAGTTTGCAGATTTGATTTTGCATCAATCATCATCAATCATCAATCAATCATACTCATACACACATTGTACCTGTTGTCTTTTCACTTATATGAGGAACATATGAGGAACATCAAATCAAAGTGATTAAAAAAAAGAAATCTTCATTGTAAATATTTCACTGTTACGGTTCCAAGGGTGTGTGTGCGCTAATACTATGTGTGTTTGCCCTTCCTCATGCTTTGTGTGTTTGCCCTTTACTATACTTGTTATGCCCTCCCCCACCCCCTGTTTTCAAGTTGAACGTAAACGAGTGCAGTAAAAGAATGTAAGCACTGCTGGTCACCCTTTGGCTTCCCAGGAAGCCACTTGGATTTTCTTGGAACCTGAACACAGCTTACACAACAGCCTGTCCAGCTGAAGCACATCTTCCACACACACACACACACACACACACACACACACACACACACACACACACACACACACACACACACACAGAAACAAAAACACCGACACGTACACACACACACACACAAACACACACACACACACACACATAGCTCACAAATACACACAAATCTTTCAACAGAGCAACAGCACTCTTCCTGTTCCTTCTCATGGGAAGAAACCCCAGGGCTTGTTAACGCTCACAGACATAAACAGTCTGACATCACCGTGCTACCATGTCTCTCTGAGCTCTCTAGCCAAGCTTGCATTGCTTGTCTGTGACTTGAAGTATCTAGGCTTCTGTTAGTTGTAGGTTGATTTTTTATGGGTTTCTTCCTGTGATTTTTTAAATATGAACTGTGTATTGGGGAACAGTCTTCATGTCTGGCATATAAAAATGGTTAAACAGATTAAGTGTAGTCACTATATTTACTGTATATACTGTACGTTTGACTGCACTTTCAAATAAAGGACTACATTTGACTCTCTATGTCTTGTTGTTGAGCTATACTATAACGTAAAAGGTCCATTTGTTGCTCATGGATGTGACAAAATTAGCAACTGGGGTCTGCTGTTTAGCATGCAAATGCAACAAGTTGCAGGAGGGGTTTTTCTGTATATTCAATTCAATTCAATTCAATTTTATTTGTAGAGCGCACAAATACAGTACATTGTCTCGCGGCGCTTTACAGACAGTACGGGAAGCATCCATGAGAATCAGGGGCAAGGAAAAACTCCCTCGCTTTGTAAATAATTTGTTATGTAGGAAGAAACCTTGGGCAGATCCACGCCTCATGGACTCAGCCTACCTGCCTGGGGCCTAATAAAGTATCCGTAAAGTCTGATGCATAGATTGACCATGGTTAACACAAAACAGTATGAGTACTGAATGTAGTCAGAGATGATATGCACATAGTTTGAGTGACAGTCAGGGCCAAGGGATGGAGTCAGTAGTTGGAGTGTGGGATTAGTCAGTAATTGGAGTGAGATCAGAGTTCATTGGGTGTTGGTCGCCATCTAAGTAGTGGTCATCAGGGGGCCATCAGGCCAATTCCATCACGGGCCTCAGAGAAAAGGGGAGGATGGTCCTGGTGTGTGGCTCCAGGGAGGTTGGTCAGCATCCGTAGTGGGGTAGGGTTGGTGGCAGGGAGGTACGGGAGGTTCATCACTCAGCCAGTGCGTCGGGGCACAGGAGGCAAGAGAAACAAAAAGAAACAGAAACAAGAGGATTAGGCCAATCTAGGAGGATATCACTTCATGATATGTGTCATATAATCTAGCTAGAGTGAGGAGAGGGAGAGAGAGAGAGAGGAGAAAGAGGGTTGTACAGGATGGCAAGTGTGCAGAAGGTGGCAGCACTAGGCTATCGCAGCATAACTAAGGTATGGTACATGGCATCTCACCAACCCAGAAAGGGGTGGCCAGCTGGCACAAGGATCCGCACTGGCAAATGACTCACTTATTTAACCATTCCTTTATGGTAGGTCTACTGGGTTCCAAAACACTAGAACGGACTGCAAAGGTTGAATTATTATTCTAATGCTATCACAAGGCGTGGGTAATCTTATTCCTAATTGAATCAAGACAAGTATTTATTTATAGTGCACTTATCCAAAGCGCTTAACAGTGGAAGGGGGACCTCACTTGTGTAGCATATGTGTACCAATGTGTAGCATATACCTGGGGGGAGGCAAGGCAGCCATTACAGCAGGCGCCAGGGCGCTTACCACACACAAGCTTGAGGTGGAGAGGGAGGGAATGGATGAATGAGCCAATTACAGTGGGGGGATGATTAGGGGGCCAGATTGAATGAGCCAGGTTGGAAATTTTAGCCAAGACACCAGGGAAATCTCTTTGCGACAAGTGTCATGGGATCTTTTATGACCACTTAGAGTCAAGACCTCGGTTTAACATCTCATCCTACAGCACAGCATCCCCGTCAGTGCGTGGGGCATTGGGATTTGGCCAGTGGGAAGAGAGCCACCTCAGGCCACCCACCAACACCATTTCCAGCAGCAACTCAGTTTTCCCCAGAGGTCTCCCATCCAGCTACTAATGGAGCCCACATCTGCTTAGCTGCAGGTATTCAGCTGAGACAGGGTACCATTGGTCTGGAATGTGTCTTGTCTGATCAGAAATGGCTAAATATATCCTCATGGCCAAACTATAGTGATACACTTTGCAAATACACCTAGACAACTAAGCCATTGCATTTTTGCTGTTAGATTATCTTTATCTTGCTTTGAACATGCAGCATTCTACGTCATAGAATAAGCTGAAAATTAAATGTGCTTCACATCTTTGCATTATTGGCATTATCTTTCATGGCCATAGCCTCTTCAAGTATTGGGTCACTTACTATTACATCCAGCTTAATGGCTTCAATGGCATCCTAAACTAAATTCATCTAGTAATATCGTCGGCCTATAGCCTAGGATAATTGCCCAAGTCATTTTTCAGTGTTTTTGGGAAACAAGAAAACATAGTGACCATGGTGTGGCTTCGGCCTTGGCCAGGTGTTGAATATCTGTTCTGTTTGAACCAATGACCCAACAAAACATGCCAGAGTAATCACTCCATCCTTGCTCAGTTCTCAACAATTTGCAAGATGTACACATTTGAAAACAGTTTACCCCTCCACATTGTTTTGCGTGCACACACACACACACACACACACACACACACACACACACACACACACACTGACAATGAATTGGCCTGCATTTGTACAAAAACAAAAAAATGTGTTAACAATAATCTCAACAGGAAAACAGAAAATTAAAGTATGGTTAACTGTAGGCTAATACTTAATTGTCAAGTGAATGTGGTACTATTTTGATATACTGTACATACAAAGTACATTCAAGTGGGGGGAAAATATCCTGGTTTATTTTGTTGTTTATTTATAACGACAGACACAGACACAGGCATCCTGCTAGCAAGCAACCTAAATGGGTTTGAACTTTGCTGAACCTTCATTCTTTTCAGCCATGTGAGTGTGACTCAGCATAAAAGGACTTTTGACTGACAGGAGATTATGTAAGATAATACAACCAAAGCACTTTCAGTCAAGTTCACCTATTGTCACTATGGGATGTCATCTTTACACAAACATTAATCATATCAGGTAGGGATGATGAATGATGACATGTACTTTAAAGGAGAGAGGGGGCATGGAGAACAAAGGTGAGATACGGTTGACACATGCAATGTCACATGCCTTGGTAATAGGTCAACAGTATTGAATGCCATAAAAGAGGGTTATTGTTATTAATCACTTATGAATCAGTCCTTATGTCAATCCAATCAATCAAGTTTATTGAATTAAAATTGCAGTATAATTTCTACGGTTCTTACATATAACACCAAGCTGTGGGAGGAAGGTATAGGATCATCATCATTATTATGGACATCCAACAGTACATGCAAAAATCTGATGTAAAAACTTTTTATGTGTGTAGGCTATTCAGAATGACGGTCACTCTCTGTATATTTTCTCATCCAAACAAAAATGCTGCCTTCTTTTAAAGTGGGGTTCAAAAGAGTTCAGGAATGGAATGTGTTCTCTTCTATTCACCATAGGTTTTCCAGGCATTTATGAATGCAGATTACATAATCTACCCACACACACACACACACACACACACACACACACACACACACAGACACATTTGAAAGCAACAGCTTTCTTTCCGCTCTGTCTCATGGGAAGTGGCCCTTGGACGTGCTCATAATCTCTCTCTCTCTCTCTCTCTCTCTCTGTCTCTCTCTCGCTCTGTCTCTCTCTCTCTCACTCACACACACACACACACACACACACACACACAGACTTCAAGTTTTTTTCATATGGTATGACAGAGCATATTAAAGGCACAATCTTTGAAACATTAAATTGGGTTCAAAATAACCAAAAAACTGAAGAGACTCAAGCTGGTCACATGACCCCCATTGCAGGTGTTAACAATTGGTCTCAATTAACAGGCTCAGAAGCCACACCATAGACATGTTACATACACAAAATTGAGAGTGCCACCCCCTTATATACATGTGACACTATACAGTATGACCTTTGGCACCAAAAACATGTACCATTAACATATTACATATTCCATCCCCATTATGTCCACTTTGGCAAAAACCAGCAAAGTCCAATCCTATAAAAGCTAAGAATGATATAAATAAGTCCAAGCATCAAATGTACAGTACAGGTTAAAGAGAGACATCATATCTGCATGTCTTAGGTCCACAGCGATAAGAGAGACATCACATCAAGAGTCCACAGCACTTGACAAATATGCGAGATACCACATCTTGAGTCCACAGCAATAGATGAATAAGAGAGTAAGATCGATCGGTGATTCAGAACATGAACTGGAATTTATATTGTGTCTGTGACAACATTGCCTTGATGGAGGTCAGCGCTCTCTGAATGCTTTTCTAGTTTATTTAGTAATTTTTTATAACGACAGTCAAAATGGGTATGGATCAAGGGCAATATATTTCTTGCCCAACAAAACACAGGGTAAAAAATAAGCAACACAGCCAAAGATCATGGAATACTGAGCTCCGCTTGAATCCTCTCTGACACAGCCATTGTGGTGGGCGATATTAAAGTGATGGTGCAGAATTGTTCCCACGTTAGGTCATTTGCACTATATCCAGCCAAATATCCCCAGCTGAAGTTCCTGCAGCAGCTCATGGAGCCTTGTCCATAACCTTCCAAAAAAAACATCCTAACTCCCAGGGGTTAAAGTGGGCCGGAACGCTCCGGTACTGCATTCCGGCACGTCACCTCAGGAAAAAAAAAAATCAATATAGGCCTATCTGTATCAATGATCACTGACGACAAGAGGCATTAAATTGCGACATTTGCAACATTGCAAACACAACGTGTAGTGAACGTGACGGTGGTGTGTATTCCTCTTTCATGAAGCTGATTTTCCTTCTCCAAATGGAAACCCTTATCCCCTGTCGTTTAGGTCCCCCTGCCGTTGTTTAGGCCAACAGACGAGTCGTTTAGGTCGCAGGGAGCAGTCGTTTACGCCAGGCTACAGCAGCTGAAATCTTTGCATCTTTTTATTTATTATTGTAGGCTACATTCGTTATTATAAGACATAAATCAGCTCTACTGGTCTGTCTGAGTGGCCTACTATGGTAAATTATTTAATAACCAACTTAAGTGTGCATGGAAACGGTTCTTTATTTAATAAATGGTGATTTATAAATTCATAAAATTGTGGAAATAATCATCCGCATTGCGTTAGATTCGCGCGGATTGTGAGAATTAAAATACAGTAAAACTTAAAACAATCACAGAGTCCCAAATAGACGCCTGTCTCTTTTACACGCCCGGTTTGGCTACAGGTTTGGGTTAAAGGCCGGTCTCAAATAGAGGTCTGTTTTTTAGGTTAGTTTCGGGTGGTATTTAATTTTCTAAAATAGTCTACTGTTTAAGCCAGTATGGTGTTGTTTGCGCACCATTCTCCCTTACCACTGAACCATCTAACTTGTCCATAACTTGCGCAAACGCGAGCACAATGGCAGGTGAAGGGAACAAGAATGAGAGACTTGCAGCATGATCTCTTCCTCAGACTGTAATCAAAATTATTCTTTTCAGGAAACGTATGACGTTTTCAGTAAGCCTATGAATAACTTTCAGTGCATTAACGGTAAGGAGAGGAGAGATAATAGCTGTGTCATTAACTTCGGGATGTTGCCCTTTCTTTCTTGTTGATGTGTTTCGGGCAACAAGTTAATAGGCTCGATGGAAACGTGTATATTGTCACATCGTTTCGTTATTTTAAGATACCAGTAATCTAAGATATTATAGTAGGCTAATTCTAACATGATTATTTCCACAATTTTATGAATATATAAATCACCATTTATTTTCACGTAATAGGCTACAGGGCAAGTGGTTAGGCTACTGTGGAAATTATGTGATTAGGATTCCAAAAATATTCTCACAAACCATGAACCTAACTGGCTTCTGAATAACAAGTTATTATTAATAGTTATTTTCCAACGAATGTGGTGGTTTCAGATCAGTCACCCTTTCGATGGCAATGCGATGCTTATTTTATAAATCACTATTTTAATTCTCACAAGCCCCCGCGAGTCTAACGCAATGCGGATGATTATTTCCACAATTTTTATGAATTCATAAATCACCATTTATCAAATAAAGAAACGTTTCCACACTTAAGTTGGTTATTAAATAATTTACCATAGATATGTAGACTACTCAGACAGACCAGTAGAGCTGATTTATGTTTTATAATAACGAATGTACAATAATAATAAAAAGTGGAGATGCAAAGATTTCAGCTGCTGTAGCCTGGCCTAAACGACTGCTCCCTGTGACCTAAACAACTCCTCTGTTGGCA
>JAODXP020000022.1:21215010-21225929 GCA_027497455.2 Sardinella longiceps | reverse complement strand
GTAAACTGATATGGAACACTTGTATCCGCTTATATCTTTCCATGATTCCTCTCCATTCTCAAATCATTTTTGTTATTACTCATGGACCCTTGGGTACGAAGACTACAACCAATCAGCGCAACTAACAAGCCAATTCAAACAACACTAAGCCTGTCCAATGACTTCCTGTCCAGATTGAATGTTGCTGAACACCACAATGACTGAATACAACCTATAGCGTTGTGATTGGATAGACACCACTGATGTCTGAGTACAACCTATGGCTCATAGCTAGAAACACTTGCTGAGCAAATTGATTTTGCCACCTCTAGAGCTCTAGGCTATCCTTTCCCAACAAAGCACAATATGGAGTTTCTCCAGAAGCACAGAATAAAAGGGTGAGCGTCCGATCTAGTGTGTTTCATTTGGTCTTTGGTTCAAATATAATGAAAACTTGGGTTGGATTAAAGCATTGGAGCATAAATACATTTGAGCATAAACATACACACATAATCAAATGCAATTGCATCCATCATTGATGATTGGAATGTCCCTTGAATACACACCCATAGAGAAAGGCAGGAACGCTTCCCTCCTCCGGAATTTCCCCTCCGCATCTAGGAAGTGTCCTGGGTTGAAGCTATGAGGCGTCTCCCACTCTTTCTCATCAAACAGAACAGACGTCAGGCTGCCTATCACCACTGTTCCCTGAAGGACCCACACAAAATTTCATGACAATTATGCAACTTTAGCTTTTATTCTCCCTCTCCCTAGAGGCCCTGAGACTGTACCTCCCATGGTGCAATTTTTCATAATGAACTTTATCTAAATGCTACCCCCACTATTGATTCCACTGCTACATTATGTTCTTTGCAGCTATTACGATGTCCAACCAGAACAAACAATTACTTGACTACCATATAATGTTGTGGGAGAAAGTTGTGTCACCTACAGTCAGTGTTGGGCAAGTTACTGCAAAACTGTAATGCGTTATTTATTACTTGTTACTGACATTTTATAGTAGTCCCTTACATTACAATATTAGTGTTTTGAAAATGTAAGGCATTACATTACTGTTGCATTACATTCAAGTTACTCTTCATGCCCCCCGGTAGCCTATGAACTTCATTAGTCCGTTATCAATGTTGAGAATGACAAGCAGAGACTGTAAACTTCTACATTAAGTCCGGCACACGTTTACCCTTGCTGACCTCTCAGTGATTTTTGGAGAATTTGTATGAAGGAAAAAAAACACCACTTCATTCCAAGTTAAAAATGCATTGTAACTTGAGTTACTGACAATTGTAACGAGGAAAATATTACCAGTTTTTTTTCTGTAATGCCTTACATTATCAAGTTACAACAAAAAGCAATGCATTACAGTAATTAGTTACTTTTGTAACTTGTTACTCCCAACACTGCTTACAGTAAACTACAGACTGTACTTACTACTGACTATACTTGTACTGTACTTCATTTGCCCCCTGGCAGTTGGGTTGAGCCCTTGAGTTGCGGACCTTCCCAGCTAAACTGAAAGAATATCTCCTTGCCCCTGTTACACTTGGTTGTTCCTCATACTGTCTGTAAAGCGCCACCAGGAAATTGTATCATACAACTTATACTTTACACTATGCAAACTAAACTGTACTATACACTATACAAACATGAATTGAGTTTAATTGAATTTAAGTCATTCACCTAGCCTGGCGAATGCCAAACTAAAATCACAAGTGATATTTAGTCTGGGGACCTACCTATTGCATTTCTCGTAGCGGAAGCATCGTTTACAATTGTCCATAGCCATTTATTGGGCGCTACGAATGTCTATCATAGCGTCTGTACATACCTCGGAGCCAATACCAGAGCCACCACGTGACGTAAAATGCAATCTAGGGCCGTACAAATCCCTTTTTATTCTGCGATTGGATACCGAAAGCAAGCGAGAAAAACGGCCATGGTCACCATGCTCCTCTGCAGAGTGAAATGAAATAAGCGTGCAAAGGAGCATGGGAATTCCCAGGCTATCATTCACCAGCATCTAAGAAAAATCTTGTCTTGATGTTAATTTGGTTATTTGGACACTCTCTTTTTACTATTAATATGTACAGTAGATTACCTTGGGAATGGTGTAGTCATCCACTTGGGTATCTTTGGTGGCAGTCCTGAATCCATTAAGTGGGACTATGTTTCCAAATCTCTGGGTCTCGTGGATCACAGCATCAGTGTAAGGCATGTTCTCCCTGTCAGCTGTGGAGGGTTGACGTGAAGATCCAACCACAATATCTATCTCCTCTTGCACCTTTCCTAAAAGTCATATAATATTACAGATGTGAGAGTTGGTATGAAATCTTAAAGGCAACTTGGGTGAGCTTTATAATACTTTCAGGCTCCCTTGACATGGAATTGATGTGAATTAATTGACTGGTTAATTGAATGAAGCATATGCTGACGTTGTATCTCAGGATATTTGATCATGTAGAGGAGGCCCCAGTATAGAGTTGTAGATGTGGTCTCAGTTCCCGCTCCAAACAGGTCCATGGTGCAGAAGCACAAGTTCTCCATATTAAAACCGGCAGCCTCATCATCCTTCCACTAGAGAGAGAGAGAGAGAGAGAGATACTGTATATGAGATGAAAATTTCATCCAAATCCATGCGGTACTTTTCGAGTTATGTTGTACAGTACACAGACACACACAGACAGACACACACACACACACACACACAAACGCTGGCAAAAACATAACCTCCTTGGCGGAGGTAAATATGTCCATTCCACATTCACCTCCAATGTCAACTGACATTTGGCAAGTGGTCTGGTTTTACCTGTCGTAAAACTTACCTTCTCCATTTCTCCAAGGAAGCAATCAATGTAGTCCCGAGGGTTTGAGGCATCATAGTCTACTCGGTGATCCTCAATTTTTTTCCTAACAAAGGCTATCACTTCACCCCAAAGAGAAAATATTCTGTGATGTGGTCCAGGCACTCTTCGCATGACCCATGGAAACATGTTATACAACTAAGAGAAAACATTGGAAAGGCTGACTTAAAGGAGCTGTGTGTAAGAAATGTATTCCAAATAATTATTAAACAGCCCTGATATGTCACCAGACATGAAGGAATCATGTGCATTTTAAACATTGATATAACTGACAGTTGTAGTCCAGCCAGAATATTTGCATTTGAAAAGCTAAGTTGCAGCCCACAAGTAATGTTTATGTTGTCATTTTAAGTGGTATTTGTGTTGCCATTGTCAAGGCCTCATTATACTTTCGAAAAATATCATGACAAGGTCAGAAATAAAACACAGGGATATGTATAGGAGATGCATTTCAAAAGATGAAGACGGCTTAGAGATGATTGTAGTACCAATTTTGGCCACAATCCTACACACATCTCCTTTAACAACAGTGGGACTCATGTGGGGTCCATATTTTATTATTCATTTATTTATTTCCATGTGATTTTTGATTGTCCGTCCCCCCAATCTGCTTTGGACTGCCACATGCAGCAATGTGCTATAATGTGCAATGTGTTTTACTATGTAGTGTGTGTTTTATGCAGTATACCTAGTTCATTTGAAGTTCCACCTAAGGATACTGTATAGGGAGAAAAAATGTGGGAATATTACCTGAGCCCAAAATCCTACTTCTAAGATGACGGCCTCGTTGATGTTCTTCAGAAGAGCCTGGAAGTCGTTGCTGGAGTACTCGTAGCGTTCCCCAAACACCAACACACAAATTATGTTTGACACTGCATTGTTAACGAGCCATCGTGGGTCAAATGGTTTACCTGGAAGACAATGTAAGAGTATATGTATCGAAACCGGAAGAGGTTGCGATATTTAGGAACAGATGTCCAGTGAAGCCTGAATGGGTTGTTGGGTTTTTATTTTATTTTATTTACCTTGCTCGTCCACAAATGCTTCATGTAGATATCTGCATTCTTGAACAATAGAGGGCTCAAGGCTTCTCTTGCCCAACCCAAAGTTCCTTAGAGTATGAAGAGCAAACCTTCTCTGCTGCTTCCAGGAGTAGCCATTGGACAATCAACCCTATACAAAGACACCATGAAGTGATGAATGAACAGATTTAGTAGATGGTGGCAAATATGGCAGTCAGTAGGTTTCACTGTCATTATTTATTGGTCAAAATTGTAATCTTCATCATCGTGCTCTTTCTTTTGTGGAAAATCACCTTTGTCACCATAAATATCTTCAAATACCGGAAAGGATGGCCGATCAACAAAATGTTCTCCTTGATTGACATATGCCTCTCTCACTAACTTGTGTCCATTGAGAACAACAATCCTTGGTCCAAAAAATCGAATACTGAAAACACGCCCATATTTTTCAGCAAACTGAAAGACACAATATCATCAGTAATTCAGCAGAAGAAATACATACAGTACATACATGTACTGCATTTAAGTATATATACTGTGTGTGCATGCATATACTTGTATTTTTATATATTTCTGTTATGATTATGTAAGATCCAAAGTGATTAATCAGAAATCAGAAAGGTTAGCATGTACACAAAATGTTGTTTGAGTCATATCATAATTTGTAATTCTGTGTCAGACATTGTCAGACATCACAACATGATCTAGAGGTACAACATCTACCGGTATGCCTATACTTTGTGTCGCTTACACATACAGGAATACACACAAAAGTTATCCTCTTTCTTTTTACACACGCACACACGCACGCACACACACTTAACAGATGGCAACTAACTCGGCGAGTTGGTGGCAATGTGTTTAAACCCTCACAGCTCAATTCCTTAATGGGCGCTTCTCGCTGCTGAGTTAGAAGCCTGGGCTTTTAGCTCAGTGGTTAGAGTGTTTGACTCCCAGGGTTAGTTGTAGTTAAAGGAGTAGCAAGTTCGAGGCCCGAGTGCAGTGAGAACGGCTCCAGCTACACATGCACACAAATCAATACATTACACACACACACACACACACACACACACACTCAAAATACCAACACCAACAAGAACGCTAGGCCAACAGCTGTCTTCATGATTCATTAATCTTTTTTAAAATTTGTCACCACAAACAATGGCAACACAAAGCATTGTGATCAGAACTAAATTGACAGCAAATGCTAAATTCATAGGCATGATATGACTTACTTTGACAAACTGCAGATGGACAGTGTTGAAGTCAATGTGATGCAAGTCTCCGATAAAAGGCAATGACCACGGTCCAGGAGGAAAATTCTTAGGTGGTTTGGTTTTGATGTAGTCAAACACCAGAAGGAAAATGGTGAGAAAAATCAAAAAGCTCTTGATGTCAAATAACTCCAAAAAATGTAGTATAGCTGACATTTTGCGGAGCTAACAAACAGGTCTTGATCTTTGTCCTAGTTCTAGAATGGAAGTGGAATAAAAGTGAGTCTTATTGACTGTGCAGGGAGAGGTCAGCATAGGCCACTCCTACTCAGCATGCAAGTTCTGTTGCCCCAAGACAGGAAATTCCAGTACATTGCTGTCAAAGACCATGAAATATCTTTATGTTAAATGTATTATGATGATTATGTAAGATCCAAAGTGATTAATCAGAGCATGTACACAAAATGTTGTTTGAGTCATATCATAATTTGTAATTCTGTGTCAGACTTTTAACATGATCTAGAGGTGCAACATCTACCGGTATATAATATCTTTATGTAATGTATTTATTTGTGTTTTTATGGAAATATTCCCTTTGAGATTCAAAATATCTTTTTCAAGGGAGTCCTGGCCAAGATAGCAGCTTAAAACAGTTGTTGTTAAGATATAACTATTTGATTTGGTTGGAATACATTTCTCTTTTTTTGAGACAAGATATGCACGGAATAAATCAGATGAAGATTATTAACTGCATAGTTGTACAGAGTAATTTCTTGCAACTGTGTTTTAGCATTTACCATGTTGCATTCAAAACTGAAAGCGGCTGTACTAAAGAAGTAGAAACATTTGGAAACAACATCAAGTGGAACTGTATATTTCATGAAACAAGACAAATATCGTACATTGTCTCCCCATTGTTTATGCAATGCATTGTCAATTTGCAAAGCTTGGAGGAAAAGGTAATCAACATAGGAATTCCATATGACTAAGATTGGCTGTGTGTTGGTGTGGTTAATGTAGGCCAATGGTTTTACAGTATAAGTTCTATGTAAGATCTATAGATAATAGAATAATGTGACAATGGGTCATATCATTACTATTTTTTTCAAACATGAAAAGGAGCACCAAGTCCCAAGTATTCACAGGCTGTGGTTTTGCAACCTCCATTTTATGCATATTCTAAGCCAAATTAATTTGTGACTCCAGTACACTATATGTGGTCATTAGAGAAATTACAAGTAATTTGGGAAGCTGAATGAAGTCGTGCTTAGTACAGTGCTGTCACAGAGGTGGCAAGTCAGATCCAGTCAAATGGCTGGATGAGTATGGGATGTACTCCAAGTAGGTGGTAAGTTATCTGCTTTAATTTACTGTAAGATTAGATCTAGCTTTTGCTAGGTAAGCTAACTTTGCTTACCTAAGAAAATATATGGAGTACAAGTCAGACATGGACTGGCCATAGGGCAATGGACTGAGAGGACTGGAGACTGCTTTGTAGGAGATTCCGTTGACTCAACTGCTCTGAGACCAAAGTGTTTAAGGAAATAATAATTAGTTACTAATTTGTCCATGTAATTTATGTCATGACTTTACTTACTCATAGGGCATCATAAATGCATTCATAACGGCTTATAATGCATTCATAAAGGCTTATAGCTACTGATATATGACATATGAAACGAAATGTAACAAATTGAAGCACTATAATGCTTTGTGACACTTAAAGTTTTAAAGGCTTAGAAGCTGGCATTATAACACTTTATGAGTACAGTCATGAGAACATATAAGCAGTTCTGAATTCTAATGTCAGGAGTTATAAGCCTTTATGAATGCATTATAAGCCTTTATGAATGGATTTATAATGCTCTATGAATACTGTCAGTGTTCAACTAGTAATGATACTACCATTTGTTTAGACTACTATTTGGGAAGCTCAATGAAGTCATGCTTGGTCACAGGGGTGGCAAAAGTCAGATGGAGTCATGGCTGGGTGAGTGTGGTGGGGAAGAACTCTACTGGCTTGAGCTGAACCCTTAGGTTACCCCAGCCCTAAGACACAGTACCAGCATTCAATCAGTCCAGGATATTTACTGTAAACGTCTTCATGTTTGTCATGTGCTCTGGGGTGTACTCCAAGTATATGGTAAGTTATCTGCAGTAATTTAAGATTGCTCACTTTGCTTACTTAAGAGAATATATGGAGTACAGCCAACAGGTAAGAGTTAAGCAGTGTAATATTTTCTGTAAGTAAATCATCTCAGCGCGGAACAGCACAGAGCTGATAGGGCTGAGGACTTTGAGTAGCTCCGAGTATGTGCTCCAGATTGGGTTCTACTCCCTCTGGTGCTGAGAAGGAGAACCGCTGGAGCAACGAGGTGAAGAACAGGAACAGCTCCATTCTGGCCAGCTGCTCTCCCAGACACACTCTCTTCCCTGAGGAAAGACATGTAAGAAATTACCTCAAAATCAGATAAATCAGAGATGTTACGTAACATAACATCCAACATCCATTATAATATCCTGACCTCATGTGTCATTATAATTGGCATAGCTGTTGTTAGCGTCGAGGAAGTAGGCTAGCTTTGAGGTACGTTCAGGTACATCTAACATACATGAGCTCGTCGCAAACATGTTCGCTCAACGCACATCTTTTGCTATCCAACAAACCGGACTGTTAGCGGAAAACTACCTCCTCAGACCGTTTGCCTGTGTTTGCTAACGTTAGCAGAAACTTCCAGGATTTGGAAACTGTTCGCCTATGTTAGCGAACGTTCACCTCTGTTAGCGAATTTGAACGCACCTCTTGGCAGTTCTTAGCTAATGTTAGCAAACACAGGCAAATGGTCTGAGGAGGTAATGCTCCGCTAACAGTCCAGTATGTTGGATAGCAAAAGATGTTCGTCCCTATTGGAAATAAATCTCCATCACCATTATTGAATGGTGTCAGCATGTCTCACAGCAACTTTGTCTTGCATTAATTGCTTCCTCCAAGTAATTTCTACTCCGTCTGCCATTTTTGTTTACAGTTTAGGCTACAACTAACTATTTAGAACGTTAACCAAAATCGTTCAAATTCCATTGCTTAATGTGAACATGTGTGCGACGAGCATTCGCTTGTTAGATGAATCTGAATGCACCATTAATGACATTAAATGACATTAAACATTTGTATCATTTTATATCTTTTCATGGTTCCTCTCCATTTTCAAATAATTTTTGTTTTACATAATTTTTGTAACTTTTCATTGTTTGTTACCTCCGCCAAGGAGGTTATGTTTTCGGTCGCGTTGGTTTGTCTGTCTTTGTCTTGTTAGACAATGTGTATATTGGGACAAGCAAGAACTGATTCAATTTTGGAGGCGATCGGTGATCCAGAACTAGCGTTTTCAGACCGGCAAGCCCGGTGCTGGAGCTGGTTCTCGCACCAGTTACAGCGGGAACCAAAGTGCCGGCCCGAGAACGGCCTGTGTTCATACCAATTTATGCAAGCCCATGACGCATTATCCACAAAGGGCGTTGCTTCGCCACAAATGCAAACAGTTTAGCATATTACTTTTACTAATGCTGCCATCTAACATCTGATGGAAATGTGTGAACCTCCAAATATTAAGCAAATATTTCTCTCTTCTGCCAATAACTGCACAAACTCATTTTCACTTGATTTCCCTCATTATCCCCGGCTCACGTTTCCGATTTGTTTATTTTCCGCTTTGACCCCAACTTAACCCGGTGACGTTAACTCATGTCGTCACGGTTCGCGTTGAAAAAACAAGTTTTACTTGGTGCCCGATGGGAACCAAGTTTGCGGTTCCCGAACGCTCTGATATTTGGTGTGAACACGGCGGCCGGTTCAAGATGAGGTGCGGGAACCAGCACCGGCACGGTTCTCTGTCGGTGTGAAAGCGCTAATAATGATCTGGAATATATATTGTGTAAGTGACCACATTGCCTTGGTGGAGGTCTGCGCTCTCTGAGCGCTTTTCTAGTTACTGATAGATCTTATAGACGGCTACAACCAATCAACGCAACTAACAAGCTGATTCAAACAATGCTAAGCCCACCCAGTGACTCCCTGTCCATATAGGGAACCGAAGTCACGCTAACTTCTATACAACCTATAGCGTTGTAATTGGATAGACACCACCGATGTCTGAGTACAACCAATGGCTCATAACTAGACGTACTTGCTGAGCAAATGCAATTTGTTACTGATAGAGTTCTTCTAGGCTATCCTTTCCCAACAAGGCACAATGGAGTTTCTCCAGAAGCACAGGAGAAAAGGGTGAGCTTCTGATCTAGTGTATTTCATTTGGACTTTGGGTTGGATTGAAGCATTGGAGCATAGATAAATTTGAACATAAACATACACACATAATGAAATGCAATTGCATCCATCATTGATGTTTGAAATGTATAGGAATGCCCC
Organism: Sardinella longiceps; assembly: GCA_027497455.2. Taxonomy (NCBI): domain Eukaryota; kingdom Metazoa; phylum Chordata; class Actinopteri; order Clupeiformes; family Clupeidae; genus Sardinella; species Sardinella longiceps. The sequence goes on along the minus strand of JAODXP020000022.1, from coordinate 21,216,409 downwards.
TTTAATACACACCAAGAGAGAAAGGCAGGAAGGCGTCCCTCCTCCGGAATTTTCCCTCCGTATCCAGGAAGTGTCCTGGGTTGAAGCTATGAGGCGTCTCCCACTCTTTCTCATCAAACAGAACAGACGTCAGGTTGCCCACCACCACAGTTCCCTGAAGAACCAACACAATTTTCATCACAATTATGCAACTTCAGGTTTTAAGACCAATATAGACTTAAGATCCGTGACGAGATGAGACTGTTTCAGAGAGGAGTTGTAGCAGTGTGAATCAATAGTCGCAGGTTGTAGCAAGCAGTTGCAAGCCGTCGCAAAAGATTTAACGTGTCAAGTTACAGTTTCAGTGTTTTAGAACGTTGCTAGTTTGTAGAATGTTGCAGGTCTAATCACGGATCTTAGGTCTGTAGCCACCTTTACTCTCATTCTCCGGCCCTGTGACTGAGCCTCCAATGGAGCTACTTTTTGATAATGAACTCCATATAATGGTGGTGGCGTAGGCGGTAGAGGTGCCACTCAGCAGCTGGAATTGTAGACTCGAGCCCCACTCCACCTGACCCCATCGAAGTGTCCTTGAGCAAGATATTTAAAGGTATAATCCGGAGCGAATCAACACGTATCCCCGCTGTTTTATACTGCTATGCGCTACTGAAAGCCATTTCAATTATTTAATTTCGTGCATCGTAGTCCGAGTTTGCATTACAGCAGCTAACACGAACTGAATGAGGCATGTCAAAAACGAAACCTAATCAATTTGCTTTCATTTTGAAATGCCCCATTCTGTTACCGTTAGCTGCCATTTCGCTATCTCAGTCTGCATTGCATGAAATCAAGTGATCGAAGTGGCTATCAGTAGCGCTTGCCACTATAAAACAGTAGGGCTACGTGTTGATTCACTCCGGATTTTTCCTTTAACACTGATCTCGGTGAGCAGGTTGGCACCTTGCTGGGCAGCCCCCGCCATAAATTGCAAGGCGTTTGAGTGCTCGTTGGAGTAGAAAAGCGTTATTTACCAATTTAAATGCTACCACCACTATTGATCCCACTCCCTGAGTCTTACATCATGTCCTTTGGAGCTATTACGCTGTCCAACCAGAACTCTAGACAATTACTTGACTACCATATTATGTTGTGGGACAATAATTGTGGTCACTTACGGTAAACTATTGACTGTTCTTACTACTGACTATACTTGCATTGGCAGTTGGGTTGAGCCCTTGAGTTGCGGCCAACTAAACTATAGGAGTTTCTCCTTGCCCCTGTTACTCTTGGTTGCTCCTCCTTGTACTGTCTGGAAATTGCATTATACCATTTATACTATACACTATGCAAGCTACTATATGTTATACACACATAGTTGAATTGAGTTTCATTTACATTTTTCACACTCCAAAAGTCATTC
>JAODXP020000022.1:21064231-21214910 GCA_027497455.2 Sardinella longiceps | reverse complement strand
GCCATTTCCCGCTACAGCTGACGTACTTGAAGAGGCGTCATGAATTAATGTTAAAATGGTAGGCTACTATAGGGAAAGGTCATGAAAATGTAATAGGCCTCTGTCTAAAAATTAGGCCTCTGTGTCTGCCTTTGTTCACAGCAGAGATAGGCTAGTCTTTGTGTGCTGATGTGTGTAAAAAATTATTTCCTGAGCAGACTATATTCGGATTTTATAATTACCCAAGAAAAAACATTGAGTTTCCAGTCTGATAGCAAAAATGATTTCCTAAGCAGACCATATTTGGATTTTATAATTACCAAAGAAAAACATTGAGTGTCCGGTCTGATAGCAGGACAAGGCTACAACCTGAACACCTGTAAGATGAGGTGATATAACATAAAGAGCCTTAAGTATCAGAGCCAGATGGCTTTCCTGTAATTCAACTTAAAAAGAATTTTATATGTTGGGGTTTACCATGCCACTGGTTATCATGCTGAATGTGTTTTGGGAAAGTATTGTGCCTTTGATTTCAATTTCAACTTCAGCCAAAAACCGTGGTACCACTGGGTATAAACAATGTAGAATGTCCTTTGCATGCTATTTACAACTTTTATTCATTTAATTGTCTTTAACCGCATATAATCGTTTCAATCTAATGGGCAGAGACATAAGTGTCTGATCCAATCTGGAGATATTCTGGAATGCTATGTGCATGACTTACAGTCCAAAAAGATAAGAGGGGTACATCTCCAAGTCCATAAGAAACACTCCATATAACCGTAGTCCCAACAGCCCCATCTAAGGGTCGAAAAGTAAGCCACCAGTTTGATACAAATATGGTGTAATAGCTCCACCTAGTGATGCACTTTGGATCAACTATGTTGTATGAAATGTGCTTTATAAATAAATGTGACTTGACTTGACTTGACCAAAAGAAGTAACAAGGTGTGAAACAAACTTTAATTAAGTTAAAGTAATTGGGTAAGGGCTGGGAGAGTGATAAGACTAACACATCTGGTTGGGCATATTCAAATATCACTTTCACCTTAAAACGAGCATGCACCCCTGAAAATATTCGAGAATGCCTATGAGACCCAAAATGACTTGGATGAGACACTATGCTTCTTCTGGTAACATTGTAGACCTACGCTATAAGTGTTAATGTAAAATAAAATCAGCAACAGTACTATTCCTGGCACGCCCATCATGTATTCGAAAGAGTTCAACGAGCAAAAAACACAACAATACAGCTGAGCAGCTGTTCTTTCTTACAAGTATATTTTGTGACCTTACTGGCCCTTAATGATAGCCTATTTATAAATGACTTTAATGGCCTTACGTGGTATCCTGGTGAACACCTCACAGTGTTCGCTGGGCGGGCCAAGACCCATCCCGTTGTAGGCACGCACCTCAATGAGGTAGTGGGTGTCGGGAAGCATGTTCTCCAGACGCGTGTGATTGACCCACCAATTACCCACTGAAATCTGCTGCGCCGCCGTCTCATTGTCATCGTACTTCCTCCAGTAACGCACCTAAGAAGAGGACGGGAGGGAAGAGAGCTGACTGTTGGGCTGATGGGTGTGCTTCAAACCCTTGCACAATCTCACCAATCCATGTTGATTTGTGAGTAAACCAAATAACAGGAACCAGTTGTGATAATTTGAAAAGTGTTATGTTGACAATATACAACAGACATACACACACACACACACACACACACACACTCACACAGAGTTATGTTGACAATACGATTTCTGTTTCAGTTGTTTACAGCAGCACTTATTCATCCTATAATGAGACATTTAACCCTCAAAATGACTTCAAAGATGATCAATTAAAGATGGTTATTATTGGTAAAGCAAAGGGAGTTTTTCCTTGCCCCTGTTACTCATGGATGCTACCCGTACTGTCTGTAAAGCGCCGCGAGACAATGCACTCTATTTGAGCGCTCTACAAATAAAATTGAATTTAATTGAATTGAAAATATAAATCTTCGAATACAATCCAATTGAATCCAGACTTCTCTTATGTCGTTCCACGCTGGTGGAATGACCTACCGAGCACAAGCAGAGCAGGGGTGTCCCTCGATGTATTCAAGAAACTCTTGAAGACCCAGCTCTTCAGACAACACCTCTTGTCCTAGCCCTACCTCACTCTAAAGACCCATGTGATCATTTCTTTCTAGCACTCCTATGTAGCTTGACTGTTAATCCTCTTGTGTTAATCGCTTTGGATAAAAGTGTCTGTGCTGAATGTGTAAATGTAAATGAATCCACCCACCTGGTAGCCATCTACCCAGTGTAGAGGAGTGTCTGGGTAGACAGGAAGCCACGAGACCAGAGCCTCGGTGGCACTGACAGGTCGGGCATACACATCCAGAGGTTGCTCTGAGGGCACTGCGTGTGTGTGTGTGTGCGTGTGTGTGTGTGTGTGTGTGTGTGTGTGTGTACAAGGGTGAGGTGGCCGAGGTGAAAGAGAGAAAGGAAAAATAAAATAGTATCAGGGACTTTCTCAAAAGGGACTGAAGATACTCCATGGAAATTACTTTTCTGCAGAGTGCCTCGTGATTGGAAATGCATTACACAACAATTAGGGTAACTGCAAATCAATATACACTCTGTATGGCTAATAAGTCAGTATTGATTTTTCATAATCTACAGTACATAATATTATAAACTATGGTAGCTATTACAGACATAAACTACACTGAGTTTACTCACAAAAATGTGGAAACTGGTTGGTTGTCTTAATTAATTCATTTAAGGCAATATTTTATTATTTTCTCCAAGTAAACTGGAATTAGCTTATTCAAGCTCAACCAAGTATTATGTTTTACAATGTATGCTAATGTAGGCGTGTGTGTGCCTTACCTCCTTGTGGTGCATAGACGACAGAGGACAGGCTGTAAGGTCCCTCTCCTTTGGTGTTGTAAGCCTTCACCTTCACCTGTATCTCTGTCCCCGGGGTGATGTACAGGTCCCTGTGCACATAGCGCCTGGTCTCAGGGTCAGTCACTGTGGCCCAGCCCCAGTCATAGTTCTCATGGGGTTTAAAGGCCACCACGTAACCACACTTCTTCCCGTAGTAGAACTGCGGTTGGATGGGCTGGGGAGAAAGTGTATCATAGCAATGAAGCTTACCAACAATTACTATCTCTAGAGTAGATTTTTTAAACAGTAAATGACATAAATTGATTTTATTCAATAATTCAATACAGCATTCTTAGCACTAACATCAATGGGTCAACCCAGTGCTGTCACATGGAACACTACACCTTTAGCCAAGTACACAAGGCAATTTACTAAATAAGGAATTATAAATCCCCTAATTCAAATTAAAGTGGACTACTTGGAAGGCAATTGGTTTTACAATGATGGGAGGTAAACCTGGGAGTTCTGATGATCAGCCAATGATATTTTTTCTGCTTCACCTCACCTATGTAAATTAGGGCCCATGAGAGAGGAATAAATGACCCCAGCTTACCGTCCAGGTGATGGTCAGCTCTCCGTTGATCCCCACAAAGCCTCCAACGTCTGTGGGAGCCACTGAAGGAACTACACCAACAAGAAGAAACAAATGTGTTGCTATATACCCAGCTCCATAATGCTAATATGGAAGAAGCTAATGTCATGCTATATACTCACCTTCACAATGCTAATATGGAAGAAGCTAATGTTATGCTATATAGGCCTACTCAGCTTCATAATAGAAGCTAACGTTAATGTTGTGCTACATACCGGTACTCAGGTTCCTGTAATGTTAATATGGAAGACGCTAATGTAATGCTATACTCAGGATCATGTTATGCTAATAGGGAAGAATCTAATGTTATGCTCAGAGAGCTGTAGGAGTTTTCTACCTGCATCCCAGGTTGTGATCTTCTTGGAGGGCCAGCTGGACTCCCCTGGGCCCTGTTCATTGACGGCGATCACCCTGAACTCATACTGCATGTAGGGGTAAAGATCTACCACCTCAGCTGACGTCGCAAAACGATCTAGGAATACAGGAGCTGAGAAGAGAAAGAAAGAGAGAGAGAGAGAGAGAGAGAGAAGTAGTTATCTTCACATTCACTAACAATAAGCCTACTATGTACTGTAAGTTCAATGCAAGAGATCAATCCCAGTAAGTTCAATCCCAGTTGTTGAAAACAAAGTACACATACGTAAGAGGTACGCTACAGTATGTTTCAACACTCCTGTATATTCTTCTTGTTTTGTCACAAAATATTTTTTTGGTGTCTCTTTTCTCATGTCACTCCAGCTAGCACCTTACTGGCTGAATGATTGAGGTGTTTTCAAGTCCAAGTCTGTCTCTGTGGAGACACTGCATCCTTACTCTACTGTGCTCAGTATGTTCAACTCGGGCTCATGAGCTGACAAACCAACATCGCCCTCTAGTGGACTCACAGGTCTTTGCATCCTTCCAGTCGTCTGGGTCGAGGGCGTAGTAGTCTCGCGTCTGGATGAGGTGGTGTTTGATGGGCAGGCCGTGCTCACTGCCCCGTGTCCAGATGAGCTTCACAGATGTGTCCCTCACCTCCTCCACCATCACCCCACCTGGGGGGCCAGGGAGGCCTGGGAGGGCGGGATAGAGAGAGACACACAGAGAGAGAGAGAGACAGGGAGAGAAAGAGAGAGAAGGATATTCAAAAATGGGGAAGAGAGAAAGGGAGAAGAAGGGAGAGAGAGAAATGGACAGTGGGAGAAACAGAGTGAGACAGATGTAGGGAGAGACAAAAGGAGAATGAAAGAGAAAGAAAGAGAAAGGGAGAGAGAGAGTTTGACGAAAAAGGAGTTGAGGAGAGTAGGGGAGAAGAAGAGAGAGAAAAGGAAAAAGAGACAGATGGAGTGAGAGGGAGAAGAAATGTGTATTTGGTTACTTTTAGATTTCTCCTGATGTCTATTTCCGACATTGGTAATCAGTCTGCAGGTTAACTGGTTTGCAGTGTCCAAATGCAACCAAAAGCCAAAACCATATTGGAAGCCAGTTTGCAAGTTAGCGGATTGGCAATGGCTAATTACATTGCAACCGATGAAGCTGTTGACTTCTTTATATGCCAATAGGACACAGGCCCCTGGTAAAGGTCAAAAGCTGTGCTGGACAAAAGTGTCTGTTCTTACAAAGTACGCAAATGTGTGTGTGTGTGTGTGTGTTTGTGTGTACCTTTGACTACAACATCAGCGATCACTGTAACATTGTCTACCACAGTCTGGGCAGTGCAGGCATATCGGCCTGAGTGCCATGCAAGAGCGTCCTTTATCAACAGGTCACCACTGTTCTCTCGATCCTGCAAGAAAAAAGCACACACACACACACACACACACACACACACACACACCTCAAAGACACCTTCCTGGCAGCACTGCCTGCAAGAACCTACCTTAACCTTAATCCTAAACCTAACCCCCTTAAAGGGAAATACCGGAGTAAGTTTAAGCATAGCCCTGCTGCACGAGCCTTCTAACAGCAATATATTTCGCATGAAATGAAAGAATTTCATACAGCATAGACCTAACGCGAACACGAAACACTTTACATTGAGTCAATGTAATCTCAGATCTTACTTTCGTTTCCAACAGTCAGGTCCCATTGATTCAGTGTAAAGTGCCTGTTTGCTTCTGCGTTCACGTTCGGTCTGAGCTGTACCAAATTATTTTGTTCCACTCGCTAACTAGCGCATTTAGCAAGCTCTTTCAACAGGGCTATGCTTGAATTTACTCTGGTATTTTACTTTAACCCTCACCTTAACCCTTGGGACCCCCTGGTCCGATAGTGCCTTGAAGCAGCGCTGCCTGGAAGTGGGCAATATTGAGGGTAAAAAGACTATTAAGACTAAAGACTAAAGACCATTCCGCAGCCATTGTCAGGGGTCCAAAGTACTACCTGTAATTACTACTGTGTAAGCATCTGTACCTGTAGTAGCACATAGTGTTTCCTCTGCAGGTCAAAGTCGATGAGCTTGGAGTCCACTGTCCAGATGAAGGTCAAGTTTAGCATGGGGTCATAGGAGGCCGTGCAGGGCAGCACTGTGCTCTCCCCAACCTGAATATCCACGTCAGAGGGGGCCACGATGATCTTAGTGGCATCTAGCAAGAAGAGTTTTCATTTACCGGAAAGTTTGTTTGATGTAAAAATTGTCCAAAGGACTGTCAAGAGAATGTAAAGATAATTTGAGGTACCTAAGGAAGATTGGCGTATTGTGTCCAGAGTAACACTCAAATTAATTTAGCTGTGTGTGAGAAATCAACACAAATTAGCACAGAGCATCAACACATCGTCACACAGAGCATTACAAAACATCACATCAGAGGATCAACACAATATCAGCAGCCACTTTTACTGGTCCAGCATCTCACAGAGCAACAGCACAATGTCACCAGTCACTTTTATTGGTGAGGCATTTCCAAGAATCTCTCTCTCTCTCTCTCTCTCACACACACACACACACACACACACACACCCAGGCCAAGTTACTCACTGGCCATGAGGAGGAGTGAGGAGGCAACGCATAACAGCACAGCTTGGGACGCCATGACGACACTGTGTTGATTGACAGCTCAAGTAGAACTAGGACTCCCAGGTACCAGACATAAGGTGCAGATATGGAGATTGAATTTCCTTATCTTATCCTTTCTTCCGGAGAAGAGCAGATGATAAAAACACAATTAGTCAGACCAGACCTGTTAACCCTAAGTATGGCATGTTCAAATATTTGCAACAAATGTCACACACAATTCTATATAGTTTGCTAAATGTATGTGACTACCAGCATGAAGCATACATTTACAACACTGCATGTAAAAAATACTGAACTTACTAAGCTACTGTATGCCATGGATGCACAATCCCTCATGTTAGTCATGTAATGTTTCTGTGAAATAGAGCCAAAGAGACTTAAAAGGACTTTGACTGGAACAACCTCAGACACATGGGGAGTCCAATGACCTCTCCTACTGCCAAATATGTACAGTACGTTGCATGGGTCTAAACATTTGCACTGCAGTTTTTATTGATTGCTTTGAGGCAGGAGTCAACTCATATGGAACATTCTCAAAACAACGTACAGGGCTAAACAGTGGAACTACTATAGTTATACTATAGTAGGTTATGTTTTCGCTGGTGTGTGTGTGTGTGTTTGTATGTGTGTGTGTGTGTGTCTGTCTGTCTGTCTGTGTACAAGATAACTCGAAATGTACTGCATGGATTTGGATTAAATTTTTGGACAGCATCTGTTTTAGGGATGAGTAAGTAGTGATTCGATTTTGGTGGTGAACGGTTACCCAGAACACCATCTGTGACCACATTAGCTCTCTGAGCGCTTTTCTAGTTTTTTTATTGATTGCTTAAATCTGTTTGAACAAACTGGGATTCACTCAGTCTTCATCATCACTATCTCAGCAGAGCAAAAGTCACCTCATAAAGGCTCACTGAGAACATGTGAAATCCAGAATTTTCTCCAATCTCCAAAATTGTACTCCACAATCCTGAAACTTTAAAAGTCCCTAGATGTTTCAAAGAAGGCTTTCATAGACCGAAAACTATGATTTTCTTCAATGAGAGGCACAGGATTGCTTACAAAGAAAGCCCCTGTGCAGAGTCTAGAAATTGACTCTTAAAAACTATGTGATGTAATACATGAATAAATAACAAATTAAAAATTGGAAAATGGCACTAATTAAGATCAACTGAGTGTAAGGCTTTTTATGCCGATGTGCTTCAACCATGTGCCATTCATTCCGATAGAAAAGGTAGCCCCATTCCTTTTTTCTCCCACTCACCCTCTCATACATTAACATAGTCAACTAGAAAAGCACTCAGAGAGCGCAGACCTCCGCCAAGGCAATATGGTCAGACACAATACATTCCAGATCATGTTCTGGGTCACTGATCGCCACCAAAATCGAATCAGTTCTTGCTTGTCCCAATATACACATTGTCCGAAAATGTAATCCAAATCCGTGCAGTACTTTTCGAGTTATCCTGCTGACAAACAAACAGATAAACAAACAAACAAACAAACAAACAGACTACAGACAAACCAACGCGACCGAGAATATAACCTCCTTGGCGGAGGTTAAAAAATAAAAAATAAAAAAAAAATACATACAGTAAAACCCAAGATGACACCTAGTGGACAAATGCAGACTTACACCATGACACCTGAAAAGTAGTGACGTCGTTTCGCCCCTCGATGCATTCTGGTTCTGTCTCTAGGTGAGTCTCTCGCATCAATTATAGGCCTATGTGATTACCTGTTTAAACTGCTTATGTACGTACTTTACCTCACTTAAAAAACGTACACTAAGGTTTCGTAACATATATGATATAGTAGCCTAGTCTATGGAATAGCTTGTTTTTGGCACTTCCAGGGCCTACTGTATTTCACATTTTTACTTTCGTTTTCTCGAGGCTACTCGGTTTGTAGCATAGTTTGACGCAGTAGCCTATAGCCTACTAATAATATAGTCCGACATTAAATAGCCCATGTACAGTGAAAGTCAATGTTGCCCGGTGAAGGTGGCGACACGGAGGAAATTGCTACACTTATTGTGAAGAAAAGTCCAAAACATGTCAGCGTTTTGATTCCATTCGCCTTAACGTTACTTCCTGTAAGAGATTCTGTTTATGAGATTCACGCAAATAAAAAGCAGCCAAGGCACAAAATTCTACTGATTTTGTGCTCATTCAAAATCAATTATGTCTTTTGTTTACAGTGTTATATGCGTAGCCAACAGTAGGCTATTGAAACAATGCAATAAAGTTTGTTATTAACTAGTAGTCCATTTCCCCACAATACTTTACTTTATAAGTTTTACTTTCTGACCCCTTGGCCTTGAAGCAAATTCAAGCCATATTGGTAGGAAGGTTCGCCAACACCTGTTCTTTCTTTTTAGGCAGCGTAAGAAGTTTCAGGTGTCTAAAGCTGGCATGTTGCTTCACTTCTGTAAAGCAATGATGTCCTTATATTCTCTACAACTGAATTTGCATAGCATTTTTTCAGCCCTCTACCACCAGGCAAAACGTAAAAGAGACTAGAACAACTGATATTCATAAAGCCTTACCCTCAAGTAGTAATGCTACACACCCAGCAACATAGATTCACATCAACACACTCTACTCTCCGCAGTTTCACCCGACCTGACCTGACATGAGGTGATTTGATCTGGGAAGACAGCAGGAAGAAAGGATTCCATAAAGATGGGTGACCAGCAGTGGGCAGTTGGACCTGATGGGTAAGACCTGAACTTATCAAACAGTAAACCACAGAGCACCAGCAGCAGCTTTATGTGCCTAAGATACAGTATAATAGCTAGCTTCCTCATTTCTGAATAGATGGAATGTCATTTTGTACTGAATCAAATGACGTCAAGCCCTCTAACTAACTGTACAGTGAAACACACCAGATCTCTCCTTTTAAAGTGAAGTTTGGTATATCACTTTTAACCACCAAAATGTTTCGGCTATTTGGCTCATTTAGAATCTCCCCATCTGCTTCAGAATGGCTTGCTAACCTTAAACCTTTTTTTAAAAAAAATCTGGAGTGTTCTGACATTCTAGAAAAGGAGCTAAAAATTATAAATACTGAATTTTTCCTTTATGAAAGTAGGCATGGGATCACTTATAATCTGATTTGCTCATTTCTCACAGGAACCTCATGAGGGGACCAGGCTCTACTGTGTCCAGTGGAGTAGTGTCCATGAGTAGCAATCAGTCAAGAGATCTCCCACCTGACCTAACGGGGGAAGGGAAAAGGTAGGCAGTACATTTTTAAACAAAACAACAAATTACCCCAGAAGAAGCGCATGGTCAAACAGTGAACCACAACAAAGCTTAAAGGCATAACTGTCACAGATTTAGATATAATGGGTAGCACATTCATTTTTGGATTTGTCAAGTGGGCATAGTCATATATTATTTATCAACCCGTGCTTGTTTTCACGCATTTATTATATTGCATGTCTGACTGCCATCTTTGATTCCCTCAGTGGTGGATCAGTGGATTCTGGTTACCCACCCTCTGAGTCAGCCGCTAGGTATGTACCACTTAATGAAACAGACATAGGGTCTTGGTATATGATTTATAATACAAACATTTGTACTTCAATTATAAGAGCAATATAATGTAATTAAATCACAACCCATCATGAAGTTCTGTCCATCCGCAGCATGGTGTTCTGCATCTTTAAGACAACAAAAGGCAATATTTCTCTTCTCAGCCCACTTTGGTTTTAGGGCTTGTTTACTTTTAACTAGATATTTTTATAAATGGAAATTATTTTATCTGTTTATTTTTATAATTGCATTTACACACATCATGGTACTGTATGTGTTAAAAATAAATAAATAAACAAATAAAACTCTATATGGGTAAACAAAAGGCCCAAGCGGATAGAAAACTCCTTTATACGTGTGAACAAGCCCTAGGCTCTCTCTCAGATGGACAGTAGGACTGCACTGTATCATGACATCATCAGTGTCATGAGTTCATTGTGAAGCTTTTTAGTTGAGCAGCATGGCTGTATCAGGGCCCTAGTGTCACACATCTTTGACTCAATGGTGCTCTGGAGGCAGTGTGCTTTTTTCACAAACCGAACACACATTTCCTCAAGAGGAATGTTGTATATCAATGAAAATCAAGGATCAACTACCACACAGAACAAATTAAACCATAAAGTCCATAGTGAAATGATTTCCTGGCACTCTGTAATCTCAAACAAAGGGAGTATGGGTTGATTAAACCAACATTTTTCCTGTAAGTGATTTATACGTACTGGTTTTCACATTAATTAAGTGATGCAGTTTACTGGGTACTCTCCATGGAAATATCAAGTAATACATTTTTAGTCATAAAAAAATGTATTGTTTCCTTGCAGTGTATCATCTAGGGTGCTGTGTGACGCCTGCCCTGAGACAGCTGTGAAGAGATGTGATACCTGCATGAACTCCTACTGTGAGACTCATGCGAGTGAGCACTCCACAGACTTGGAGGGACATCATCTACAGGATCTTGTTGATTATGTCTATGATGGTGAGTTCTGTTTTCTAGAGGAACAGAAAGTATGTTGTTATAACAAAAGAAAAAGGTCATTTTCATCAAATTGGGATTTGTCTGTTGTGTGATCATGGTCTGTTTTGTCTTCATTTCCAGGTGTTCCTCCACCTGGTCCCATCCAGTTCAGCTCAGTGCAGTCTAACTCTGTGTCTTTAAGCTGGTCACCACCAGAGGACGTTCCTAAAGCCCACAGATACAGAGTGACCAGGAGACGAGGCCCAGAGCAGCGCAGTTTCATAGTAGCAGGTTTGGGTATGGAAGTGACAGGCTTGATTCCAGGAGAGACGTACCACTTTGCTGTGGCCTCCCTCAGTGCAGATGGACACCAGGGACCTTCTGTGAATGGATCTGTGCGCACAGGTGAGAGACCACACTTTGCCAGGTATCAGTGAGTGTCACCACACTGCAGTCATACAGGTGTTAATGTCTGTGTGTCCACATTCACATTCATGCCAAGGTTTCAAACATTTTCCTTTATTTATGCACACTGATAGCCTGGGAGTTCCCATGCTCCTTTTGCGCTAATTTCATTTCACGCTGCAAAGCAGCATGGTGACCATGGCCATTTTTCTCGCTTACTTTTTGTATCCAATCACAGAACAAAAAGGGACTAGTATGGCCCTCGATTGCATTTTACGTCACGTGGTGGCTCTGGTATTGGCTCTGAGCTATGTACAGGCGTTATGATAGACATTCGTACCACCCAATAAACGGCTCTGAACAATCGTTAACGATGCTTCCGCTACGAGAGATGCAATAGGTAGGTCTCCAGACTAAATATCACTGGTGATTTTTAGTTTGACATTCGCCAGGCTAGCACACTGACATTTAAGAGGTGAATTCAAATCATCATTGTAAGTATTACAGAAACTATCTACAAAAACTGAGTACTGACTATAAAATCATGATTACTTGATTAGCAAGATTTGCACTAATGTTTTTTTTTTGTTGTTGTTGTTTTTCCAAACTCCACAGTGGTTGCAGATGTTCCTCCACCAGAGAATCTCACTGTGGATCCCAGGTCACTGACAGCATCTCTGAAATGGACCAAACCAGCTGGAGTGGACCAGGTGTCTTACCTGCTGGAGATCTTCAGTAATGAGGAACATATAAACACCATTGACAGTGATGGTTACCAGTATACCATCAGTGGCCTACAGTATGGAACAGACTACAACATCAGAGTGTCCACTGTACTGAGCAATGGCCTACAGAGCAAACCAACCAGCAGAACATTTACAACAGGTAAAAATATCGTTAAATGCCAACCCATACTCTATTTCAGATGCATATTTAGAAGCATGACTATGTTTGTGTATCTAGATTTCACATCAATTCACTTAGAATTTTCACCCAGACTGGCTTTTCAAGTTTCCATCAAACACTTTTTTCTTCCTGAGCCTATTTAGAAACCTTATGTGCACCTCTAATACATTTAAAGCAGTTTGAGTGTTGTATACAAAGACAAACTGAGAACTGAATCAAGTTGGTAATTTTCATGGTCATTGAGCATCTGTATTTATACTCAACTTATGTAGCATGGAAAAAAAGAACCTTTAAATTGCAGGCTACCTGAACAGAACCTGTTAAAATGTTTCCTTTCAGTACTTGTTCTGGTTGCAGTAATTTTTAAGGACTGAGTAGTAGGCTATAGCCTACCCAATTCTGAGATGAAGGAAACACACAACAATGCATGAGATTAGGTATGAAATGAGTGATTGTATAATATGCACACTGTCTGAGGTTGGAATAAATGCAGGATTCAGCAGGTGACAGATCGTAACAGATGCAGGCGGGAGCAGGTCGAAATATAATACATTTCTGTAAGTGCAGGTAGGTGCGGGACAGAAACTTGGCGCGGGAGCGAGATGAAAAATCTGTCTTGCACAGACCTCCGACACAAATGTTTTTCCTACTAGCCACATGCACTGTGTAGTTTTTGGGGGAGGACAGGAAACCACCACAAAATAGAAGAACCCAGTTACTGCATTATAGCAGAGCCCGTTTACGGAGAGCCCCACCACTCTCTATTCACCCCCATTGTACCGGTTTTTGGCTGCAGTTCACCTAGGGGCGAGTCCAAAATACCTGGGGCCATATGGATCTACATGGCTAAATGTACTGTTTATACCCATTAGACGTCGGGAACTAGATTGGACATAGATTAGCCATAAAAAGTGAATTAACAAACATCCACACCCTCTCAGTTTTTCACAACGTGAAGCCTGTTTTGCCTGTGCCTCGCTAGCATTATGCTAACTGGCCAGTGAGTGAGGGCTGGTGAGGGAGAAATGTGGAGGAATGAGGAGACTGCATGTCGATGTTATAGCCAACGAAAGCACCTAAAAATTTTGTTCCACGATTATTTATACAATCTCTGTCCCCTGTATCGTAAACAGTATTGCAATTTTAAGACAAAAAATTATATTAAAAGAAATGTAGGAATTTGTGGTGCAGCTCCATGAACCCAAGCCATTTTGGACTCGCCCTGCCTGAATTTCTCTGATTATTGTACTGTATTACCATCAAATATTACTGTTGCATGTTCTAGCAGTGCCAATAATAATCTGGAAGGTTAAACTTTGGATGGTTTTGTGTTACTGTTAGGTAGCTAGTTCACTAGTTTTGCAACAAAAACTGCAAAGTGTTGCTTTTATAAGTCTGAGTAGTAGATTTATCATCTGTTTTGCGATGGCGCTATCTGTTTTCCAGGCGCTAATTCCACGCAAAGACAGTCTTGGCCGATGCAGACTATTTACAGACAGGGCAAATTGCCTGGCACTTGAGCATTAATGGGGGCAAGCTGCGTTAACTCTGTGACTGTGGGATTTGGTGAAAGCGGGCAAAAAGGTGGGATGGTGCATGTAAAGTGCAAGTTACGTTGGCCTGTTCTGTGGTATTTACAAAGACTGCCTGTAAGAACGCGCCTGTATTCTGTGTGGGGAAAATACCGTCTCTTAAAAGCAGATCGTTTTGTTTGAAAATTCACAGTTTGATGGCAGACGTGATCTGGACAAGGTGAAGGCATAGACTAAAACTAGGAGCAGATACATGTTTTCCACAAGAATTATTCTTTTCTAATTAAGCCAAACCGAAATCATTCAACGATACAGATTAAACAGCAATGCCATAGGCATTATTCCATTACTGAATGTACCGGTAATCAAAGATGACGTTCACATTCCATCCCAGTACATGTTGAACTAACCGCTGAACCAATCGCTAAAAATAACTAGAAAAGTGCTCAGAGAGCGCAGACCTCCACCAGGCAATGTGGTCACAGATGGTGTTCTGGATCACCAATCGCCACCAAAATCAAGTAATTTCTTACCTGTCCCAATAAACATGTTGTCTGAAAATTTCATCCAAATCCGTGCAGTACTTTTTGAATTATGTTGTACACAGACAGACAGACACACACACAAAGACAGACACACGCTGGCGAAAACATAACCTCCTTGGCGGAGGTAATAATTGCCTAAAGTTTACTCTCTTATAAATGTATAATGAGATATAATAAAGACTATCTTGAATCTAATTTAAGTAGGCCTATCTGCCAGTTATCTCTTGTAATGTCAGACAAAATAGCTGGTAGGCTACTGCTTTTTTCGGATGGTGTGGATTTTCTGGCCTGTAGTATAATTGCCCATTACCTCATAAACCAATAACTCCAATTTTTGGTGGCAAAACTTCTGCTTGCGCCCCTGCCACCCCATGCTGGATCCACAAAAGAGGTCACATGCGGGCACATTGTTTGCACTTTTAGGGCCATGCTTATTTTGAGCTAGAGGGCAGGTTAGAAGGGCGCTGATTGCCTGATCTGTTTAAGGATTGATAAATAGACTACTGTACATCACAAAATGAGGAAGCACAGCATGCACTATTACCGGCCAAGGTGAAGGCAGATACATGTTTGGGAGCAGATACATGTTTTCCATGGGAAAGACTCTTTTCTAATTAAACCAAAGAGAAATCTCTGCTTTGAATTTATTTTCTCCGTTGTTAATAAATTCCAGTCTAACACATTAATTAAATTTACACTAGAGATTGCAGTAGGTGCAGATTGTCAGATCTGTTTGGGGATTGATAAATACATCGCAAAATTAGGAGGCACAGCGCATGCTACTACCGCTCTGATATAACAGACCTAGTGAGGGGCTAGTGTTATGTTCAAGAAATCCATTTAACAAGAATAAGATCAGTGTCAGTACAGTGTTTCACAGAAGCAATGTGCTATAACTGTCTTGTGTGTGTGTGTGTGTTTGTATGTAACAGTGTTGGGTAATTCTGTTGTGTGTGTGTGTGTGTTGTTCTCCAGAGGACCTGAGGATTGTGCTGCTGGGAAAGACTGGAGTGGGAAAGAGTTCATCAGGAAACACCATCCTAGGGGAAAAGAAATTTACACCAAAGGCCAGTTTATCCTCTGTGACGGAGCACTGTGAGATAAGAAGAGGAGAAGTGGGTGGGAGGCATCTGTCTGTGATTGACACTCCAGGCCTGTTTGACACACATCACAGTGAGACTGATATCAGACAGGAGATAGCAAGGTGCATCTCTCTGTCTGCTCCAGGGCCTCATGTGTTTCTGTTGGTTCTCCAGCTGGGCAGATTCACACGGGAGGAGCAGGAAGCAGTGAAGTACATACAGAGTATTTTTGGAGAAGAATCAGCCAAGTACACAATAGTGTTATTCACTCATGGAGATTATTTAGAAGAGGAAGGACTCACTGTTGAAGAAATTATGAATGAGAACTCATCTCTTAGAGAGTTTGTTCATCAGTGCCAAGGGGGATACCATGTCTTTAACAACAGCAGTAGAGATCACTCTCAGGTCAGAGAGCTGCTGCATAAGATTGACAAGATGGTGGCAGTGAATGGAGGAAGACATTACACCAAAGAGATGTGGATTCAAGATAAATGTACCATACAGTGACAAGACTGAAATACTTTTAAATTCACTGTAGTGTGTGTGTGTGTGTGTGTGTGTGTGTGTGTGTGTGTGTGTGTAAATTCTATAGAGATTTTCTATAGAGAGTGTGTGATTGAAACTCCAGGCCTGTTACACACACATTATAGACAGACTGATGTGAGAAGTTTGTCAGCTGGGATAGAGATTCACTCCAGAGGAGCATCGTACATTATCAATTAAGGCCTCAGGCATAAACAGAATGATAATTGTGTGAAGCAAACACTTGGAGTGGCCCTCCATTTGACATTAATGAAAACTATTGAGATATTGGTATTTTTTTTAACATGAATTTGTGTTGCCTTAGTGATGGATCCTAGGAAAATGTTCTGCTCTATGATGAGTCCTTGGCCCAAGTTTGATAACCTTTATATTGACTGATTGCCATTTAAACAAAAAGCATGATGGAACAAACATGCATTTTTCTAAATGATATACTGTATACTATTGCTCTGTTTTTACTTCTTTGATTTTGCTCAGCCTTTTGTTGTATTTGACAGCATTTGGTCAGCTGCTTTTGTTAAAACTGTCTAAAATAAATTGACATTGATGGAGAACATGATGTTTGCCAATGAATGTATGCCAGTGAAGTATGGCATATCTTCATTAGACATGTAGTTAAAAATTAAAAATCAAAGTGATTTGAAAACTGACCCACAGCCTTGTTTTAGGCACACATACCTCTACTCACAGTAGAAATTACCTACTATATGTTTGGTGGCATGCAGCTGTCCTATGCAGTAGCCACTCTGAGGCAGGGGAAGTGGAGCGGTCAGCAGTGGGTGAGTGGTACCAAAGATCATGGAATACTGACACGCTCTGCTTGAATCCTCTCTGGTGGTACTGTAGATATTCACTCGTGGAGATGATTTGCAAGCTGATGGAACAACTGCCAATGAATACATTTCTGGAAGTGGTCCAGCTCTTAGAGGGATAATTTCTCAGTGTCAAGGGCGATACCATGTGGGTTTATTATATTCTTATCAAAATATAAAGCCTGCATAGTTTTATATAAATTTCATGTATGTTACATGTATGTTTCATACACAAACCTTTATATGTAATGTGTATGTCATATACTGAAACTTAATGTTCCTTATAATATACTTATTTAAGTCATATATGTTCGCTTCATTCATACTGTATGATAAAATAAGAAACAGGCCACTTTTGTAGTATGTTCCATATAAGATCATAGTCATGTTTCTGGCAGGAAAGGTTTTTAGATGTTTTTTATATGACATTTCTTATAAGTTTCATATAAATCTTTTTTCATATGGGCTGCTCTACAACATGCTCTAAGTATCACGCTTGTCCAGGAAGACTTTGAACAAAATTGAACAACAGGCTTAGACTCAGAGTATTGATGTAAAAGTTATTTAAAGCTGAAAAAGACTAAAAGTGGTAAGACTTTTCTACCATGAAAGTTGTTTTCCCCTGTAACCACCAGTCCTCTGCTCCAACTAACACAATTTGGTGCAGGTGATAACAAATAAATAAATAATGCTGGAGAACTGCCAGGTGAAACCTGTTTTTCCTGTACACATGTACTGTAGGTGCAGCCTGATACCTTTCTTCAAAATACCGACATTCTATCATCTTTCGGTCGACTGTCTCTCCGTCTCAGAGGAATAAAATTTTATGGTGAGTTTCTAGCAGGAACTCTTTCTATTTAACTATTAAAATAGTTTTTTTTGTTCTTAAGTACTCCAGACTTTAGATTATATATCATGCTGTATACAATAGCCAACTAAAGCACTAGCTTGTAGCCGACGTAATTGATCTAGTCCACTTTACTTTCATTTTCTCAAAGGGCTCTAACATCTAAAACATTTCTTTGTCATGAATAGTCAACATTTTGACTCCTTGTGTTAGGATTTTGTTTTATTGTGATTGTTTTATTTATGTTTTATTACTGTGCTTGTCCAATGTACACTCTTTTCAATAAAAGCCTGAATTAGTGTTTTGTGCAGGGATTTGTGATTTTTTTTAATTTAAAAAGAAAGACTCAAGAAGGATATATAAAAATGCCTAGATGCCTAGAAAAATGCCTTGTAGCCTAGAACTCTTGACATAAGCCTAGAAGTAGCAAATTGAATTTACTCAGCGAGTACATCTAGCAATGAGCCATAGGTTGTAATCAGACATCGGTTGTGTCTGAGCTGTTTAAATCCAAACGCAAGGTTGGATTCAGACATGGTGTTTAGCCTATTACAACATTCTATGTGGACAGGGAGTCACTGGGAAACGGAATTGAAAACAATTCCAAAAATGATTGCTGAGGTTGATTTCACAAATGATCGCTGAGGTGGATTAATATGAAATCGTTGTGGAATGTGAATGCAAAACAATCTGAAAATGAGAGTGGATGAAGATCATTTTCATTGTGAATATGAATCTAGGCAGCACAGCATAAAATAAACTTAACCCTTACCCCACTACCTGGAAGGCACCATTGAGGGCAAATAATACCAAAGATCGAATCTTGCTTGAACTTACATAGGGGGGTGTACCAGGCAGTGGTAGAAATGTGGGACTATGACTTTTGAAGAAAGAAAGGAATATGCTGTAGGAATATAGGGCTGTGGCAACATAGAGCTGTGGGAACATAGACACGCTCCCGGTGTCCTAGTTAGGGAGCAGTGTGGGGTTAGGTGGAGCAGTGGGGGGTTAGGTTGGTGCCCTAGTCAGGGGGTTAGGTTAGTTAGGTAGGTGCACTATTCAAAGTGTGCTTGTCGGCGTGATGGAGCCCCTTATCAAGTAGGCCAAGACTTTTGTGACATTTGAGGTGTGACAGAATATGACATTGAGCTGTGCCAGAAGTACAGATTTTCATTTATGAAATCACATTCTGCTCTCCACAGTTTCTCCTGATATGAGCTGATGTGATCTGGGAGGAGAGCAGGAAGGAGGGACTCCTTAGAGATGAATCACCATGGTGAGAAGAAAGAGGCTGACCAGCTGTGGGCAGATAGAACTGATGGGTAAGTTCAACTCGGAAGATCTGATATCACCAAGTAATTAAGAGTCCCAGATCAATGTCAAACTTGTTGCCCTAGATGAATGGGTTAGGGTTAGGGTTAGGGTTAAGGTACATTAGTCAGTTTATTTATATAGCACATTTTCACATTTTCACGTTTGCCCTGGATCACTTACATTGATCCAGGGCAAACATTTGACGTTGATCCTGGACTCTTCAGATCTTGCCCACTACAATCCACTGAAGGATGGAGTCTCCATCATCTCTCCAGATGCTTTCAGTCTTATGTTCTAACATGTGTGATTCTCACAGGAACCTTATAAAGGGACCAGGCTCTACTGTGTCCAATGGGCCATCCATGAAGAGCAATCGGTCAAGAGATCCCCCACCTGACCTAATGGGGAAAAGAAAAAAGTAGGCAGTAAAGTTTCAAACAAAACAACTAATTCTCCCAGAGATCCCCACTTTAATTTAGATTTTTGATTCACCTGTGCTAATTTCTCTTAGGAACATTGTGAAGGGGCCAGGCTCTACTGTGTCTAGTGGGCCATCCATGAAGAGCAATCGGTCAAGAGATCCCCCACCTGACCTAACAGGGAAAGGGAAGAGGTAGGCAGTATAAACGTTTCAAACAAAACAACTAATTCTCCCAGAGATTCCCACTATAATTTAGATTTTTGATTCACCTGTGCTAATTTCTTTAAGGAACCTTGTGAAGGGGCCAGGCTCTACTGTGTCTAGTGGGCCATCCATGAAGAGCATTCGGTCAAGAGATCCCCCACCTGACCTAACAGGGAAAAGAAAAAGGTAGGCAGTAAAGTTTCAAACAAAACAATACATTTTCCTTGAGATTCCCACTTTAATTTATATTTTTAATTCACCTGTGCTTATTTCTCTTAGGAACCTCGTGAAGGGACCAGGCTCTACTGTGTCTAGTGGGCCATCCATGAAGAGCAATCGGTCAAGAGATCCCCCTGGTGACCTAATGGGGGAAGGGAAGAGGTATAGCCTGGGAATTCCCATGCTCCTTTGCGCGCTTATTTCATTTCACTCTGCAGAGGAGCATGGTGACCATGGCCGTTTTTCTCGCCTGCTTTCGGTATCCAATCGCAGAACAAAAGGGATTTGTACGACCCTCGATTGCATTTTACGTCACGTGGTGGCTCTGGTATTGGCTCCGAGGTATGTACAGACGCTATGATAGACATTCGTAGCGCCCAACAAACGGCTATGGACAATTGTAAACGATGCTTCCGCTATGAGAAATGCAATAGGTAGGTCCCCAGACTAAATATCACTTGTGATTTTAGTTTGGCATTCGCCAGGCTAGAAGAGGTAGGCAGTACAAACGTTTCAAACAAAACAATTAATTCCCCTAGTGATTCTCATAGTGCTGGTAGCAAAGAGGAATGATGATCAACCATTAACCATTTATTCTTATTAATTTATTTCTTGGAACTGGACTGTCATTTGCTTTGGTGTTATCTTTTGGCGCATGGGATTAAGGCTGGTAGGCTAATGAGCTCCACCCACAGTCACCGAATATTAGAAAAGACTATGTAATTTCAGGGAAATTACGAGTACACGGAAATGCAAGTTACTATCTTGGTTGAAAAATTGCAACTGTTGGAAGTGGCTGCTAGGTCATTGCTAGGGTACCTGAAATGGACCTAGTGAACCTAGGTTGTTGTTAGGGTAGGTGCAGGGGTTGCTAGTAGGGAGGTTGCTAGGTTAAGCATGTTGGTTACTATGTTGGTTGTTAGGTTGCAATTGTGGAAGTGGTTGCTAGGCCATTGCTAGGGTAGGTGTGGTGGTTGCTAGGTTAAGCATGTCGTTTCCTGTCAAGTTGTTTTGCTTTTTGTTGGATTATTTCTGTTTTTGTGCAATTTTCCCCAACTTGAAAATGGAATGACTTCTACTGGAAGTTGGAGGATAACTGGAATCCACTCAAGGAGTATAGACTTGACATTACAATTTTGGTTTCCTTTTTTCCCCCTTTTGTAAAAAGTTCAAGGTAGAGATCCAATACAGTAGTCATCAGCAGTTGGGTGGCATAAACAGCAGTAGAAGATTAGCTTTAGCCTTTCTTTTATCCTTATTTTAGCCGTTGGCCTACCCCTTTAGCTCTTAGTTCCTTAGGTGAAAAACCTTCAGATCCAAATATACATGAAATGCAAACAGCAGTTATTCACAGATCTATAAAATGTGCAAAATGCAATAATCTGTGCAAATAAGCTTTGTGCAAGTTAGCTGCAGTTGTTCAAATATGCTCTACATATAATCATTAATAAACAGATATTTAAATAAGCAATCAATAAATGGTATAAATAGACAAGATAAATAAGTCAATACTGAATGGCCTTCCCACAATGAAACATGAAACTGCAACTACATTTGCCATAATGAATATAAAAATCAGTCTGTACCCAGGCCTATATCTTAAGTTCAAGTATTAGTATCTAGCAATTAAAGTAAACAGCTAACAACATAAACCCACAGCAAACAAAGCACAATTCAGCATAGCCAGCACCAACACAGACGTCAAATGCCATGGACGTCACTAGGATACATAGTCAAGGGGGCTTAGCCCCAGAGGGATAATATGTAGATGCGCGCGCCGAAAATGTTTAATAAATAAATTATATTATAGGCCTACAGTGTATATGTGTGTACATTGCCAACTATTTATTACTTGAAGGACATTTATCAGAATATCTCATATCTTGGGCTATTTTTATTAACAAAATTAGTCTAAATCAATTCATCAGACTGGTTTGTGAAGAGAGATGTTTGCAAATATTTCCATCAATGACTGTGGTGTAAATGAACTAGGCTCTTCTATATAGCTGAATTTATTACAGTCTAATGCACTGAGCAAGATACAACAATGGTAACAACTAGCTTAGTTCAAATCCTAGGGACATCTGATGATACAGTCAAATATGAAAGTTTCTAAAACATCTATTCTGCAAAATGAGCATACAATATAGCTGCTACAATATTATGCTAGGCTATAGCAAATAAATATGTCCATCAATGCATGTAGGACAAACTAATATGGCATAGACTACAGGCTAATGTATATTTCATAGTTCAGTCTTTTGGAGAATATGTTGCCTAGAAATTTGCTGGATCAGACTATAGCCTACCAAACTTCAGATTTAAAACTATTTTTCCTGCTCAACTTGAAGCATAGTTCGTCATCAGTTACAACAAGAAAAAAATGCTCTCAGTGGATGCAGGCAGAGCTGGAGAATTTACTGAGAAATTTCACATGTACTTAAAGTGGACTTTCTCGTGGACCGTTTATGACTAGTACCATTGGAAAGCTTGGAGCCTACTGAATCCGATGGTGTCCGGAGATCGCGTATCTGACGTTAACTCCGCGAGTAATATAACCGCTAAGAATGGATGAAATTTACATACAATGAAAATAATCTGCCCAGCGTTAGGGGGCTTGGGGAAATTTAGGGAGGCTTGAGCCCCCCAAAATGGACCTAACAACGTCCATGTCAAATGCTATGTTTTAGCATTTCATATTTTCACTGAGCATAAACATGGAAGATGAAGGTTCTCACCGGTTTTTAGAAATCTTGTTTAGCACAGTAATCCAAACTTTCCATGTTGGAGCTCAGCACTCCTTTAGAGCATGTTACTTTTCTTCTTCTTCTTCTTCTTTCAATTGAATGTCGGGTTACGCCTTCAGGCGTCACTAAGCGCCTGACGTCGGATGTCTGGACTTACAGCTCTATAAACATCATTTATCATGATGTTGAACAATACAGGACTGATAACACTACCCTGGGGTGTGCCATTTTCCACCTCAATCACAGAGGATAGGTCTGCCCCCACCCTCACCTGGATTGTCCGCCCAAATAGAAAACTCAGTATCCAGTTAAAAAGCCTCCCTCCCACCCCAAGCCTTTTCAATTGCATCATGAGGCCCTCCTTCCACAGCATATCATAAGCCTTCTCAATGTCAACGAAGACAGTTACAAGAACCTCCTTCATAGCTAAGGCTTTCTTGATATCAGTCTCAAGTCTAATCATGGCATCCAGAGTAGACCTACCCTTTCTAAACCCACTCTGATACCTTGCAAACAGCCCCTTACTTTCCATAGAAAGTCAGCCTGTTAACCAATATCCTTTCCATCAGTTTACACAGAATAGATGCGAGGGCAATAGGCCTGAAGCTAAATGCTTTTGATGGGTCTTTCCCTGGTTTAGGCCAAGCTATTAGGATGACTAAGGAGTGCTTCCACACAGCTAGCACCTCTCATTTGGCCCATATGTTGTTGAATACCTCAACTACCTACTTCAGCACATAGTCAGATACATGCTTCAGCATTATGTAACACACTTCATCCAGACCTGGTGCAGTATTGGAGGTGTTAATTAGAACACTTTTAAGATAAATAATTTCATTATCCATAACACTCCTGCAATCTGTTTGCTTCTCACATATATTACCCCACCTCTCTTAAAGGGCAACTTCAGTCATTTTCAACAAGAGCTCTATTGCTGAAGCTACTTGGGATTAGCCAATACTGAAGACGCAAGACATTTTGGTCTAACCATATAGGTTTCCTTGAACAGAGAATAATCACTTACAACTAGTCCAATGGGGCAGATTTTTAAACTGTGTTTTCAGCATCTAAACATGTTCCAAATATCACCCCAAAAGCTATGTAACATCGTCAGACACATTACAACACACCACTGTAGTGTATGACTACAAATGTCTGACAAAGTGGTTAAAATAGTGTTTTTATGCAGTGTTTACGAAACTGTTTTGTAAACAAACAATGTTTAGCTGCTTACATAAACACACTTTTAACACTTTTTCAGCCATTTGTAGTCATATACAATACAGTTCTGTGTTGTAAGATGTCTGTTGATACTTCATAGTTTTTGTGGTGACATTTGGGTGCTAAAGATGATAAGATGCTAAAAATACAGTTCCAAATTCTGCCCCAAAGGGCTAGTTGTAAGTGATTATATTCTCTGTTCAAGGAAACCTATATGGTTGGACCAAAATGTCTTGCGTCTTCAGTATTGGCTAATCTCAAGTAGCTTGAGCAATAGAGCTCTTGTTGAAAATGACTGAAGTTGCCCTTTAAAGGAAAGTGCCGGTGATATAAGCTCCCTATAGTTGGGTCATCTATAGAGGTTCCGTGACCGTGGAGAGGAAAGGTTCGTTTCTCACTGGATTTGTCATCTATAAAGGTTAAATTAAAAAATGAGCCGGGGTGCCCCTCACAAAAATGTGGGGAAATTTTTGTAGAGCCCTATATCCAAAATGGCTGTTGCCAGCCAAGCTGGAAATTTACTTTTTAATGGTTTTGCCCACAGTGCTGCATAATACATGGTTTCTGAGACTATTTGGGTCAAGAAATTCACAAATGATGTAGATTTCTTGATTTGACCTATTTTTGACCTTCAAATTCAAGATGGCTGCCACTTTTGGCTCTTTAAATGTCAATTTTTCAAAATCGTCAGAGAGCCTTAATATTAGGCTCAAATGAAAGGTCTGCTCATACTGAATTCAGTTATGGAGAGTAAAATTACAACATAGGTTATCAGATGTCTTGGGTGGAACCAATGAAAGCAGGGAGACAGAGAAGATTCTTTAGCTTGGGGTTGTTTTTATTAACATAACATTAACATATTTTTTACAATTTATTTATTGAATCTGTTGAGTCTCCACACTGACTCATCTCATCATCACTGCTACTTTCGTCTGAGCAGTCATGAGGTGTGAACTGCTGGGGCAAGGGGGGCAGGGTGTGACGCACTGGTCGACACTTTCCATTCACTAGTTCCCAGCCGTGACCAATGGGAGAAGGATGCTCTTGTAGATTGTAATGGAGCTGGCAATATGTAAGGTAGTTTAAAGTAGTTTTAAGGTAGTTCCATATGAAGATTCAAAGAGTCATCGTCAGGTGGGAGACGGATTGTACACTTATTCTTCAGTTTGTGCCATTTGGAAACTCTGGCCTGCCCGCAGCTCACATCTGCACTCTCAGCATAAATGACGGAGAGGACAAATGCCTTCATATCCGCTCTGACGTCATGTTTTAATTCAAGACTCTCGCCCACTCGTCCCAGGAGCTCTCCTGCTGTGCCCAATCCGCCACCAGCACTTCCCCATCGCGGTCAATACAGATGCCCCAGGGGCAAGAGAGTACAGGGCCCATGCCCGAGCATACGCCCAGCACTCGGACAGTGGTCCACCCCGAGTCCAGGACTTTCACACAAGGCTCGCGCCCGGTCTCACTGCCCCTCTCTGACACAGCCAGCAGGTCTGAGTACTGAGACGCTGCAACCAGGTAAGGTCTGTGGAAACCGGTCACTACAGTGTGCTCTAGCCTGGACCCTGTCTTGGGGTCCAGCTTCAAAGCTGTCAGAGTGCCCTTACGGATGTCAGCCACCAGAAACTCATCCCGTTTGGTGACAGTGACGCCTTGGGGTGCTTCCAGCCCATCTGAAGAGGCTGCAGTTGTTCCAGGGGCAGGGCTTCCTCCGAAAGTCTGAAGGAGACATCCATGGCAGTTGAAGATGAGGAGAGCTCGCTCGGCAGCACAGCTCAGAGCTATCAGGCCTTTGGCGTTAAGGGCCACATCAAAATAGTTCCGACAGCGGCGTCCTGTGCCTGAGCCATTGCTTGGTGATTTAACCTGTTGTATGACATTTCCCATGGCATCTGTCACCTGGACTCGAGCGTTCCCGCAGTCTAAGATGAAGAGCTGGCCCTGGGGGGTGGCGTGAACGCCACTAGGTAGAGTGAGACTCGCACGACCAAACTGGCTTTCCAAACTGGAGGATGAGTCGACCCTCACCGAGTGTTACTAGCTCCCCTTCCTCTTCTAGCTCCTCAACTAAGACAGACTCATTCTTCCCCTCTCTGGTCCAGCTTCGTTCTTTGGGTTGGGAGTTGCTTGAGCCAGATGAGAATCCTTGTCCTTCCTGAGACGAGCCATCTATCACCGACATGGAGAGCGATCGAGAGACCCGGGTCTGATGTCTCTGACCCTTGTGCTGCTGGGAACACTGGTTGCTTGGTTCCTTTGTGGCCGTACAGGAAAAGGCTCGTCCAATCGTTCGCCTCACCCCCCTCCCCAGACTGGGTGAGGCAGAGGAGGAGGAGAATCGACTGCGATGCACTTTCCAGTGTCCTGCATTATCCCCTTGGGTTCCATTGATGAGCGGACGACTCCGCTGGGACAAGTCGACTGTGGACTTTGACAGCCGTGATTCCTGGCGGACGGAGCTGGCGTTTTCGCAGGGGGAGCTTATGATGAAGGTGTAGCCAGAGTCTACACTGTCTGTAGGAGACCCGACCACTCGTCTCTCCATATGTCCCATGAGGGTGGTCGTCAGAGCAAGCATTGAGATGGGATCGAGGCCTGTCTCGTGAGGAGAGGTCCATGCAACTGTGGCTGGACAGAGAGTCTCTCGGGCTGCCACGGGGGGAAACCGGTGATGTTCCATACCCAAATTGAGAGAGGCTTCTTTGGGAGTCCTGTCTGCACTTGCGACGGTTCCTGTTTGAATCATTAGTGTCAAAACTGCGAAAGTACCATCCATCCTGTCCAACACTGCTCTGCTCAAGAAAGGGAGAAGGTTTGCGTTGGGATAGCTGGCCGCTCTTGTCTCGTAAACTGTGTCGGTGCATCTTTCCAGTCCTGCTGTTGCCAAGATCCTCTCCCTCGGAGTCCCCATTGCCAATCAAATTGGGGACAGCCAAAAAGAGACAGTCACCTCGTGGATCAGATGTGGGGCTTTCTTGCTCCTCATCCTGGGATGAGTCCCGCTCGCTAGAGTCCCTCTTTGGGGGCCACTGCTGCAATCTTGTGGACAAGCGTTTCATCTCCTCCCCTGACTCCTCATCACTACGTGCCGACAGCCTCTTTTCTCCAAATGGCACAAACTGAAGAATAAGAGTACAATCCGTCTCCCACCTGACGATGACTCTTTGAATCTTCATATGGAAAGGTCAAACTACCTTACATATTGGCAACTAGTGAATGGAAAGTGTCGACCAGTGCGTCACACCCTGCCCCCCTTGCCCCAGCAGTTCACACCTCATGACTGCTCAGACGAAAGTAGCAGTGATGATGAGATGAGTCAGTGTGGAGACTCAACAGATTCAGATGAAGAGTCTTTTTAGTTAATTCAATAAATAAATTGTAAAAAAATGTTAATGTTATGTTAATAAAAACAACCCCAAGCTAAAGAATCTTCTCTGTCTCCCTGCTTTCATTGGTTCCACCCAAGACATCTGATAACCTATGTGTATGTTGTAATTTTACTATCCATAACTGAATTCAGTATGAGCAGACCTTTCATTTGAGCCTAATATTAAGAGTCAGTTTCTGTAAGACTCATGCGGATTTCCATAGGGGCTGATACAAACCCTCCTCAGATCTCAATGAAAAAATTCTCATAGATACATATATGGGATAGATATTTAAAAATAACAATTTAAACATTTTGGACCTTTCCTAAAAAAACAGGGACTTTTGAAATGACTCATGGCAAAGGTGGAAATTTGATGCTTTTCAAAATGCACAACTTTGCCTGTCCATATTTCAGTGGGCTTTCAAGACAGCACTCTGATATTTGGCAAAATCAAAGCATGGGTCCAACACTTTTGAGCCATATTTTTATGATGGTCACTAGCTCAACTGACGGCCATTAGGTGGCCATTGAAAACTCAACTTTTTAGTTTTGGAGCCTTGTTTTGGGGCCTCTCACTGCTTGTGCAAACAAGTAACCTTGCTCAATCATAAAGATATGAGCACATTGGGAGGTCCTGTTTTGAAATATAATTGGTTGAAGACTGCAAAATTTTCAAGTACTGATGGAGAGGATGTTTCATTTGGTAAATATGAAATTGACATTGAAATTAGAGGACCATATCTTTGTGCGCCATCAGTAAAAAAGGTTGAAACAATTTGTATTATGTTGGCATGTATCTAATCTATTTGTATTATAATTATCTTGGAGGCATTTTGCTTTATTAATCATTAAATGGCATTTATTAACTGCATGAATTACATACATTGATAGGTCCTCTAGAAATACGTGAAATTGAAAACAGCACCATCATGTTGACAAAGCTGAAAAAAAAAAAAACAAAAAAAAAACACGTCAGTATTGAAGCCATGTTGGAGGCACCCGAATTTCAAACTTAGTACCTGGACTGTTTGCATACAAAGGCATGCTTGAGTCTCCAACAGTTTTATTATAGTTTGAAGTTTCCAAATATTCTCACAGGCATTGCTTTGGAAGAGGTGGGGTGCATTCAAAGGCATGGTTTTCATAGAAATATTCGAGATATTGAGGTATAATTTTACACACCTTCCCTTGAAATGTGTGTGTCCACATAATCAAAAGCTCAGATTTAGGAAAGACATTCATGTATTTTGGGCCAAATTGCTGACAAATCATTTTTTTGAGTCATCTGGGGAAAGTTCAAAAAAGTCACTCACAAAATGGACCAAATTGAATGACATAGGCTCTGCATAGTCTTTTGATCATGTGTATTTGTTTTTATTGTGATCTAGTGAAACACACAGTTCTCTGTAAAATCCATAGTCTAACCCAAAAGAACTGCCAGCATGAAATGTCTGGGAAAGAGAAATTAGATGACTTGCTAAAAAACACTGAATCTAAATAATGGAAGTAACAACTGAATTATCTGCCATGTAATGAAATCAAAAGAATCTTCAAATTTTCCACATATTGATATGGTTAGGTGTGTGACATAACAATATTGAATTTTACATGTCAAGTGAGCATGGTCAACGATGAAGTTGCTGCCGCTTTCCATTGCTCAAGAACAAAGATTGCTGATATACAACCATTTTGAACAGTTGATGTCTGAACAATATGTTTCACTCTAAGCAACTCAATAAGGGTTTCCTTGATGCCTCTGGTGGTTATGGGTAATTCACATTTTCAGTCACCATCACAGAGAAGTGTAGTCGTACACACATGGTCAGACTCACTCTTAGACCTCGTTCAGATTGGCATCCCAAATCCGATTTTTTCATATCCAGATTGTATCTAGAATTGATTTCGGGTGGTCTGAACAGCAGAAAACCACATGAATTCCGATTTTTCCGAATCTGTTACGCCCTACATACCCATGTGGTGTCAATTGCGATTCATATCGGATATGCTGCGATCTGAACAGCTTTTCCACATGGGATAAGATTTCACCGTGTCACTTGCGTCATTTGTCACGTGACACAAACATCAACACGTGGAATGCAGATGGACGGAAGTGAGAGATCAATGTTAATTCTCCTTTTAAAAAACAGTGTCGTTTGCTATAACAACGTGTCAGTGCGCGTTATGGATTTGCCGCAAGTTGGAGTTTACCTCGCGTGTGGAAAGCAAGGTTTACCTCGCGTGTGGAAAGCAACGTCAGTGAAAGTTTTCAACCACGCATCAGAAAGGCAACTAACAGCTGTGCTGGACTGCATTGATGCACTGAAATAAAGATGAGTAACTTTATTCTTCCATCTCTGATACTTCCTTGTTACTTGTAGCTGTGTGCTACGGCCCCACTTAACCATCTGAGAGAGAAACAACCAGCATTCTACCCTCCGCGGGTTTGTTTATTATTTGTGGGCATGATGCGTTGGGGTACCATAGTAACCCACGTGGATATGGCAGGTGATTAGCGGACATGGAGATCCGATATGACAAGCAATGTGAACGCGGTCGATAGAGAGATCTGATGTTGATCAGATATGCTAAAAATCAGATTTGGAGTGCAGTCTGAACATAGCCTTAGTCACAGGGTGAGTCTACATATCTACTGTCAGTATGGAAGTTCTGAGCTAATGTACTTGACATCACTCACACCATGAATTCTGAGGCTCTTGAAATTGTCAAAGACATCCATTATTGAGGGAATCATTTTGCAGCAGTGATCTGGGGTGCGTTTCCCGTACAACGATGAATGTTAGCATTCTACCATCAAAGTACGATGTTCGTGGGAACTAGGTAGGTGCTCAGCTATGGGTGTTTCCCAAAAACGCCTACCAACATGGTAGACTACTATGTAAGTTTCTACCATGTTGGTATGTACCACCATAGTTCCTACGGCTACGACCATGTTTGCAGATGTTTTCGGAAGTGTTCGGAGACAATTCGGGCGCATTCGCGGTAGGAAGCATGCCAGTCCCGTTTATACATTTATGTTGATATAGTCAGTTAATAACGGCGGTTACATGAACCTGTGATCAATATAAGATTCAATCAAGTCATATGCCAAAAGTGGTCTAGTTTATCTTCACCTTCGAGTGAAAATACAAGAAATAATAACGACAGGAAATGATATTGGCAAGTAGTCTAATTAGATGTGAGAAACCTTGCTGTGCGTGCACCAGGTGGCCTAGTGGGTTAAGCGCACAGCTTTGACTCACATTCATTAGAGCAGTCGAAGGTTCAATGCCAGGTGATTGTTACAGAATATCTTCTTACTCTGTGTCTAAATTATTATATTTAAAACAATACAAGACAAATAAACTGAAATTATTATCCATTTGCTTGGGCATATTTCGACAATTCGCCTGTCCCCGCTTGTTCCATGCAATATTATCTTTGAATTTGAACGTCTACCGATTGATAACACTCACATTAACAACGAAACCATCTAATTTCCTAATTGAATAGGCCTGCCATTACACCTGTTATCACCAATAATCACCACCTGGAAACTTTCTCCAAATCAAAATTCTTCCTAAATAATAAACAGAAACAGATCCCACACACGTTCACTGAGGTGGTTTAGAAGGAATCACCTTTGTCCGCCTCATAGGCGCACTGGCTTATCCATTTACGCCACCAGTCATCTCAAAACGCTCCACATCTCTTGCCTAATTTAAATCATGAAAATACTCAAGGAGACTAACGTGACCTATAATATTAATAATTATCAGGAAATCACATTGTCAGTATAACCAAGTCTTACTCATCATTGAAGTGTTTTTAATCAACAATTTCGTTGTCTCCAAATTTACCCAACTATGGGATGTTCAACGCCCTCTGTTGACTACAGTGTTGTAGTAAGATACTAACTTGTTACGGGAGGAGAAGAGCTCTCGTAGGTACGGATCAAGTTACGATGTTGTTTACGATATAGCGCAGGAACCATGATTTCGAGAAAGAAGGACATAGTAGCTACGTACATCGTAACATGGAGGTTTCACCTCCATAGTATGGACGAGCATTTTGGGGAACACCTCTCTCGTAGTTTCATGGTTCCCACGATGTTGGTAAGCCCCAGGTAGCCCGTAAATAGCTCGTAAATGTTTGGGAGACGCACCCCTGGGCCTGATATATTGTTCAAGAAAACTTTGATCTAGGTGTGTAGTCTTTATTCTCATGTTCTAAGTCTTGAAGTAGATTCTGTAAGCAGTGTCTAAGCTGGAGTGTGTTTCCCAAAAAACTAACGAACGTATCGTTTAACATTCCCGCGTGTCCCAAAACGAGATAACTAAGTAAGTACCTCCATAGTAAGAAGTTGGTTAGTAGGGAAGACGTTAGTCCAAACTATGTCCTTTGCAGATGTTTTCGGAAGTGTCCGGAGAGTTCGTAGGCATTCGTTGCGATTAGGATCATGGGATATCGCCAATGTTACCAAATGTAAAACTACGGTGTTGTCATTTACAGTTGTGGATAATGTTCACTGTCTTTCCTATTTGCATCGAGTTTTAGAAAAGGAGCAATTTCAATGAGTTTGTGTTGGAATATGTTGAGAAATAAAGCATGGGCTTCGGGGAGGACGTGCTATTTGCCAATAATGCCAATGCAAGCTTCACAGTTATTTTAGAAAGTTAAGCATGGGCTATTTGGCCATAATAGTAGTATTTAATGAGCAACTACACACCATTATTATTAATAAATTCTAAAAACGTATATTTATATGTATTATTTGAACAATTCTTGATGTGGCTTACTTCAAGTAGTTAGTGGCATACCTTGCTAAGGCTACCACGTAGAGGTTGGTACATTTCTTGTTTTGTCAGTTCAAGTTCGAATCCAGCCGGGAATGCTGTAATGACGGCTTGATTTTAAATTAGGAATCGTAATGTAATGATTTAATTGCATCAAAGTTGTAATTTGAAGTTTCTGCCAGTCAAGAAGACCAATTGTTTTGACAACATGCATTTTACAACGTGTCAAACTGAGGTCAATCAAACTGTGATAATTAATTCACGCTGTAGGTGGGAGTAATGCATCAAGTGGTGTCGCATCAGCAGTATTTCACCCCAAAACAGCCAAAGAAGACATCACGTGGCCATATAACTAAGCTTCTTTGGCTTTAACTTGCACCTTGGAGTGTCAACTTGAACTAACAAGTTTTACTAACAAGATACTATGCTTAGTCTGGACTATGCTTTTGGGGGACACCAGTGATGAACTAACTATGCTTTGACTAACGACGTTATCACCATAGTTAGTTATATTGTCAACAAAGGAAGCTCGTTAGTCTGGCCGATGGCTTTGGGGAACAGAAACATATTCCAAACTAACTAACAAGCTATCTTAGTTAGCAACTATGCTTTTGGGAGACGCACCCCTGAATAGCTAGATTGTCTGAGGGGTGTGTTCAACTTTTTTTGTTTCAAACAAAGTGATACATTTACAGACATTTGATTTGATATTGGTCATTTATCTTTTGTCTACTACCCCAAAGGATCATGCTTAGTTTACACTACCCCAGGCCTTCGAGAAACCGGTTATCTTCCCCTCCCCCGAGTAAGGAAACAATCGCATTTACACAAACATCAAAAACGGCTAAGAAAGGCGGTGACAATTAACCACCACGTCACAGTTTTATCAAAGATCTTTCAAGGGAGCAACATCGTAGCAGATGGCCACAAACATGAAGTGTTTCGGTCTGCATTCGCAGCAGTCTCACATTACGTCACATCATTAACATTTTCCCTTAGGAAATTATAAAATGATATAATGTATGTGTGCCATAATATTGTCTGTGATCATTAATGAAACCAACAAATGACAATTCAATCGCTCCTCTGCAAAACAATGTTGTATGAACCAAGTGTGCTTTTTAGCTTTAGACCGAGAGGGTTTGTTTGGCAGTTACCATGACGACATAGCTATATGCTAACTATAAGCTAGTCGTTTTGGACTTTGCTCAAACCTCACATATTGCTGTAAACTATGTTCACGTTTGCTCTGTCCACTTAAAATGAACTCAGTAATGATACCCGCAGGCTGTCAATAAATTACATCTCAAATATAAATGTAAAACATTACGTTAGCTAGATCGCTAGCGTTAGCTCGCTAACAACTTGAAATTTTAGTAGGCTATTTACTGCCTGGCAGCTTCATCTGATAGAAATACCAACAGTAACAGTTTACAACATTAGTCTTGAAATCATGTTTAACACTTACAGAATATGAGAGATACATGCCAAAAAACCTGGATAACTCCAAAAAGACGATTTATTGGTAAAAGTCCTGACATCATTCAAAACCAGGTGGTGCCCCTTGTGAAAATAGAACTGCTATGCGCGAACGTAGGTGCTTCTCGTTTGATCCAACTGTCTTTGGTGCTAGAGCTCCGGTTATGGGTAGTTACACAAATCTCTGAA
Source organism: Sardinella longiceps (assembly GCA_027497455.2). Taxonomy (NCBI): domain Eukaryota; kingdom Metazoa; phylum Chordata; class Actinopteri; order Clupeiformes; family Clupeidae; genus Sardinella; species Sardinella longiceps. The sequence goes on along the minus strand of JAODXP020000022.1, from coordinate 21,181,288 downwards.
GACGGGGTTCTCCGACATCTCCACCTTGCCCGGAGTTTGTGGGATTCTCCGTCTTCACCTCCGGGTAAGTGTAACAGAGAGGTGCAACCGCAGAGAAACATGTGGGTGGATGACGGATAGCAAAATTCAGACTGTCCTTGTGTCACACACGTATAAAAAATGGTAATTGTTAAGAATTGATATGGAAATGTTGTTGGTCTGATAGGATCAACTTCCTGCATACTAAAAATTTTGGTGTTGTATTTAAATTTTGACATAAAACAACTATCCAAACATAAGAAATGTCATATGGTGTGACTGTCCACTATGCGTGTGATTTTCCTAATTAGAATGTATAGCCATATAAAGTATAAATACTTCAAAATTTTACCAGGCAAATAAAATAAGTGGATGTTTTCTATAACCACAGAAAGTTTCGATGCCCATGCATAACGTCCAACTAAGTTCTAATCAAATATATTTTGTCCCTACAATGGACGTCATATGGTGTGACACTATATTTTATATTTTCAACGAGCATTAATTTGGACATCATTGCCATGACACGGACCCTGCTTCATCAGGAAGTTACAATAGCATGTCAGGAGTGATTGCCATGGTCAGGAGGTCAGGTCTGCCTTTTAGATTTTTATATAAAAAGCTCCATATCCGACATCATCAATAGTGGCCAAAAAATTGTGTCTTATGGTGTGACATCATTTGCAATAAAAATTGTTATTTTTCACAAATCTTCTTTATGAATTCTTAGAAAGCATTGCTGCCATGTGGTCAGTTGCATGCTAAATAATATCTAGCTGTATTTAGTTGTCTGATAAATTAGATAAACTGTCAAAATGTCATATTGAGTGACACTATGTCATATGGAGTGACATTGTTATTACATTGTTATTACATTGGGACATTGAAAATGTACAGTCACACTATATGACATTTCTGTCACACTCTATGACCAAACTGCATTTTTATATTGAAATATATGTAAAAACATGAATTCAATTTAAAAATCATATATGAAATATATTAAATCTGTGATAAGAATTTAGCAAAATAGGATCTGTACAATTTATATTTCCCTTTCCCATTTTTCCCCCATGTCACCATGTTTCACATGTAATATGCAGTTGAAAAATAGATGTTATCCCTAAAGTTCTTTTCAGTGGACTTCGAAATTCATTGTTAATGATTTTATTTTCATGAAATACCTTTTTTTGTGCTGATACATTGTGATTTGGTGCATTTCATCATATGGCGTGACACTATGTCATTTGGTGTGACGTCAAATAATCATAGAAAACGTCATAAAACAAGACTTTCTAACTGACAAATCATGACAAAATCAATAGTGTAGAAAGGAAATGACATCTGCAAGAATCTCAAGAAGTTTGAGCAACTTTTGACAAAGAATGTCAGAAATACGCTAAAATATCTGGTTAGAGTTCAGACCATTCTCCTCCTTGACATAATAACTTGTCAAATGTTAAGTTTTTATCCTAAATATTCACAAGCAAATGTTGCATATCAAAGCAAACATGATTAATAAGTACATTGACGTAAATTAAAGAAGAAAAAAATACCTAATTTTTATTTTATATCAAATTGTTTTAATGTCACACCATATGACAGTTTTAGGCACTACCTTGACAAATTCATATATAAATACTTATTTTAATTAAAAAATGTAAAAAATATTTACGTATTGGTTAAGTTTAGACTCACAGCAACACATATAAACACTTTTTAGGGATGATATTTGAAGTTTTTTAAAAATCCTTTTTTCAGGCTTATTTGTCATCCACCCACGTGCGTCTTTATGGTTATCTGTGTTTGTGTAAACAGGGTCTAAAAGGTTTAGCAAACAGTTATAAAGATTCACAAGTGATTATTTTTATATATATATATATATATATATATATATATATATATATATATATATATATAAACGTATTTTCATATTTCAAATCAAAATTTTGCCATCGGATCTAAAGAATAAATCTTCAAACAAGACAAGTATACGCAGCATCTATTGAGTGTTGATAGCACAATGTGTAAAGAAACAGCCTAGCACTCTTGTAAGCTAATAAGAAGGTGGTTCTATACTTGACTGTCCTCTTACTCCCCTGAGAAAGACACTTAGTTTTGATTCTTTTGTATTGTTTGCAATATATTTGAGTGGTAGCCTTCTTTATCTAATCAAGTAATGTCGCCTAATAATTTTCTTACCAAAAGCAAGACATAAATGATGTGATACCTGGGAATTGAACCCTGGTCAACTGGCTGTTAGTCTGTGACCTAACCACTGTGCCACCACATCCACAGTCTAAAAAATGCTCAAACAGGGTTACCACTTTGGCTTATCTGGTCAGTCAGCACAACCCTCCATTGCAGTTATCATAGGTGCATATCTGCTCTAAATAAAATTCATTTACTTGATAATAGAACAAAAAGCCACCTAGATATTTGGACCACAGATAATATGAGTGCAGACGAATAAAGTAGGCAAATTTCAACTGGTTTGTGTGATGGCGCACAGAGTTATTAGCATCTAGAATGGCACTTTATTTCATATTTGCCTAAAATAATTGCCTCTAGCTTAACATAACCAATTCATACCCATATATTTTATGCACATTCTAAAAGTGGAGGTTCCGAAGTGTATATAATATACAAACTAATAAGGTTTTGAGTGTCATATGAACTGTGAGAGGCACACGAGAACGGTACAAAAATGTAAAAGGTCCCATTTTGATGGACAGTGCCTTCAATATGCCACAGAAGCGACATAATTTCTCAAAAGTTTATTTCCCCAACATTTATGTGCCAAAATTGCAGGATGGTGAGATTAAGGCGCAACGAGATATTTGAAGGCAAAAAAACAGAATTTTCAGTACCTCAAAATTATGCTGAAATTTTGGGAAGCCCTAACTTTTGCTAGGAACATTCTCAATGTTTAAAAATACAGTTTTGTCCTTCTTAGGCACATGTCTACTGGTATTCAAAATTTGAAGGGAATATGAAGAGGGTTTGTATCACCACCCGCATGATTCTTACAGAGGCCATTTTGGATATAGGGCTCTACAAAAATTTCCCCACATTTTTGTGAGGGGCACCCCGGCTCATTTTTTTATTTAACCTTTACAGATGACAAATCCAGTGAGAAACAAACCTGTCCTCTCCACGGTCACGGAACTTCTATATATGACCCAACTACTAGGTCTATTTTGGCATCATAGGGAGTGCATACGTTGCGTTGAGTTGGAATGACAATCACATCAATCGGATGTATCTTGAGAAAATTTGTGTTTTGCTATTTTAGCGGAAGCAGCTAACGCAGCAGAGATAGGGGCATGGCGTTTTCTTGAAACAAAAAGCTAGTTTATAAACCCTTTAGAAAGCTCCAAACAAAATGAAACTTTTGTAGTAGTGAGTACAGGGACCCTACACAGAAAACCAAGTGTCGCTAGCTCTGCAAGTGCACAGAGTGTGCAGAAGAGTAAATATAAAGTCTGTGCCTTACCTGAAATTGCTCTTCTCCTGCGCCATCTTGAGGATAACGTTAGTCCATAAAAATATTGAGTGCTGAGTGCAGACTCATCTTGCTGAAAATGTGCGATTTCAAAGCATTTTAGAGAAAAATATTTCATTTGTCAGGTTTAAATTGAAAGGAAACATGACAGCCAAAGCTCATAATCCAAGCAAGTTCCAATTTTGAACAATTTCTGACTTTGTAGGTGCAGTTTCCACAAAAAATCCTTTTCTGTTCAATTCTTGAGCTTAAGTCATTGACGGAGACTTCTTTTAAGTTTCAACTGTAAAGGATTTCAATTACAGGTACAAAATTGCAAAAATAAAAGTTCTTTCTCGTTACATACAGGAGATCGGTAAATCCGTAGCCTGACACGCCAGACTATATCATAAGAATGTATAGTCTGAAGACCACTGATAGACTGTACCGCAATGGAGGGGCGGGTGATTGCGTTGTCTTTCAAACTGCCTCTCCACGTAATAGGCTAGCGTTCCGGCCACTGGTACCAGCTGGTATATCAAACTTTTTCCTGTAGCCCGTCGGTAACACGGCAAAGACAAAATCTTTTTGAAAACGAAAAACTTCAGTGCACTTTGTTGTTTCACTTTCAAAGAAAACGACAAGTGCAATTCGTCCAAAACTAAAGCCAAAGACGATTCTGCTCTGATTTGAGCAGGGCTGTCGTCATCGTACAAAGCCCGCCTTACGATTTCCTGTACACGTACCGCGCTGTGATTGGTTATCCGCCGCCAGAGGAAGGATACAACGGGTTTCTATCAGTGGCCTCTAGACGTACCTGCTGTGCAAATTAAAATTTGCTACCGCTAGGGGTACGTCTAGAGTTCTAGGCTAGTAAATCCGTGTAGTCACGGTGAAAGACTGCTGCGCTCTGACCTTTTACGTCGCTCACGCAGGTTACTGCATCAGCGCAGTGATGTCATGTGACAGTAACTAAGTAAATTAACATTAATGCATAGGCAACAGTTATTAATTATTTCTATTACGGCTCTAACAGACTTCTACCGGCAACAGTGGCGTTTTCAAGACGACGTAACGTTACAAAATGTTTACTACGTCACCCATAGGGATGAATGGGAACTGTTACGTTACGTTACAAAGCGTTACGACTGTTGAATTCGACCCTGGTGCAGAGCGGTATAGAAACAGAGTGGCGACACTTCCATAGACTCCCGTTGTAAAAAATGGCGGACGCTACTTCCGGGTTGTGGAGGCTCGAATAGTTCCAAACAAGCGCTGGAACTACGTTGAAGTCTATGGCTCGTCAACAACATTCACCGGTAAGTTGATGAAAACGCTTATTTTCAAACTTTTATTTTTTCTCTCTCTATGGCTCTGCCCTGGTGTTCCTGCGAGAGATCACATGACCTCACAGAGATCACATGACCTCACGTTCAAAATTCAACTGGCTTGGATTATGAGCTTGGGCTGTCATGTTTCCTTTCAATTTAAACCTGACAAATGAAATATTTTTCTATAAAATGCTTTGAAATCGCACATTTCCAGCAAGATGAGTCTGCACTCAGCACTCTATATGTTTCGGACTAACGTTATACTGAAGATGGCGCAGGAGAAGAACAATTTCAGGTAAGGCACAGACTTTATATTTACTCTTCTGCACACTCTGTCGGTGCACTTGCAGAGCTAGCGACACTTGGTGTAGGGTCCCTGTACTCACTACTACAAAAGTTTCATTTTGTTTGGAGCTTTCTAAGGGTTTATAAACTTGTGTTTTGTTTCAAGGAAAACGCCATGCCCCTATCTCTGCTGCGTTAGCTGCTTTCGCTAAAATAGCAAAACACAAAATTTTTCAAAACACATCCGATTGACGCGATTGTCATTCCAACTCAACGTATGCACTCCCTATGATGCCAAAATAGACCTAGGAAGCTAATGAGCGTGTTCGAGATGTGGGAGGAGCCTGCTGCTGTGCAGTCTGCTCCGCAGCGCTGCGCTACACATGGTACAATTTGGGTGAAAAGCTGTCCAACATTAGCCTGACACGCCAGACTATATCATAAGAATGTATAGTCTGAAGACCACTGATAGACTGTACCTCAATGGAGGGGCGGGTGATTGCGTTGTCTTTCAAACTGCCTCTCCACGTAATAGGCTAGCGTTCCGGCCAGTGGTACCAGCTGGTATATCAAACTTTTCCCGTAGCCCGTCGGTAACATGGCAAAGACATATTTTTCAGAACGAAAAACTTCAGTGCACTTTCTTGTTTCACTTTCAAAGAAAATGCCAAGTGCAATTCATCCAAAACTAAAGCCAAAGACGATTCTGCTCTGGTTTGAGCAGGGCTGTCGTCATCGTACAAAGCCCGCCTTACGATTTCCTGTACACATACCGCGCTGTGATTGGTTATCCGCCGCCAGAGGAAGGATACAACGGGTTTCTATCAGTGGCCTCTAGACGTATCCTCCGTGCAAATTCAAATGTGCTACCGCTAGGGGTACGTCTAGAGTTCTAGGCTAGTCCAACATGGGCAGAATGGGCGTTCTTTCTGCACGGCAGTTGTTGTCACATGGCCTTAAGATATCGTGGGAGCAAGTCTACTGCTGCGCAGCAGAGCAGCAGTTCCAACCTCGCTGCTTTCTGCTGTTCCTGCATGGAACCACCTCCGTGACAATAAACCTCACCCTGATTGGCTTGAATGTCCTTGGCAAAAATGACGCATTTCTCTTTGAGCTTCCGTGCATAAACAGTTTCCCAAAATTAAGGAATACTAATCTAGCTCTGTCCTTTGATGTTATTTTGTGACCATATGGCAAACTTCAGAGTAATTCTGAATGAGCAACACATGTTTCGTATGCATGCATTTATTTTAGAAATCATAAAATTAATTCTAGCCAACTTCGTGATTATTTTGATGAATATAAGGGTAATTCAAGTTTCATATAATGCAAACAAAATTTGGCGACATCTGTCACACAGTGTTAACTGCAGGTAAGGATGTCCAGCTTCTCCTGCAGAGGTTTGTAGCTCCTCCCGTCTGATCACGCAGATCTCGGCAGTCAAATCGCTTTTGCAAAGGTCATGTCGTACGCGCCTTATATCTCCGGCCTTTTCCTTTAAGGTTGTTCGTCTCCGCTCCACCCACTGTTCACCCAGATTGCTTGAGCTATGAGCTTTGGCAAATATAGTCCTCAACAGCTCCGCTTTATCTGTTGCTGAACTAGCCACACTATTTCCCTCCACCAGGTCAGAAATAGTTCTGCCTTTAAAAACGCCCATCATCTTTTTGACCATGCCCCAAACTTGTTCTATCTGGATATATGTTCCGATTTGACAGCAATACTCTCTCCAACATTTCTTTTTTGCATCTTTAATGACTTTCCTTGCCTTTGCCCTTGCACTCTGATATTGTAAAACTTTTTCAGGAGTAAGTGTTCTTCGCAGCACCCTGAATGCCCTGTTGCGTGCTTGAATTGCCTCAGTGCACTCCAAGGACTATTTTTTTTTTTTTTTTTTAACTTTGTAATGTGAGAGCATGGGGCTGTGGGAACATAGGGCCCAATTTCCCAAATTTCCAAAGAAATGTGGGAACATAGGGTTGTGGGAACATAGGGCTGTGGGAACATAGGGCCTAATTTACAAAAATTCTGTGAAAAATAAAAAGTCCTAACAAATGTGGGAACATAGGGCTGTGGGAACATAGAGCTGACCCCTGCTGTGCTATGCTCCCCACTACAATTGCAGCATCTGGGCTGCACTCCCTCCCCACACTGCCCATAGTCATGATCTCCTCCGCATCTACAACATCTTCTTGACACTTTACAGACTGCGGCAACATGCCCCAGTCTCTGGCACTTGGCCAGACATATGGCCTAACTGGGTAACAAATATATCCAATCATCACTCGTTTAGGAAGCTAAGTGTATCCCGAGTATCCTTCACTAGTGTCCCCTCCTCCATACAAGTTTTAGGTACCTCTTCTGAAATATTCATAGGGACACCTGTAATGACTCCTCTCACTCCATCTCTCCCCCCTACCTCCATACATTCCACATCCTCTTTCCCCAGCTTACGCAATCACAAAGCCTTCTGTTTCTGCTCGATGGACATACAAAGCACTATGACTTTGTTGTTACTAATATACCTCGCTGATGCCACCTCTCCAATAGTTTCTTTAATCAACTTAGTTAATCGCATTGGGTTGGAGATGCCATGTTTGGATATGTCCTCATTAAATTTCACCAAAACTTTGAACTCTCTACTTAATTCGTCTGCCTTAACTAACTGGGCTTTCCCCACTACCACCATTGCTTCGATTCCTCTTTCTTCCCCCTGAATGTCCACCTCCTGCTCCCTGAGATTCCTCCTCCATGTCAGTCTCGCTATCACCTAGCAAGCTAAGCATGTTGCAAGCAGGGTAGCTTTGCTAGATCAATCAAACAAACGAACAAAAAGCAAAAGTGCCGGCTAGCCGACGGCCGTCGGACCGACACCCCCGCTCTACCAAAGCAAACAAAAACCTTCCAAAATAAACGAAAACCGCTCTCTGATACAAACCAGAAACAGTAAAGCTACCCTGCTTTACTATCTGTGTCTGTGTCAAAACCAGCCTCCGCTCCGAACGGTCTCGACAGCAACCGTCTGCTCACTCGTGGGTCAAACTAATTGAAACACCTGTGCTCCCCGTTTGCTGGTGTGCCGTCGCAGGAATGACGTCAAGTTCAGCTGGTTTGAGATTAGTTGATTGCTGATCATGTGACTGAGGTGCTCCCGTTCCCAAACACCACAGCATTTTTTTCCTTTTTTGGTTTCCGGTTATATGAAAGTAATTGCCACCCCTTAGCCAATCAGAGAAGAGAATCGCATTCTTCAAGGAAAAATCCAGAGTGACAACACATAGCCCTACTGTTTTATAGTGCCAAGCGTTACTGACAGCCATCTCAATCACTGGATTTCATGCAACACAGATTGTGATAGCCAAACGGCAGGTAACAGTAACAGAATAAGGCATTTCAAAACTAAAGCAAATCGATTGGGTTTCGTTTTTTACATGCTTCATTCAGTTAGTGTTAGCTGCCGTTTCTCAACCTTGGTCTACGATGCAAAATTCGATCATTGAGGTGGCTTTCAGTAACGCTTAGCAGTATGGAACAGCAGGGCAGCAAATAAATAGTACTTTAAACTAGTGCTGTCAAGCAAGACAAGATTAAAATATTTTATCGCGATTAATCGCATTTTTGCCATAGTTAACTCATAATTAATTATTCTAAATGTCCCTTGATTTCTTTTTGTCCCATTTTTATTTATTTATTTTCATTTTAATGCTGTTATCAGCATTCATTGGTGGGGGTGAATACCAATTTAAAATGAAAGAAAACCCAGTTACAGCATCAGAAATTATTAACATGTTCAAGTACTGCCAGAGAGATGTTGATGTCTTTATGTTGCTAGTTCACAAGTTTACAAAAAAATAAAAAATAATAAAAACCTGGATGGTAGCCCTTTAAATTATACTAACCTATATTTTAAAGAGGCTCAATGAAAATATGGCATTGTGGTCTACATGAGTAAAACTACATTGCATGAGCATACCTTTAAAATGCATTTTGGCATATTGGCAATTGCCCTGCAAGAAGCTCTCATTTTAGTGACAAGGTCATACGTTCAGAATCAGGTAGGTTATATGCGTCTCGTTTGCACAAATTCTCTCTCTCAGTTGCGCTCCAACCAGTTTCACCTCTCTCACTCGCACTGCAATTTTGAAACTGATATTAGCCTATTTGCGGGGTATTCAGTTCAAGAGAAGGGATTTCTAAGTGACAACATTAATCCTCTAGCTAGTTAACAACCTAAATATGCGAACATGTGAGTGAGCGTCAACGATTGTGTCGGTAAAATATTTGTTTTCACTGACATCAAATGACGCTCACAAACATTCTCTCTCTCAGTTGCGTTCCGACCTGTTTCACCTCTCTCACTCGCGCTGCATTAGCCTATTTGCGGGGTATTCAGTTCAAGAGAAGGGATTTCTAAGTGACAAAATTAATCCTCTATTTAGTTAACAACCTAAATATGCGAACATGCAAGTGAGCGTCAACGACTGTGTCGGTAAAATATTTGTTTTCACTGACATGAAATGACGCTCACAAACATTCTCTCTCTCAGTTGCGTTCCGACCTGTTTCACCTCTCTCACTCGCGCTGCAATTTTGAAACTGATATTAGCCTATTTGCTGGGTACTCAGTTCAAGAGAAGGGACAACATCAATCCTCTTGCTAATTAACAACCTAAATATGCGAACATGCGAGTGAACGTCAGCGATTGTGTCGGTAAAATATTTGTTTTCACTGACATCGGAGCAGCAGAGCAGAGTGCAGACACCCGTGCCATGTCATACGTGCGTGTGTAGGTTACTGTAAGCATGAGGAGCCTAGGTCCTAGGCTAAGCAGTAGGCCTAATACAAACACAGGACATACTGAAACGTCGGGAGGTGTTGGAATGTCTGAGATTTTTTTTTTTTTTTCACATTGATAATGGCGGGTCAAATGCGTTAATCGCGCGTTAAAAAAATTGACGGCGTTAAAATGGGTTTGCGTTAACGCCGTTATTAACGCGTTAAACTGACAGCACTAGTTGAAACAGTTGTAAGTTAAGGAAACAGAGATTTGATTGTAGTCACTGAAGTTTAACTCATTGACTGCCAGCCGTTTTCAGAATAGAGAGTTCCATACTGCCAGAGGTTTTGGGGAATTTTGACTGTTTTTTAAAAAGCCACAGAATATTATGTGTTACGACTACATAAACAATGAAACTACCACAAGAAAGAGCAGACTCTCTTCTTTCACCAGCAAAAAAAAGTTCGTTTCTACCCCTTTCCATTGCTTAGAAATCAGCAGGCGAACATAAGCTACTTTCTCCAAACACACCCGTTTTTTATGAAAAAAGGGAGAAAATTAGCGTTTTGTTTGACAACGTTAGTGTCTTGGATGCGCGTCTTTTTCGGTCTATTAGCACGTCAAACATCGGGAAAATGTCTTCCTTTGATAAGACCACAAAAACAACAGTAACAGGGGGCTTTTGGTAATAAAATAGACATTGTTGTAACAAGGTAAATATATGCTATTTACAGGCTGTGACAGCGAAAACTCAGTGATCAACAACTGGCTCGCAAATTCTTACCTGACCCGGAACTGTGAGCTAGCTGGGCACTGAAACAAGTCACAACTGCTATTTCCGTTTGCCCAAGGTTGATCTCCTTCATCTCCCACGATCGGAACACTACTCGAACTACTATGGCAGTGACACATACTCTGATCGAGTGTGAACTGCCTAAATTTCTCCGATTTACGTCTGCACTTTGCTAGCGGCATATTTAGCCATGTCATTAGCTTTCTCTACTTCTCCCTTGGCCATACCTATGAATCTATGCTCATCTCACATCCAAAGTGACACACTGCCACCCTCAGGATCAATTTGGAACAACAATTTTCGACGGAGAATTCTGATATTTACAGACAAGGTTCCCTAGGTCTTTCTGCAGCCCTCCCCATTAAAAAACGCAGTTGACGTCTAAAGACGTCATTGGCAGTGAACGGCAGTATTTCAGTTGACGTCTAAAGACGTCATTGGCAGTCAATGAGTTAAAAAGTGACAGTTGGTGCAGCTGGGCAGAAAATCTGTCAAAGGATTCTGATTGGCTACCGTCCTATTGTAATGTCACCCATTCTAGCTCCACTCTAGCTCAGCTCTGTTAAAGTCTATGTTAAAAAAAAAGTTAAAATTTTGAAATATTTTTAAAAGTATAAAAGTTAGAAAGATGACAATTACATTGCAATCCGTTTTGAAGTATGACCTTTGTTTGAATGAAGTTTCTACGTTAAGCGGTTCAAGCCCAATTAGGTGTAGGAAGAATAGGAAGATTCTGCAAGCATGGTAACCGGGAATGCTAGAGATGGCGAGAGAGCCATCATTAATCCTGTAATAATTCATTTAATCATCAAAATGACTATAAGGTTGATTAAACAGTAAAAATGTTGCCTGGTGTCCTTTTACCATGTAACTGCTGGCTCCTTTCCTTTTTTGCAGGGTTGCCAACACTCACGCATCTCGATTATAGTCACTCTATCAACGTCAATCTCACGGACTCACTCTCTAAATTTGACATTTTTCAGAGTAAATTTTGTTTTCTCACTCAAATGCAATACATTCCGATTTAAAATGCACCAGATTGGAGGAAATGGCAACTAATTTTTCATGAGGCCCCCACTACTTCTCTTATATCCATATTTGTAATTGATTGACAAGCCTTAACTGTTGTTGTGTTACATGTATTGTTCACAATGCCAACACTACTTTGAAGGTCATGATGCTGATATATATATATATATTTTTTTTGAGCGATGCTGTTGGGCCCCCATCGGACCATGTCTCACTCCAAGCAATTTTGAAAAGTTGGCAACCCTGTTTTTGTTTGGAGTCAAAGGAAGTACAGCCCTCTAACAGAACTTTATGCTGAAACGTGTCAGAGCTCTAATTCACCTGTGCTCATTTCCATACATTTATATTGCATGTCTGGCTGCCATCCTTGATTTCCACAGTGATGGATTGACGGATTCTGGTTACGCACCATCTGAGTCAGTCTCTAGGTATGTACTCTATGTTACCACTAGCACACTTCCAGATGTAGATCATGTGAGTGTATGTGTATAAATATATGTATGGGCAATTACAGCATTTTGAATGACATTTGCATGCATTATTGATAAAGATAATGCCACATAACCTCTACAAGCCTACCAGTATTTCACAATTTAGTTCATTTTTTTATGCAAACTCCATGGCTGAATACAGACAAATCATAAGAATATGAGCCTTTCGATTTGCGTTATGGACGTGACGAAAAATGCTTTTATGGGAGATGACAGTTTTTGCTATGAAGTGTGGGAAGTTTACAGAGAAATGTAAATATTATTCCATTCATACCAAACATGACTCCTCAGTGAACACAGAAAAATACTTGTTTTCTTTGGGTTTATTTTGGAAAAACCACCGTTATGGATGTGGCGTCTGAAAAAACTATATAAAACAAATGTGAATGGTAGACTGTAACTGAAATAGTATTATAAAAATAGAAAATAACTGATAGTATTGTGTGTGTTATCACTCACTTTAATAAAGTTAATGTAAATTTCTAACTACCCAACTAAAATCAACTACACACAGCACAAGTTAAACCAATAGTCCATGACTTCTGCAGCCTCAAATGATGGGCGAATGCTGTAGGTTAATTGACAGAAAATTTATCCTGTAAGTGACTTGCAAGTGATTCAATATACTGGATACTTTCATAATTATTTTTTAGTAATAGGAATGTATTGTTTGCTTGCAGTGTATTATCTGTGGTGCTGTGTGATGCCTGCCCTGACACAGCTGTGAAGATCTGTCTGACCTGCATGGCCTCCTACTGTGAGACTCATGTGAGCGACCACTACACATCTCCAGACCTGGAGAGACACCAGCTACAGGACCTCCAGAATCAGAACCTCTGTGATCAACATCACAAACAGAATGAGTTCTACTGCAGGACCGACCAATCAGCAATCTGCTCATACTGCTTACTTCACAATCACAAGGAACATGATGTCATCGAGCAGGTGAAGTCAGAGATCAGGGCCAAGTTCAGCCAGCGGTCACATTGTTTTGAAACATTTTGCTACAGTTTCCATATATCCCAGTGGATGACATAATAAACGCGTTGCAGCATTTTGTCATCTTGACATGAGGCTAATATGGCTGACTATCTTACTGGCAGGTGGAGGATACCTTTGTCTCTGCACCCAGTTGTAGTATAATGCCCTTTGGCCGACCCTCATTTCGTTCAGAGGTTGGATCAGCCAAATCTGCCTGTGTTTGAGCTTAATTTTTACCTCCGCCAAGGAGGTTATGTTTTCATCGGCGTGTGTGTGTCTGTCTGTGTACAACATAACTCGAAAAGTACTGCACGGATTTGGATTAAATTTTTGGACAACGTGTGTATCGGGACGAGGAAGAACTGATTTGATTTTGGTGGCGATCGGTGACCCAGAACACCATCTGTGACCACATTGTCTTGGCGGAGGTCTGCGCTCTCTGAGCGCTTTTCTAGTTATATATTTTTTGATCCCACAAGGTTTTAGTTAGCCTGACATAGCCCGACCATAATACTGCTGTTCATCCGTATTCATGGTCTGGAGATTCTTAACCTGATGCGATTATTCTGCGTGGGGGAGGGCATTCAGTTCTGGTTTGAAACGATTGGACAGCTCGTCTAATCAGCTTTGTTTATTGGCCGGTAGACTCTCTGTAAACACGCCCCAGACCATAGATACGTATGAACATTCATATTATGGGCGGGCTATGTCAGGCTAGATTTTAGTGGGCTTGTTTGAAGTTTGTGGCTGGCTTAAAGTAATGCATACTGGACAATCTCATCCGAACGTCTCCCACTTGGGCTGAACAACCAATATCCAGCCATCTCAAGCCCATACAAGACACCATAGAAGTGAACTCAATGTATTGCAATGTCAGCTATTCATCCTGTGCTCTTCTTATTACAGTAAGAGATTAATTAATTTTTTTTTCTTTGTCTTTTGTTTACAAAGAACCCTCAAGATAAGCAATCAAAGTCTTTAATCAGACAAGGTAGGCTTTGAGATTTTAGTTTACGTTTTAGTCACTAAGCTAAAAATCAATTTTTTTGTTAGAATTGTGATTTGTCTGCTGTGTGATCATAGTCTCATTTCTCTATTTTGCAGATGTTCCTCCACCTGGCCAAATTAAGTTCACCTCAGTGCAGCGTGATTCTGTGACTTTAAGCTGGTCACCACCAGAGGGCAATCCTGAACCCCAGAGATACAGAGTGACCAGGAGACGAGGCACAGAGCAGCGCAGCTTCATAGTAGAGGGTTTGGATCTGAAAGTGACAGGCTTGCTTCCAGGAGAGATGTACCACTTTACTGTGACCTCCCTTAGTGTGGAAGGACACCAGGGCCCTTCTGTGAAGGCATCTGTGGACACAGGTTAGATCTCATTAACTATGGTCTGCCAAAGCTTGCCCGGGAATTCCAGGCAGGATTAATCTGAATTTCTATCAAATGCTATCAAACTTCTATCAATTTTTTGAGACAGAAGGGAAAGTATGGGCGAAAGGAAGTATGGGCGGGCCTAGGCTACTGGTCCCTTATATTCACATGTTGGTGGACAGATTAAACACTTTCCCCACTGCTTTCAACGGCAAAATATGGTGTGCAAGTTTTTTTTTTTTTTTGATTGATTGAACTTTGGTTGGTAATGAAGTTTGACACTGCTGTGGCTATGTGGTGAGTGTTTGACAGTATATTTGCAGCAGTCAATGTTGAATAATATGTGAAGATTAACCCTGCCGTGATTCAAAAATTCTAAATTGCTTGATTGAAAAATTGTTCAAAATGTAGAAATGTAATCACTTGTAATTGTAACGCATTACATTTTTAAATTAACTTACCCAAGATTGTGTACTGTAGTACAAGAAGGTTGTAGGCATGCAGTCACCCAGTAGTAAGTAGTAATTATTTAGCCTTCGCCCACCCATACTTCCTGACGGTGCACAAAATTTGCGATCAAGTCAGTATGGCCAAGGAGGCAATTTTCTCAACTCTCGAGCCTGGAAAAATCAGCAGGACTTAATGAAAAGTAGCCTGAAGGAGGCGAGCTTATGATGACACTGTCCAGCCGCCAGGCTAGCAATTATTAGTAATTGAATGCCAGGTTACGCCAGTATTTGTAAAATCTTACTCTCAGATATCCTCCGATTCATCTCCCATAGAATATATTAATGTGCTCACTTGAAAAGCCTCTGCCTTTTTATCCAACCCCGATACAACCCTGTACCTCTCGAATCGTCGGATCCATTTGGGCCAGTTTTGGATATCTCTGCAGTCAAACTTATTGAACATTTTTTTCTGCAGAGGTTCCTCCGCCAGAGAATCTCACTGTGGATCCCAGGTCACTGACAGTGTCTCTTAGCTGGACCAAACCAGCCGGAGTGGACCAGGTGTCTTATCTACTGGAACTCTTCAGAGATCAGGAACACATAAACACCATTTCCACACATGGCCAACATTATAACTTGACTGGACTACAAAGTGGAACCAAATACAACACCCAAGTCTCCACTGTATTCGGCAATGGCCATCAAAGCAAACCAACCTGCAAAACATTCACAACAGGTAACCATTTTTCAATATTCTATGCATTTTCACTACTCTTTTGAGAGAATTCAAATCATTTGCAAAAACTAGCAGTATCATTAGTGAGAGGATGGCCTAGCTTATAAATAGAAACTACATTTATACAGTTGCAGTGGATTACACCTATCTTGGGTGTTTAGAGGTAACAGTGTGTTTGTTCATCCCTTCAAGAGGATCTGAGGATTGTGCTTCTGGGAAGCTCTCAAGTGGGAAAGAGCTCATCAGGAAACACCATCCTGGGGAGAGAGGAGTTTGGGAAAAAAAATGTTCTGTTGAAAGCAATGCAGACAATTGTCAATGGGAAGAGGCCATGCCAGGTGGCAAGAGGAGAAGTGGATGGGAGACAGCTGACTGTGACGGACACTCCAGGCCTTCCCAGTCATCCTTTTAATAATTATAAAATGGAGATTAGGGATTCCATACATTGTCCAGGGGCTTACGTGTTTCTGCTGGTTAACCAGTTAGGCAAATTAACACATGAGGATAAGTATATGGTGAAGCATATTCAGAGTGTTTTTGGTAAAGGATCAGCCAAGAACACAATAGTGTTGTTTACTCATGGAGATTATTTGGAAGAGAATGGAATCACTGTAGAAGAAATTTTAAATGAATTTGCACCTCTTAGAGACTTACTTGCTCAGTGTCATGGGGAATACCATGTCTTTAACAATGAAGACAGAAATAATTCCTCTCAGGTCAGAGAGCTGCTGCATAAGATTGATCAGATGGTGGAAGTGAATGGAGGAATACATTACACCCCTGAGACTAACTGTACCATACTGTGACGACTCTTGAATATTGTATGGAACAGATATGTTTTTTTCCTCATTATTTCACCAAGAGAGAGACAAGCCTCATAGCACACATGCACAGCCAACCTTGGCTAAACCCAGGGGCGATTCTAGGTTCTGAACTTTAGGGGGGTCAGCCCCCAGAGTTGATAGTGGCTCCTGGTTTGAACAACATGCTTTCCAATGCTTAGATTTACGCATTTTTAATCAAAACAACCAGCTACGAAATCGATCACAAGCACTGACATGCATCCCCCGTAATGTTGTCACTTCATAAGACCTAAATAATGTTTGTAAACACTTATATGCAGAGGTGGCATCACATGTTTTAAAGTAGTATTGGCAAAAGTTTCATGGTGATTAGCCTGAAATGTTTTAGACGTACAGTAGGCTCATTATAAATGCTGGTCATACTGGTGGAGGAGGAATTGGGTTTTTCATAGACATCATATTGCTAATGTCACAGAATAGGTCTACCCAGCAGTTGTGAATCAAAGATGGTATATTATTTGATAAAGTAGGGATATACTTACCGGGGGGTCTGGGTCTGGGTCTGGGGGTACTCCCCCAGGAAAAAAATGGAAAAGTTGGATGTTTTTTCCTGCATTTTGGTAAATGTTATTATTAGGCTATTTTTAAATTATCCTATTACTTTAGCACTTCTGTGAGATTTGAAGTTTGATGTTGCACTAAAAAGTAGGATGACAGCCCTGCTTGAATGATATGTTCAGCTCCATGGTAATAGTAAGTAAGGATAATACAAGGCCTACTGTATGAGAAAAGATTGTTTATTTTGGAGTGTTAATGCTCTGGTGAAATGTGAATGATAAGGGAAAACTTCACTCTAGGAGCATTAGACTCTACTGTAGTTGTCATTGGCTCTCTGTAAATCAAACATAACATAGGATTAATTCTTGAAATGGAATTAAAGGGGGGTTCAGAATTTTCGATGTTAAACCTCATTTCCAAGTAAGCCTGAGTGATATCTGTCATTGGAGACCGTTTTCAACTAATTTCATCCAGTCCTTCTATCAGCTGAGTTCGCTGGTGCTAGGCTAACGCAAGTGAGTGGGCACGGCTAGCCTGGCAATAAAAACAGTCTTACCCACTCTGCAGTCTCCTTTAGGCAAATACATTAATATGCCAGGTCATCGGTGTTGATTAAAAAAACATCGTAAAAGAAAAACTACCCTTGAATCGCCATGATAACATTACATTTTGAGGGACTACTTTCTCAGCAGCAGCGGAATATTACCTTGCTCAGATTAGTTGTTTGACTGTTTTGATGTCCAAGCCAACAGCAACAAGCCAAAGATTATCCTTTCGCGATCTCGGACTGGAAACTTATGAAAACTTTTAGTTTCCCATCTGCGGCGTTTACTTTCACAGCTTTTCCCAGCACACCTGATCGGCATATTGCTTAATTCCTTGACATCCAGTGACTCAATCTATAGCGTTAGGTTTTGCCTTATCCCACTAACGTTAGGCTCTGTCTATCGTCATATTAGTCAAACAACTAACCTGAGCAAGGTAATATTCCGCTGCTGCTGAGAAATTAGTCCCTCAAAATGTAATGTTATCATGGCGATTCAAGGGTAGTTTTTCATTTACGATGTTTTTTTAATCAACACCGATGACCTGGCATATTAATGTATTTGCCTAAAGGAGACTGCAGAGTGGGTAAGACTGTTTTTATTGCCAGGCTAGCCGTGCCCACTCACTTGCGTTAGCCTAGCACCAGCCAACTCAGCTGATAGAAGGACTGGATGAAATGAGTTGAAAACGGTCTCCAATGACAGATATCACTCAGGCTTACTTGGAAATGAGGTTTAACATCGAAAATTCTGAACCACCCCTTTAAAAATCTATCTAGATTCTTTCCAGTGTATCAGTTCACTATCCATGCATTAGATTCTTGAGCAAGGTAGGCTCTTTGCCTTTCAGGGTAATTATCATACTTTTAAGCTGTAGTTTCAGTTATTACCTTTGCCACCTATAGGCAAAGCATGTATTTTGATACTTTATTCCTAGTTTATTGCTCAAAGAAGAATGAAGGTGCAATAAGGCTGCATCATATTCCTTTCTATCAGGGGTAGTCCTAACCTCTATGATGTCCTGGGTGTCACCTGTAACACCCACAAACGTAATAACTTCCCACAAACGTAATAATAATATGCACTTTTAAAATGTAATAATCCTGCAAACGTAATAATTTCCCATAAACGCAATAACAGTCGCCTACTGTTAACGTAATAAAAAAATTCCCACAAACGTAATAATTATTACGTTTGCAGGAAATTATTACAGTGGTGGGAACATGAAAAAACTTATTACATTCCCCTCCCATAAACGTAATAAAACACAGATTTGGTTAAATTGTGTATTTGCCTATGTAAGCACAGTGGTACAACCTGTGTAACATATCAATATCATGTATTACTCATGTACTTACATTGTGTACTTTTGTGTACATACTGTTGTTACATTGTAATATGAAATGCTTTTTATAATACTTTGCCAAAGTGCTGATTTTCCTGAAAGTAGGCAATGAGCTGAAGTGAGACCCAAGGCACCCTAATGCTGGAGTGGGTGAATCAACCCTAAGGACATCCTTCTGTTGGGCAACTACTTTGGGGTGCCTAGCTCGTACGGAAATGGCACTACTTTGGTGAACTAATAGTTCCAGTCAAGTCTTCATTGTTATGTGTGCCACTATGCTGGTACATGTGACAGCTGTGTTAGTACATCCTTGATTAGAAAAGCGGTTTAAACCCATTAAAATAGTGTACCCAAGAAGTACCTAAATACAAAGTACATATGACACAGCCTATGTTTTGATGTTAATATCTTGGAATATTGCTGTGTTTGTACATCTCTGTTACTATTCTACTCTGTTACTTTGTTACCCATCAAAATAAAGTGGATTTATAATGTCAACAGTGTAATTCCTTGTCTTTCTGGATGCAGTCCAATGTAATCTACATTATTTTCTTTAACTTTGAAAATGTCTTGCAATTTGATATCCGAACAATGGTATGTGCTGTGTGCACAGGGATTGCTGGGTGTGGCAGAGTTGAAGTGTGAGGGAGAGCGTAATATACAGAGTAATATACAGAGTTAAATTAATGCACAACAATAATAAAACCCTCAGAAGAAATAGGTTATATTATAAGCCCTATTTTTTTGATTGCCACTTGCACATCTAATGTAAGTAAGAAGCCTAGCACTTCCAAGAAAAAAAACTTTCAAAGATAAATATACACCCTGTGCAAGTTGACAGGTGCAGACTGACACCATTTCCCAGGAAGGGACTGTGTGTGTGTGTGTGTGTGTGTGTGTGTGTGTGTGTGTGTGTGTGCACATGCGTGAGCCAACTCTCTATCCCTGTTGAACTGACCTGTCAGCCCAAGCAACAGCTGAGAAAGACAAAAAATGATAAAACTGCATGAAAGTTGTTTCCTTCTTTAACCACCAGTTCTCTACTACAAACATTAACAAAAATTTGTGCAGGTGTAACAGAGGTCGGTGATAGTAAACAAACAAACAAAAAAACAAACACATAAATAAATAAATAAATGGATAAATAAATAAATAAATATATATATAGCTGGAGAGCTGCCAAGTGAAACCTGTCTTTCCTTACCTGTAATGGGCCTATGGCGCTTAACTTTCATTTTCTCAAGTCTTTGTAACCTAATTGGAGAAGGAGAAGTAGCCTAAACATATACTGTAATTCTTGGGCTTTAGTGAAAGTATCTGTGCGGAAGGGAAAAGGTAGAATGTTTCAAACAAAACAATAATTTTCCCCAGATACCCACAGCACATGATCAACCAGCGAATAACAACAAAGCTTAAAGGCACCTGCCCCATTAAATGCTTTAGATGTTAACTGCACTTTACTTTGATTTCCTTGAGGCTCTGTAACTTAGCTGTAGCCTAAAGATGTATAGTAGGCCTGTGAAAAATTTATATAGATTATTTAACAGTGAAAGTAGCATACGCAAATATTCTAATAAGTGCCATCCTCCTCAGGCAACACTGAGGATAGTGCTTGTCTTTTTGAACATTGAAAACATTTCTTTGTGACATGACTGAAGTACATTTTTGACTTTAATACAGTTTATTTAAGTCAAAAATAATTTTACCTGTCTCTCTCTCTCTCTCTCTCTCTATCTATCTATCTATCTATCTATCTCTTTCTCTTTCTGGAAGGGACCTGTATGTGAAACCTGTCTTTCCTGTACAGGTGTAGCCCGATGCTTGTCTACAAAATCATTCTTTTGTCTTTCAGTCAGTCATCTCTCTGTCTCAAGTTTTTTGTTGAGCCTCTACTAGAGATTCTTTCTGCTTACCTTTTACTGTCATAAAAAATGTATATTTATTTTAGTTCACTCAGACAAAAGTAGTCTTATATACCATGCTTTATTATTGTGCAGACCAGTAGTCGAGTAAAAACTAGTGTTTGCTTTAAAATTGGCATACTGTGCGTTACTTTCATTTTCTCAAGGCTCTGTAATCTAGTTTGGAGAAGTAGATTAAGTTATAATTAAATAATTAAAAATAAAATTATAAAAAAAATAGGCTACTCATATCCCCTTTTGTCACACAGTTGTATTATTACTCCTTTTTTCCCTATGTGTTATGTTGTTTGTCATCTTAATGTCTTTCTATTAGTCTGTGGTAGGCAGCACAGCAAGGTAGACTAAGAAAAAATCTCTATATATTTACAATCTACCTTGGAACAAAGTACAATGCTGTGTATCCTGGGTCTACAATTAAATCTTAACATGCTGAATTTTTGTGTGAGGTAAAAGCTGTGCAGTGCAATGACGTTTTATTCATGACCTAAATATTGCATTTCCTGCATTTAAAAGCTGCAAATAATTCCTCCTAACTCCTCCCAACCTGCACAAGTTTTAAATATCATTGCTTTTTGCAAGACTGTTTGGACTGCAATGCCTGACTGCAAATTTTAGCTTGTGACATTTAAGCTATGTGACAAAGTAAACATTGACCCATAGCTAACATACTGTAACATCATACATTACCAATCTCTCCACAGTCTCTCCTGACCTTCTCCTGATGAATGAGCTCAACTGATGTGATTTTGTGACATGGAGTAAGGAAGGGCTCCTTAAAGATGAGTTACCCCAGTGCGCAGCCAGGGGGCGCCCAACTGTGGCCATGTGGACCAGAAAGGCCTGATGGGTAGGCTGAGCTCATACTGTAGCTGATCATTACCATCTGCTTAGGGCTTGGAAATTAATTGAACTGCAGTTCATAACAGTTAATCAATAATGATTAATCATCCATTATTTTTAATGTTATAATTAATTCTATTACATTTAATATTATATTCTTAGATTCTGTGCAAATCCACAATGCATGTTTATCTACTCTTCTTTAAAATTGTACTATCACATTACAATTCTTATCTGCCCTGTCAGGTCATATTTAGATTTTAATCACCCACACCACATTTTTTACCATTATCACCCAACTATTCTGATTCTTTCGTGTTGTTGACCAGCCTTGGTTAGTTTTAATGTGTGTGATTCTCACAGGAACCTCTTGAAGGTACCAAGCTCCCCGTTTAGTCGTCTGAGGAAGCAAAGGTCAAAAGAAGTCCCTCCTGACTTCAGTGAGGACAAAAACGATACACCCGAGGGAGTTTATGGAGAAGGAATTCCTACAATTAAGCAGACGATTCACAATACCTGACCAGAGTGGACCATACATTTACATTTACCTGTACACAACGTCACTGGGGCCAGTCATCCACACACATGGCTTCTCCTAGCACAGGCCTGGGCAAACTAAGGCCCGGGGGCCACATGCGGCCCGCTGAGCTATTTAATCCGGCCCACTGAGCCTTCCCAAAGTAGAATAATTTATCTTTTAGCCAAGGAGATTTAGATTATAGGCCTAAATTATCAAATTTGTTGTAGTCATGAAATACAAATCCCCCTTTTTACCCTGCATGTTAACATGTCCTATGAAGAAAGTGAGGCTACTCGTTTGAGACTTGCCAATTTACCGACATCAACCGGTTGACACCCGGCCCTTTTGTGAAAATCTAAACGCCAATGTGGCCCTTCGACTAAAATAATTGCCCACCCCTGTCCTAGCACTTATGCAAATGACCCCCAGCTCTATCTGTCCTCTGCTGGTGATTCTACAGTGTCAACACAGATCTCTCTGACATATCTGCATGTATTAACGTTACGTCCACACTGTCCATGTCCGTTGACGGACGACGGGGGAGATGTCTGACGGAGGGGGAATCAATTCTCTCAATTCCGTTTGGTTGACGGATCCGTTGGCAGCTAAAAAGTTGAACATTTTTCAACTTTTCGACGGACGGAACGGAGCCCTTGGGACGGACGGAACCATAATGCATTTCGCAAAAGCTCCATTCAAAGTCAATGAGAGCACCGTTAAGACCTCCACCTCCAACTAAGCCTTTCCAAAACTTTCCAAAGCAAACCTTACATCACAATATCAGCATTAAGATGCAATCCCTATCTGTTGCTCGCACCCAGGCTCATCCTAACCCAACATGCAACCCAGCTCCTCTTAATTGTTATCTCTTGCCCTGACTATTACAATGCCTAACAGTTCTCCCAGCCTGTGTTGTGAAACCACTACTGATGATCCAGAAGGCTGCCACACGCCTGGTCTTCAACCAGCCAAAGACAGCACGTCTCTCCGCTCCACTGGCTGCTCGCATCAAATTCAAATCACTAATGTTGGCCTACAGGGTAATGGGTGGAACTACTTCAGTCTACCTTAAAGCCATCATTAAACCATTTGTTAACCCCCAATCACTCCACTCTAGGATCGCTGTTGAGAACGACCAATACCCAGCTCTTTCAAGAGTATCTCTTGTCCTTGTCCCTTCAACTACCTGGAATGCACTGATCATATACTTACAAAATTCACACTCTAGCACCAGGGGCGTAGCACCAAATTCTGGGCCCTGTGCAGAAGCAGTGGACATGGGCCCCCCTGACCATCTGGAATACAATTTCAAACTCGTCAAGGGCCCTCTTTGGATAAAAATGTCGGCTAAATGCAAAAAGAAAATATAATGTACTTGTACATTGATGAACATTCTCTGATACCATTTTTGTTTTGAGGATGCATGTTTAAGAATGAAACAAAACAGTAATGATAGAGGCATGGAGTCATGCTTGTTAACAGCACACTTTCTTGCTTTTTAAAAAATCTAATTGAAAATAAAGCAATAACTGGCTTACTGGCATGTTGTTTGTGTTATTGTAATAGACCCATTGTGTTTTTCATAGTGCATGTTATCAAAGTGCACGCCTTTCTTGGCCAGGCCTCTCTTGGAAAAGAGTCAAATGTCTCTAGGCGAATTCCCTGGGGGGGGGGGGGGGCGCACCCAACCAGTCAAATCAAAGTAGGGTCACCAACTCCCTGGGGATATATCATGCACATGACCTTTGGGACACCACCCCAACTTTGCTATGCTGGGCAACCAGGGAGGAGCTTAGAGGAGGCACATACTGAAGCTGAAAACCTTCGGTTGGCTCACAGTAGAATTGATCCATCCTTAGGGCAATGCTGCCACTCCGAGGTAGGGGAAATGAAGTGGAACGATCAACAGTGGCTAAGTGGTGGATGGCTGTGCTACTAGGGCCAGTGTCACCAGCTCAGCACAAAACTGTGTTGTTTTGTGCCAAAAACAGACCAAAAAAGGCCTCAACTTGTCTCCTCCCTAGACTGACACTATTCTAGCGCTATCCATGTTCCATCCCCTGCTATCTATATAATCATTATACAGCCGGTAAATGTTTAGTCTACTGGCAGAAAACAATGTCTGCAAATGGGGAGGAGCCCAAGCGCCATTTAGTGCCAGTGGGCACAGACTGCCACAGGTGTGCTGGGCATGACAGAGAGGCCACTTGAGTGCTCACTCACATGACTCTGTAGGGTCCATTTGATCAAGGAAGTGATCTCAAAGAGCCTTGATCAAATTAGTCGCTGCCCTGATGAATGAAGTTTCTTGGTGAGTTTCTTCTTGCACTTCCTAGCCGCTAAAATTTAATCTGTCATCAGTTGATGTAGGCATCTTGAGACAAACATTGTTTAATTTATGGATTGAATTTATTCTCACATAGACTAGACCACTTAGGAAAATATACGATGCAGAGGCCGATATGTTACTTTTGTTTTATTGATGCTACATTGACTCTAAAAGCATTGGTATATGTAGTAGTTTGAGGATTACTTCAATTCATTTGACTTTTTTGTTTGTTTCTTACTAGTGCTGTCAGTTTAACGCGTTAATAACGGCGTTAACGCAAACCCATTTTAACGCCGTCAATTTTTTTAACGCGCGATTAACGCATTTGACCCGCCATTATCAATGGAATGTGAAAAAAAATATCTCCGACATTCCAACACCTCCCGACGTTTCAGTACGTCCTGTGTTTGTACTAGGCTTGAAGTAGGCTGCTAAGCCTAGGACCTAGGCTACTCATGCCTACAGTAGCCTACACACACACTCCACACACGGATGTAGATGTGTCTGCTGCTCCGATGTCAGTGAAAATAAATATTTTACAGACACAATCGTTGACGTTCACTCGCATGGTCGCATATTTAGGTTGTTAATTAGATAGAGGATTAATGTTGTCACTTAGAAATCCCTTCTCTTGAACTGAATACCCCGCAAATAGGCTAATATCAGTTTCAAAATTGCAGCGCGAGTGAGAGAGGTGAAGGTCGGAGCGCAACTGAGAGAGAGAATGTTTGTGAGCGTCATTTGATGTCAGTGAAAACAAATATTTTACCGACACAATCGTTGACGCTCACTCGCATGTTCGCATATTTAGGTTGTTAACTAGCTAGAGGATTAATGTTGTCACTTAGAAATCCCTTCTCTTGAACTGAATACCCCGCAAATAGGCTAATATCAGTTTCAAAATTGCAGCGCGAGTGAGAGAGGTGAAGGTCGGAGCGCAACTGAGAGAGAGAATGTTTGTGAACGTCATTTGATGTCAATGAAAACAAATATTTTACCGACACAATCGTTGACCCTCACTCGCATGTTCGCATATTTAGGTTGTTAACTAGCTTGAGGATTAATGTTGTCACTTAGAAATCCCTTCTCTTGAACTGAATACCCCGCAAATAGGCTAATATAAGTTTCAAAATTGCAGCGCGAGTGAGAGAGGTGAAACAGGTCGGAGCGCAACTGAGAGAGAGAATTTGTGCAAAGGAGAGGCATAGCCTATAGCCTACCTGACTCTGAACGTATGACCTTGTCACTAAAATGAGAGCTTCTTGCAGGGCAATTGCCAATATGGCAAAATGCATTTTAAAGGTATGCTCATGCAATGTACTGTAGGTTTACTCATGTAGACCATAATGCCATATTTTCATTGAGCCTCTTTAAAATATAGGTTAGTATAATTTAAAGGGCCACCATCCATGTTTTTTTTTTTTTTTGTAAACATGTGAACTAGCAACATAAAAGACATCAACATCTCTCTGGCAGTACTTGAACATGTTAATAATTTCTGATGCTGTAACTGGGTTTTCTGTTAATTTTATATTGGTATTCACCCCCACCAATGAATGCTGATAACAGCATTAAAATGAAAATAAATAAATAAAAATGGGACAAAAAGAAATCGAGGGACATTTAGAATAGAAAGAAATTTGCGATTAATCGCGATTAATTATGAGTTAACTACGGAAAAAATGCGATTAATCGCGATTAAATATTTTAATCGCTTGACAGCACTATTTCTTACATTTAAACTGGGTGATTGAAGTAGGCTATGTAGTTTGACTAAGACTACATTAACCAGTAAACAGCACTAGTTTAGACTTGACACTGTGTAGTAGTGAACAGGCCAGGGTGGTATATTTTTTTAACAGATGATGTCCAGTTAAAATTCAATTTAACAGAAACACCCAAAGTTGTAAAATTAACCGAGTGTTTAAACGTTAGTTCTGGCCAGGCCATGGTAGTCAAGAGGCTTGCCGCTTTCCCCATCCCATTGCTAAATTGATCCAGGTGTATTCCCTCCAGGTATATCCCCCGTAGCGATTGGCCACGCACCCTGGGCGCGTCCTTTAAATTCTCCCCGGTTCCCCTCAATCGTATGCTGCTTGGTTTTTGCTACCCACCTCCTCCCCTGCTCCGCCATGTCGTATATGGCATGGCACGTTTTCTTGTCATGTCGCCTGGTTCTGTTCATGGGGGGAAATATCTATCGCTCCCCGTTTGGCCGGGGCGAGAATCTCCTAACCGCTGCTGCCCCCTGACTCTTTGCTTTTTCATGGTGCTCATGGAAATAGGGGGCGCCTCTGAACAGAGCCATACCTCCAAATGTAATGCACTATTTATAATAAAGAATTTATTTCAGAATCTTCTCTTGTGTTTCTTGACTAAAATGGTTCTGACAGAACTAAAGTTGTCTGTTTATTTTAGAATGTACTGCATGTTGTGTATGCCATGCTGTGAAAGCTTAAAGATATCAAAGTTCCATATCGGGTAAAAGTATCTCATGCGGTTAGCACAGTGTAACAAAGTCTACAGATTATAAAACGCGGAAGGCTGAAGTTTGCCCTTTTGTATTAGATGAAAATACCATAAATCTTTTGGTGTGGACTATAAAAGGGAGTGGTACATTGGTTTAACCATGGCAAGTCTGCGTCTGCACTTTTAGTTTGTAAAGGTGGTTTGCCTGGTGCAGAGGCGGCTATCATAAGACAGCAAGGGAACCTCAGCTTCCCCTAAAATTTCTCCAAAAAAAACGTACATACTATTAATAAAACATGCTAAACGTGTGTCAGTCACTTCTATTGTCTATTAATATCAACACCGTTTCAAACTGTTTCGATTTCGTTGTTCAGAAATGTAATTTCGGGTCTCTAAACTCACGAAAGTTTTGCCATTAGAATCCCATTGACAACCTGCTGTCCAGCTCCATAGAGGGCCATTGACAACGTTACCCCGGCCATGGACAACGCTACCCGGCGTTTATTGGCTAATTCGGCAAAAATACGCAAAATACGTCATTTCCAGGGAAGCTCTGTTTCACTGGGGGTCAATGGGAGAGGGCGGGCTCGGACAACTCACAACTTCCGTTTCATGATTTGACAAGATACTTGGACCTCTTTGATTGGCATTCTGTCTCTCTCACACTGTTCCTGTTTGGAAGGCTACCGGCTAATAGACAAGCTAAGCAATGTTGAGCCTGTACCAACAACAAATTTACTCTCTTTGTCTGTGTTATCGTTATTAATAATACTTTGCCCATGTCCATGATTTTATTCTCTATTATTTAGTTCATTGATTGATGTACACACGAACTCACAAGTGACTTTTGATTTTCATCAGTGATTCTTGCCTCTGTCACTACTTAATAGAGCTAGCAAAGATAGCTAATCTTCGTCTGATAGTGATTAGCCAAATTTTCAGGCAAGAGATCTGTAAACAAATGTTGCTATGGTTACTACGGCCAGCTCTGAAATGAGAACGTAGCAGCTCATCATGAACGAGACAAGAGAAGGGGACCAAAACAGAGTCATGGTACTTTACAGATGTGTGTTTTGAGGTCAGACATTATTTTAACCTCTTGAAAAAGAGAACCCTATAATATGGCTCCAATAATAAAGCATGTTTAAAGGAATTATTAGGGAATTATTTCTGGTAATTCATTGCAAATTGACTTGGGAGGGTTTTGCATCTGAATAATTTAAATAGTTTAAGCCACTATATAGTGTATGTTGTCATTCAAATGCAATTAAATTACTACAATTAAATTATGCATATTTCAATAGAAAAAAATAAACCTGACAAATGTGACAGCCCATGACATTAAAAACAGAATTAAATAGTTTCAATGAAAAAAAATACTGATCGCGCAATCTGAGCTTCCCCTATCTGAAAAACCAGCAGCCGCCACTGGTCTGGTGGGATTTCAACCTCAACTTTCAACTCCAAAAACATGTCAAATATAGTAGCCTAATGGCCTAACAAAACCCATCAAAAAAAAAAAAATAAAATCAACTCAAAGTACACATCCTATCCTCTTAGAGGGGTACACCTACAAATGGCAGGGTTGTTCTTCTGCAACAATTTTGACTTCAGGGCTCTAAGTCAAAGAAGTGACTCATAAGAGCCAATTTCCACCCCTGCCTCAGTCAGATTAGAATGAAGTTTCTCAGTGAGTTTCTTCTTACACTTCCAAACGGCTAGAAATTGAATCTTTCTTCAGTTGATGTATAGTGTAACGGAGGCCAGCTAGCTTGATGGCAGTACGTGTAAATCCTCATCACCCAATTCCATAAGCGTTTCTAACGGCCGATTTAGAAGCTTGGGCTTTTAGCTCAGTTGGTTAGAGTGCCCCACTCCCACGCCGGGAGTTTGTAGCTTGCGGGGTGGCGAGTTCGAGACCCGTGTGCGGTGCGGACCACCACCGGCTACCATGGCCGTAGCCAGCATTTTGAAATTACCGAGGTCCTAGATGCACTCCAAACTCCCTCTGCCTTTGCATTCTCCCACCAGTTGTGTGAGACTTCAGCACCACCTAAAATGAGGGTGCTCCATTTCTGAAATTGGGTGATAGAAAACTTCAAAGTGATCTCACAGCAATATGTGAAATGAACACAATTCTTAAAAATGCAATGGTGGGAGCACATCATGATAGACTTTTATCTGACGGAAACACAGAAATTACACCTACTGAAAGTAAATGAGACACAGCTCCTCCTCCCTTCCTAATAGGCTACATAACTGAGCAATGCTGAATATGCAGCTGCTTTTTAGTACAGAATTCTTTAGGCTATTTATGATTTTGTGTTAACAGTGTAACCTGCCACTGATTGTGTTTGGTGAAAAATATATTTTACTTCAGTGAATGAGTTGTGTCCAGTGGATGTGATTTAAGTGCTCCAATCATTTAGTGTACAATAATGTGCTCCCACCACAGATTACAGTTTTAAAAATTGTGTTCATTTCACAGCTTTCAATGAGATTGAAAACTTGAAAACTTATCTCTGCAGGTTTATATTATAATGTGTGATGATCTAGCAAGTTCAGCCTTTAACACTAGATAAAGACATACCTTGCCTAAATATAGGCGATCTTTACACTGAAATTAAGCCCTCTCACTCTCTTGCAAGTACGTTACCAATGATACCAATGGATAGATCTGGTTGTGTAGTTTAATTTGATACCAAATACCTCGATTGCAAGAGGTATCATGCCCATATAAAGCTTCCAAAAGACAATGAAGCAAAACCGGAGATATGTTTTGCGGCACTAACGCGCACAAAAGGATTAATTAATTGGCGCGTCTGAAGTAGCCTGGGCGAAAGCGACTGTTGACTATGTCATACAGTCTGGCCCAACGCAATTGAAATAGGTTTCCGTTTGGATATGACGTATTCTCTCGCCTGGCTCTTACACCTACAACTTTCGCTTTCAGTATTAACAGTTATCGCAAGTTCTGATCTATTTTGACATCGTAGTGGCAATAAATCCTCAAGATCATGGATGCTAATGTCATGTACCAATTTTGTGAATGTAATTCGAAAGTGGGGGAGAGAATAACAAACGCGTCCCTATCCTGTAGGACTACAACATTTTGAGACATCGCTTGTGTGCTGATTGGCTAAACCGTAGAGTAACCGAGGGAAAGGCGGGAAGGGGGTTTATTCCAGACTACGTGCGGAGATAAATGTTTAGGGGAGGTACCTAGGATGGCATGGCCAGGCTAAGAATGTTTAACTTATTTTCGGCTCAGAAAAATTACCGAGGTCCGGACCTCTGTGTTCTCTATTGTAGCTACAGCCATGCCGGCTACATTGGTGCCGTGACTCATTATTTTCAGCTTGGATCATTTCTTTGAGGTGTCCAGAACAACATAATAAAAGTCCTAAGAAACCCTAGTTGAGGAAATGTAAAAATTGTGGAGGAAAGCAAATTTCCCATTGAAATGAATGGGATCCGGTTGAATTTTGGAGGAAAATGTACACTAGTAGTACATTTTGGCCTGAAGCATGAAGGGGAAACTAATTTCACCATATATCCTATACATTTTCTGAAAGCAAACACCCTCAGGATATGATATATATAGCATGGTATGGTTTGACATTGAGGTATACCCCATCCTCCTCATTACAATAAATCCCAAAATGAAGAAATTTGACATTTACAAAATTGGCAACTTTGAGGGGAATATAGGCCAGTGGCATGTAGGGGGAACCCATTAGACACAATATATTTTCTGAACACTTATATTCCCAGGATTTCACCCAATTTTTTTCACATCCCACCCCCACATCCCACCCACCCTTATGTTAAAGCTCATACCTATTATGGGGGGAAATCACAAAATATGTGCATTTTTTTCTTCATAAACCTTGACAAGTAATAATAATTTCTTGAAAGCAGAGGGCTTCATGATCTCTGTGAACATAAATTTAGACAGGTTCCACCCCTTCCTCCCCTCTTCATCTCTTCATATCCAGGCATATGGGTGTATTTGGGGCTAATTTGATTAGTGTATAGCTCATTTGCATATTAACATTATTTTTCAGAAAAACTTGTAATACAAAAAATGCTACTTTTAATGGGTACTTTCATTGTATTTTTATACATTTATTATTATTTTGATAGAACAAAATGAAAAAAAAAAAAAAAAAATAGCCCTATTCAGACCTATTCTGGCCTACTGCATATTGGTACACATCAGATAGATGAGAATTTTAACATATTTCAGGAACTAGAATTTCTTTGGAGTTTGCCACAATAATCAGTTTAACTCACATAATATACACTGTAAAAAACGATTTGTAATGGTTACTTGAAAAATGTGTGGAAACTCGTTGAGTTAAGTAACTATAACTTATCTTTTTCAAGTTAAATGCCCTTTACATCTAAAAAGATAAGTTATAGTTACTCAACTCATTTGAGGCAACGAGTTTCCACACATTTTTCAAGTAACCATTACAAATCGTTTTTTACAGTGTACAGTAGATGTCTCTTTCATAACTGTTAGTTGCGTTCTGTAAGTTTGTAAGAGATGAGCAACGTCAAAAAATCCCGCCTGGCGTTTCCTATGGTCTCCTGATTTGTCCATCCATTCCATTTCGGTCCTGAAATCCCTTTCAACGGGTGCGATCTCAGTTGCAAGACTGTTTGGCCTGCAATCCCATAAATATAAATGTGCTTTATATGACAAAGTAAAAAGTGACTCATAGCGTACCAATCTCTCCACAGTTTGTCCTGACCCTCTCCTGATGAATGAGCTCAACTGATGTGATTTTGTGACACGAATAAGGAAGGACTCCTTAAAGATGAATTACCCCGATGTGCAGCCAGGGGCGCCCAACTGTGTCCATGTGGACCAGAAAGGCCTGATGGGTAGGCTTAGCTCATACTGTAGCTGATCATTACCATCTGCTTCTGGAAATGAATTGAACTGCAGTTTATAACAGCTAATCGATGATGATTAATCATTGAGTATTATTAATGTTATAATTTATTCTATTATATTTTTCTTTAGATTCTGTGCAATTCTATGTGTGTTTATCTACTGTTCTGTAAAAGTGTACTATCACACTACAATTCTGCCTTGTCCAGTCATATTTAGATTTTGATCACCCACACCACATTTTTTACCATTATCACCCAACTCTTCTGATTCTTTCTTGTTTTTGAACAGCCTTAGTTAGTTTTAATGTGTGTGATTCTCACAGGAACGTCTTGAAGGTAACAAGATCCTTGTTTGGTGGTGTGAGGAAGTCTCGGTCACAAAATGATGACCGTCTTGACTTCAGTGAGGACAGGAACAAAACATCAATGCCGCCCCCCACACACACCACCTTCCCTCCAACCCCCCACCGCACCCCACCCCAATATTTGACTCTAATTGTGGATGACCCCTCTCTTTATTTGTGTATAGATGGGGTCCTTATCTCAGCAATAAAGTAATTAAGGCGAGTATACAATGATCCAATAATTATCCTGTAGTCTGTAATTTTGCTGAATATGCCCCTTTGCTTTTAGGGTACAGAACAAGTGAAGTTGCCCAGAGGTGGTGATGGTGATAAAAGATTGTGAAGACATAAATGTTGATTTTGGCTGGAGTGTTATGTTGTTATGTAATACAGTGGTTGGATCACAACTGGATCAAAGCTTGGATCAACACAAACATTTTTGAATGGATATAAGTGTGCAGAGCCTTCTTGTCTAATTGAAACTGCTGCCAGTGAAATACTGTACATTTGCAATAAAACTTTTTTTTGTTTTTTAGATCAAAAGTAGTGTTGTGTCTATTTGTTTTCATCATGCTATTCACAAATTCACTGCGAGCTCATGAGGCATGGTTGCAGTCCCTGCGGTGGGAGGTGAATGTACTATTTCTGTTTCTGTAGTGTATGTGTATGTAGATTACATATGTCTGTGTGTCTACAAACCAACAAACCTACAAAACCACTGCGTTGTGCGTGGCGTTGCCCGTAGCAACGGTAAACACATCAGGGGCACGAGCAGCAGAAGCAGAGGCAGAGCATTCGGGTAACAGCTGCAGGAAGGGGTTCACATCAGGTAGCTGGCTAGCAGCACTATCTTGCTCCTCAGGACCGCGGTGGTCCAGCCCATGTCGGGGCTCTTCCCTAACGTTGTCTATAAAATGGGAAGATCTTACCGGCCTAGTCCCGTTCTCCGGTCGGGTATCCATTACAGGCAGACGAAGGCTGTCCCACTTCTTGACACCAATGTAGCGCCGACGTAGTTTTGGAAGGATGGAGTCGGAGACGGAGGTAGAAGGAAATCCAAAATGCTGAACGGTTTATTGCCTATAAACATACATAGGCAATGGAAGTAGGAGGTGTTCTCTCAAAAACAACAAACCCTCGACTACTAATAAATAAAACACTACTCTCTCATACATCTCGCACTCAACACATCAACACGCTCTCTCTCTCATTAATTCTCCTCATCTCTCACTAAACTTTAACGAACATCCCTAATCAATACCTAACCTATCTAATACCCTTATTATTTCCGCTTGGACACCTCCCCGCAATCAAAACCAACACAACAACATTGACACATTGACACATTCTGACACACACACACACATGCACATGCAGACAGACACGCACACGCACACACAGGACAGTTCACAAGGGACAGGTAGCCTCGGCGCTACACTGCCCCCCTTTAAGTTCCTCGTCCCCGAGGAAGGTCAACATCATCTAGGCGCCGAGGTGGATGGTACTGTCTCACAGGCCTGGGCTGCGGCTGCGATGAAGTGGCGAGCACAGTGGCGTGGGACGTCTTCGGGACATGCTCCAGTGCTGAGGTCCTTTGACGAGGGCTGTTGCTCCCCTCCTTCCAGCGGCGGCGATGGCGATGCCTCTCCCTGTGGTGGGCGTCAGGCACAGCAGTGGTGTATGGTCCCCAGCAGGGCTGGCGGTGTTGACAGCAGGGCAGGGCAGGCACAACAGTGGAGCAGGGCCAACGGCGAGGCGGACATCGGCGACACCTCTCCCTCCAGTGGTCGTCAAGCACTGGCAGAGAGGGCGTGGTGGTGGCACAGGGTCCCCGGCAGGGTTGGCGGTGGCAGCAGCAGCACAGTCTCTCCTCCCCAGTGGGTGTCAGGCACTGCCAGGGTGGGCACAGAGGAGGAGGGCCTACGGCGAGGCGGACATTGGCGAACCCTCTCCCCCGGTGGGCGTCAGGCACTGGCGGGGAGGGGCTCAGGGCAGGTGATGTGGCCGCAGCTACAGGGTGTCTCAGGCGTGGACGTCGTTGCCGTCGCCGCTGTGGTGCAGGGTGACTCACTTCAGGACAGGTGGAGGCAGCTGGGCTAGGCTGGCGTTGGTCACTCTCCCCCCGGTGGTCGTCAAGCACTGGTGGGGATGTCTTCGGCCCACATGACCTCCGGACTGGCTCAACCTGTTGCTCTGCTGCAAGCTCATGGTCAAGCTTCATGCAGTACCGACGTATGTGGCCCCTCTCACCACATCGCCAGCAGGCAGCAGCATCTTGTGGACCAGACGGCCTACGATCCGCATGCTGTTGGCCCCTGTCCCCCACGTAGACAGCATAGGACCGTGGATGGCTGCTCCAGCTCCCACTGGCCGGTCGCACTGGCTGCTCACTACAGCTGCCCCTGATGGAAAGGGCATACTGTATGGCATCATCCGAAGTGGCAAACTTCATATGGCACAGATGCTGACGAAGGCTCTCTGGTGTCACACCACGAACAAAGGCATCCAGTGCGAGGGCGTCCCTCACCTCCACACTGAATGAGGGGTAGCTGCAATCAGTCAGGCGCCGTAGATCACCCATAAACACACCTAAATTCTCTCCAGGCCCATGCACGCGCTGATGGAACTGTTCCCGGTGTGACAGGGGCGGTGTGGCAGTAGGACGTCCCCAGTGAGGCCCAGTCACTGGGGAGGCAGAACTCAGCGGGATGTCTGACAGCGGGATGTCTGATGTGTCCGCCAGGGTGAACTGCTGAACTTCCTCCACAGTGAGGCCCAGTCACTGTGGAGACGGCACTCTTGTCGGGGGTAGGAGCAGCTCTCCAGTAAGGCCCAGTTACTGGAGAGGTCACACGCTGACAGGCAGGGGGTCGCACATCTTCTTGCCGTTACAACAGCGGGCTTCCTCCACAGTGAGGCCCAGTCACTGTCTAGCTGCAGGACGTTAGCTCCTGGGCGGTTAGCTCTAGCTGGCTGGCTAACCACGGTCGCTGGCAGGGACCGGATGTTTTCATTCATCAACTTCCGTCCGACATCTGCGTCTCGGGTAGCGTTGCCCGTAGCAACAGGCAACTTCTCTTTTTTTTTTTTTTTTTTTTTTATTAAGACAAATCACATTCACATGTCAGGGGGATACAGTAGACATATAAGGCAAAACCAGGTGTAGGCAGTGCAAGATACAAAGATAAAACAAATAAAAAAACTGGTGTGTGTGTGTGTGTGTGTGTCACAATTGAGGGTGTACAGCTCTGTACAAAAGCACAGTCCTTTGGGCTTTCGCATTGCAGGAATATTGTATTGTATCAATGTAGTTATTAAAATCAATCATAAAGGCTGGGAAATAGGGTTTACCATCAGTAAATTTACATTTGTGGATATAGTACTTGGCTAATAAAAATAATAAGTTTATAATGAAATATTTGCCCTCATATTTTTTTTCACAGTCAAATATACCAAAGAAAACATCTTTAAAACAAAATGACAGGCTAATATTTAGTTCATTAAGGATAAATTCTTGGGACATCTGACCAGAATCTCATAGAATGAGGACAGTTCCAAAACAAATGTGAAGTATTCTCTGGCATTACATTACAAAAGGAGCAACTAGTGTCAATGTCTTGTTTATAACGTTTAAGAAAAGATTTCACAGGGTAGCATCTATGAATCAATTTGAATGAGACCTCTCTAACTTTATTTGTAACAAAGTATTTGAATGGTAGGGTCCACACCAACTTCCATGGAATGTTCTCTACAATACCATTCCAAAAAGGGACAACATACGGGAGAGAAACAATGTCACTTTGAAATAAAGCTCTGATTTTTCTATTGATGTTATGATTTGAAGATAAGCACAAATTGCCAATACTGGTATCAGTTAAAGAGGTCAAGCTAGCAGAGTATGGTGGCAAGTTACTCTTTAACAACATAATGATCCCTGTAGGAATAGCATCGAAAACAATGGCATATTCTTTAACAGTAATGGGTAAGCCATACTTTCTTAAAAAATCTGAGTATTCATATAGTTCACCATTGGAATTAAAAAGCTGACTAACAAGAGTGATGTTATTATTGAACCAATTACTAAAGAATAAAGTTTTCCTTTTGTAAAGAATGTTTTGGTTATTCCATATATAACATTTGTGTGGAGAGAAGTTGTGTTTAAAAATGAGGCACCAGGCCAAGAGCATTTGTCTGTGGAAATTTGATAACTTCAAAGGGAGTTTAGAGACATTGAAATTACACATAAGCAAAAAATCCAGACCACCCACTGTAGAAAAAACATGGTTTGGGATGAAATTCCAAAGCGAAGTGGGGTTGTTCATAAATTGTCTGATCCAATTAATTTTAAAAGTGTTGTTCAGTGTTGTGAAGTCTAAAAATTCAACCCACCACATTGATTCTCATTCATTATAACTGATTTTCTAATATAGTGTATCCTATTTTTCCATATGAAATTGAATAACATGCAGTCAATTTTTTTTAACAACCCTTCATCAACAGCCAAAGATAAAGCACCATAAGTAAGTCTAGAAATGCCGTCAGCTTTAGACAAAAGTATTCTTCCTCTCAAAGATAAGTCCCTTTGTAACCACGAGTTAAGTTTCTTTTGTGCTTTATTAATAATGGGATTAAAATTTAAAGGAGATCTAGCAGTTTGATCTTTGGATATTGTGATTCCTAAGTAAGTAACTTGTCTTCTTACAGGGATGTTATGTATAAATGGGATAGAACAATCTTTTATAGACAAAAGTTCACACTTGTTAATGTTCAAGTGGAGACCTGAAGCTTCAGAAAACGTTTTGATTATACTTAAAGATATCGGAACTTGAGAGGCGTCTCTAAGAAAAAGAGTGGTATCGTCAGCAAGTTGACTAATAATGATTTGTCTGCCAGCAACTGAAATTCCTTGTAAAGCACTATTCGAAATGTGAAGCGCAAGCAGTTGAGAGGCTATTAAGAATAAATAAGGTGAGATGGGACAACCTTGTTTAATCCCACGAGAAACATTAAACCTAGGAGATGTGCCATACTTTAATTTAATAGAGCTACTGCCATTCTTGTAGAGGGTTTTAATAGTTTTACAGAAAAAATGTCCAAAACCAAATTTGACAAGGGCTTTTAAAATGAATTCATGTTCAAGGGAATCAAAAGCTTTGTAAAAGTCTAGAAAAAGAATGTAACTATCATCATTGATAAGTTCACTGTAATCTAGTAAATCTAGGACAAGCCTAATATTGTTTGCAATATGGCGCTTCCTCATGAATCCAGATTGGGACTCATCAATGATAGAGTCCAATACATATTTTAATCTGTTAGCAAAAATAGTAGCTAACACTTTGTAATCGTAGTTAAGGAGTGTTATTGGACGCCAGTTCTCTAAATTTTCAACATCTTTATTTGGTTTTGGAATGAGAGTGATAACACCTTGAGTCATTGTTGTTGGGAGAATTTCATTTTCAATGCTTTCAGCAAATACTTTGGTTAAAAAGGGGGCTAGTTCTACACTGAACATTTTATAAAATTCTGAGGTTATACCGTCACAACCAGGACTTATTATTTTTCAAATTCTTAATGGCTTGTAGAACTTCATCATGGGAAATGTTATAGTCGCAGGCATCCCTATCCTCTATTGTAATAACTTTACAAAGGTTAACTGATTCCATGAAGGAATTGCACAAGATTTCACTGTATTTAGAGGTGTACAGATTACTATAAAAGCTATGACAGCTGGCAGAAATTTCTTTATGATTAGTAATTAGCTTGTTGTTTACATTTAATCTATCTATTGTAGCACGACAAGCATTATTCTTCTCTAATCTAAAAAAGTAGGCAGAGTTTTGCTCTCCCTCTTCTAACCACTTTGCTCTTGAACGGACATAAGCTCCTTTAGCTTTTTCTTCATATATCTTATCAAGTCTGATTTGAAGTTTGATGTATTCATCTCTCTCTGTAATAGACAAGGATTCTTTTTTACAAAGATAATCTAATTGACTAACAACTTCTTCTTCAGATGCCTTTTTTTGTTTGGCCAGATCTGCACCAAATTTTCTTAAAAACATCCCAAGCTCATATTTTAATAGTTCCCAGTTTTTCCCAAAAGCATTCTGTGTTTTTGCATTATTCCAATGAACTTTGATCAATTTTTTTACTTGTTCTTTAACCTGGGCGTAATTGAGAACTGAATTATTCATTTTCCAGAATGCAGCTTTAGGGCCTGCAGAATTGGGTACAGATAAGGGTATTGCTAAACAAATTGCTTTATGGTCTGTTAAAGGAGCATTACAAATCTCAGTTGTGATGTTGCTGTATGTCAAGCATTTGGATATAAGCCAATAATCAATTCTAGATTGTCTTGAACCATCCTTATTAGACCATGTGAACTGACGACTGTTAGGCAACAAATTCCTCCATATATCAGTAAGATCATATTTGTCCATAAAACACCGTAGGCTTGAGTTGATAGACCCAGACTGCATTGGAGGATTTCTGTCTAAGGTATTATTTAATGCTATGTTGAAATCCCCACCTATGATTAAAGATGCATGGGGATATTTGGATAGCCAAGTTGAGAACCTCTCCTCTAAATTGTCAAAAAGTGTGTCATTATCCCTGGTGGATTGGTAACCATAGATATTAACTAAAATGATGGTAAGGTTGTTTGTGGATATTATTAAACAAAGATAGTGCCCTAAAGGGTCCAAGTAAGTCTCTATAACACTCCCATTGAAGCCATGTTTAAATATTCCTACCCCAGCTGATCGTTCAGAACCGTGTGCTAACCAAATGTCATTTCCCCACTGTGACCTCCAAAAGTTAATATCAGTTATCGTAGAGTGACATTCTTGAAAAAAAACAAAATCTGCCTTGAATTTCTTTGCAAATAAAAATAAAGCCTTACGTTTCACATTATCCTTCATACCCCTGACATTAATTGACACTAAAGACAAAGACATTGAACACTACGAAACACACACCAAACAGGAAAGTATTTTAACTCCTCTCACTGAACAATTAATAGCAGGATAACTCTGCAACAAGTTAACAAGCCTGAGCTGCATATGTAAAGGGAATGGGAAATCATTCCAACACAGTAAGCCTATATTATTCTTAATATCAGCGAATCAAAGAGCAGACTCTAAGTTGTTGTTTTTTTCTCTCTCACTTCTCAAATAAAAATAATAATTAAAAAATCAATAATAAAAATAATAATATTAATAATAATATTAATAATAATAAAGTAAAATAAATAAACACTAATAACCCCTAAAAGGGATGACAAAGGATATTGGTGCCACCAACTGGTGACTGGAATAAACTACTGTAATAACCTAGTTGAAAATCAAAACATCTCAAAGTTGTTGTTTTTTTATCATTTCTATCATTTTTAACAGTTAAGCTAACAGTTAAGCTTATGAACTTATATGAGTGACCAAAAATGTTTAGGCTAAGCATGTATGACCTTTTTAGCCTATAGCCTAATCAGAATGTATATGTTAACCATATGTATGTAAAAACATCAACGTGACATAGGCTATTATGTCAATCAGAATTTTTAATTTGTAACCCTGATACCCTCGATGTAAGCGAAGCTCCCTTGGAAGCCTGCACGCTTCCCCTCTTTCCTTGCTTTTTCAACCAAAGGCCACAGTTTCTTTCTGGCATCCTTAACCTCCTGGGTCAAGTCTTCGAATATCTTGATTTTTTTGTCTCGGAGTATCTGGGCATTTCGGGCGTCTCTCCAGATTTTGTCTCTGTGCGTCCGGGAAAGGAATTGCACGATGATGCGTCGAGCACGTTGAGATCCATCAGGGCGGGGGCCGAGTCTATGAACGACGTCCACGGCGAAAGCGAGCTGACTCACGATTTCAGGTGAGATCTGACTGAAGAGGTCGATGATGGTTTGCTTTAGGTTTTCTCCTTTATTCTCGGGGATGCCCGCCACGCGCAGGTTCCACCTCCTCTTATAAGCATCCAACTCGCCACACTTTGCAAGGAGCTCTTTGTTTTCTTTTTCCAATACGCTAACTTTCCCCTTCAGGAATGCGACGTCAGTTTTCACATCCTCCACTTGTTTCCCCATGAACTCGATAGCCTCTGTGACATGTCGGATTGAGTTAGTATTGTCTTTCACGGTTCCCTCGAGTGAACACATGCGTTTAAGCGATTCTTCCTGCATCTTCTCGATCCTTTCCATTACTTTGAGCAGGTGACAGTTTGACACGGGCTCAGGATCTTCACTTACATCATCGTCACTTGCAAGAGTTTTAGATTTCTTTGCCTTAGGCTTAAATCGGAGTGGCTTGCAGTGCTAGCTGTATATTGTGCTCAACCAAATCTGCTGCATTTTCCTCGAGCATGTCACTCAAAGGTTTCGCATAAGAATGCATATCTTTCTGTAAATCCTCTTCTGACTTATCCATCTTACAGTAAGTTGACAAAAAAAACTAAAATAAAATAAAAAATAAAATAAAATAAAAAGTTCGGTAGTCTATACTTCCAGTTATTAAGAGTTCACGCTAGCTGGACTAGCAACCTCGTGGTTCACAGACTTGTGACTTACCGAGAAATAAATGCAAAGAAATAATTTCAAAGGAGAAGTGAGTCCTTGGTAGATTCGCGTAGAATTGCTGAGCTCAGTTATTTCATTGGAACGTAGTTCTCAGGTGTTAAATGTTCATTTGGACTTGTTTAATGATTTTTTGCTGCAGAGCTCTTGCGAAAGGTACCGATCACACTGACGCCATCTTCGAATAACCAACAGGCAACTTCTCTGCAGGGGCACGAGCGCTGGAGTTGACATCAACAGAACGTTCAGGCACAATCAGCGGCAAAAAGGGGTTCTTGCCGTCAGTGGGGGCTAACCGTCTAGCGTCACTGTTTCCCTCAGGACTTCGGTAGTCCAGCCCATGTCGGGGCCTCTCCCTAGCATCTCCAACTAGCTTGGCAGGGCTTACCGAAGTCTTCAGTCCGTTCTTCAAACGATTATCCATCCTATCCAACAGGCGAAGGCTATCCCACTTTCTGACACCAGTGTAGCGCCGACGTAGTTTTGGAAGGATGGAGTCGGAGAGGGAGGTAGAAGGAAATCCAAAATGCTGAACGGTTTATTGCCTATAAACATACATCCTAGGCAATGGCAGTAGGAGGTGTCCTCTCAAAAACAACAAACCCTCGACTACTAATAAATAAAACACTACTCTCTCATACATCTCGCACTCAACACATCAACACGTCTCTCTCTCATTCATTCTCTTCATCTCTCTGACTAAACTTTTAAACGAACATCCTACAAACCCTGATCATAAACACACCCCTAATCAATAACGGACCAATCTAATCACCTTATTATTGCCGCCCGGACACCTCCCCCAATCACAACCCAACACAACAAGATTGACACATTGACACATTCTGACACACACACACACGCACACACACATGCACATGCAGACAGACATGCACACGCACACAAAGGACAGTTCACAAGGGACAGGTAGCCTCGGCGCTAGAATATGTATAACCCACTAGTATACTGTCTGAATAAATCCAGAACACTTGTAGAATAAGCAAGTATATAGCTCAACGTCACAGCTACACAGCAACCTGGGTAGTGAAATACAGCAATGACACTGAGCTATATACTTGCTTATTCTAGTGTTCTTCCACTATTCTGGATTTATTCAGACAGTATACTAGTGGGTTATACATATTCTACTTTGGTAAGTATTACTACTTAGTAAGTAGAGACCAAGGCTTATTAGGGCATTATTAAGATTATTACTAAGATCAAGAATAAAGGCCTAATTAGTCATGAACAAGAAAATTTGTGAATACACGCCTAACGAATGATTAATGTTGCCTAACACATGCCTTACAAGTCACTAATACAGGCGTTAATTATGTCTGTATTAGTGGCTAATATGTGAACCTTAAAATAAAGTGTAACCAATAAGGGTTACCTTGTTGACTCTGGCAATTATGGGTAACAGCCATTTTGAGTCACCTTTGCAGAGAGTTGTAGTGCTACATATATGGTCAGACTAATTATTAATAAAGTGAATTAATACTAAATTCTTAGGTATGTATTAGTGGCTAATATGCATGGACGTCACTAGGATCCTGAGTCAAGGGGGGCTTAGCCCCAGAGGGGTAATGTATAGATGCGTGCGCATAGCGCGTGCCGAACATTTTTAATAAATTAATTATATTATACAGTGTATATGTGTGTATATTACCAACTATTTATTACTTGAAGGACATTTATCAGAATATCTCTTATCTTAGGCTATTTTTATTAACAAATTAGTCTAAATCAATTCATCAGACTGGTTTGTGAAGA
Organism: Sardinella longiceps; assembly: GCA_027497455.2. Taxonomy (NCBI): domain Eukaryota; kingdom Metazoa; phylum Chordata; class Actinopteri; order Clupeiformes; family Clupeidae; genus Sardinella; species Sardinella longiceps. The sequence goes on along the minus strand of JAODXP020000022.1, from coordinate 21,138,624 downwards.
GAGATGTTTGCAAATATCTCCATCAATGACTGTGGTGTAAATGAACTAGGCTCTTCTATTCTAAATATAGCTGCATATTTATTTCAGTCTAATGCACTGAGCAAGATACAACAATGGTAACAACTAGCTTAGTTCAAATCCTAGGGACATCTGATGATACAGTCAAATATGAAAGTTTCTCAAACATTTGTTCTGCAAAATGAGCATACAATAGCTACTACAATATATGCTAGGCTATAGCAAATAAATATGTCCATCAATGCATGTAGGACAAACTAATCTGGCATAGACTACTAGACTACAGGCTAATGCATATTTCATAGTTCAGTCTTTTGGAGAATATGTTGCCTAGAAATTTCCTTGATCAGACTATAGCCTACCAAACTTCAGATTTAAGACTATTTTTCCTACTCAATTTGAGGCATAGTTCGTCATCAGTTACACCAAGAAAAAAAATGCTCTCAGTGGATGCAGACAGAGCTGGAGAATTTACTGAGAGATTTCACATGTACTTAAAGTGGACGTTCTCCTGGACCGTTTATCATAGCAATTAGTGACTAGTACCATTGGAAAGCTTGGAGCCTACTGAATCCGATGGTGTCCGGATGGTGTCGCGTATTTGACGTTAACTCCTCGAGTAATATAACCGCTAATAATGGATGTAAGGGGGGCTTGGGGGAAATTTAGACCTAACGACGTCCATGCTAATATGTGAACCTTAAAATACCCTTATTGAGTTGGCAAGTGTGAAACATACTCTTCAGACATCAACAATGAAACAATGTTCTATATTTATTTATGTGCATGAAATAACAGTAAATGTTCAGTGAGAGAAATAGTGCTGTCAAACGATTAAATTTTTTTTTGATTAATCACAAAATTTTGCAATGATTAATCGTGATTAATCAATCGCAACTCATTTCTTCCAGTAAGAATTTGGATGCTAGGGTATGTTGGATCCTTATTTTACCCCCAAAAGGCCCTGATACTAAATAGCTGGCTTTGTTCTTCTCAAATGGGACAATTCAAACCTGTCCCCTACCCCCAAGGATTCCCCAAACATGTTGGACAGTCAGGAGCTAGGCCATAATCTTTGTGTAGTTTGACTTGATAGCCGAGACATTTTTTATCTGAAATTGAACATAATACATGTCATGAACGTGGAACCATATCCCATCAGGATTAATCTGAGTAAATTTTCTTGGCATTAGTAGCTGGCATTAGTCGCATTAGTAGCTGGCAATTCCCAGTTTTGGGTAAGAGAGTGCTTTACTGTCAGCTGTGTGTTTGAGTTGTTCATAATTGGAACAAATGCACTGGATTGAAATAGTATGTACAGTGCTTGTCATTCAATTGTCTTTTCATTATATTTCAAATCAAAATTATGCCATTGAAATTAACTTTTAAAACTTCCAAGTATAAGCAGCCTCAACTGTGTGATGGTAGCATTGTAGGTTAAGAACCTGTCTAGCACACTTGCAGCCTGGTAAGATGGGTGTTCTATACTTGACTGCCCTCTTACTCCCCTGAGCAAGACACTTAGTTTTGATTTACAGTATATCTGAGAGGTAGCATTTTTCATCTAATGAAGTACAGGAAAGTCGCCCATTAATTTGCAGACCATAGACATAAGATGTGAGAAACAGGAACTGATCCGTGTACTGAGTGTTACTCTGCAACATAACGCAAGTTATGTACATAACTATGGATCTATGAGACCGAACGATGACCGTCACCACGGTCGTTACACTCTGAATGATGCCATTCCTTATACCTACTTCGAGACCTAATGACAACAATGTCATGATTGACCGCAGGTGGCATGGCTCACTTCCTATATTAGCCCCATTGTGAGTCAGCCACTTCCTCTTGCCTGGAATGCCCCACTCGTTCCGAGCGACAAGAAATGGTGACGGTCATCGTTCGGTCTCATAGATCCATAGTTATGTACATAACTTACGATCTATTTCGACCTCACTCAGACCGTCACCACGGTCGTTACACTCTGGATGACTAATGCCATCTAAGTCGCGAGGAAAGAAGAGCGAAAAATAACGCATGCTTCAAGTCCCGCTAGGAGCAGAAAGAACCACCGAGCCCAGTGGTGCTGAAGCAGCCACATTGACTCTAAAGACGTGCAAATGTGCACAGTAGGGATCGACCGATAATCGGCCAGGCCGATATTTTTGGCCGATATTCCGCATTTTTATGGTTATCGGTATCGGCCATTTTTTCCACCGATAAGCCGATAACATACATTTTGCAGCCGTTCTGTCCCTAACGCAGCCTCCACTGCCTGCACTCACAACTCTACAGCAATGTCCCGCCCACCACACCATCTGATTTGTTAAGCACAACGAATCAGCCAATCAACACCGGAGGCTAAACGCTGTGAAAGTCTGTTTCGAGGAGAAGACATTGAACAAGGGGGGAACGACCTCACTTGAGGTGTGCTGTCACCGCAAGAAGTCACAAACCGCTACACGAAAGTTGCAAAAGCACGACATTACAATGTATTTGGAGTCATTAAATGCATCGATGATCTACTACTCGTGAACATGACACACACTGCACCTGTGTAGCCAGGCTTACTTTGGAAGGCAGCAACAGAAATAGCATCTTATCGGTCCCAATGAAACTGTCCTAAAGCAAACAGTCTCACCATTTGCTAAACGTAACGTAGGCTAATTTTAAAATCCCCATTTGGCGACGTTACGCTTGTGAATGTGTAAATTCTATACGAAGAGTTGGATAGCAGCCATAGAGAGAGATAGCCAAGGGAAGCCGAAATTAAACGTAACGTGTTGTGCAGGCTGATTATCCGTTTAGCGTAAGCCAACACAACAGGCTATTTATTGAGAATTTAAAACTCACTAGCGAAAGAAATGTGCCAGTGGTAAAGCCGTTCATGATAAATCCCCGAAGGTGATAACTTGTCAGGAAGTCATAACGTGACTCGGTCTCGTGTCCTAAAAGCACATTGCTTTTGTACATAAATAGGTAACTTTATTATTTGAAGTGCTATTTGAACATCAAACATGGCAGTGTCATCCTCCTAGCTAAGTTCTCTTTCTCTCTCTCTCGTCTCGTCTCACCCTCCCTCCCTCTTCATGCACGCTCACACACGGGAGCCTACACACACACGCAGAGAGACACGCTGCCCAGCCTATGAAAATAAATGCCAACTATGCAGTGCCAAATAACCAGTAGCCTAGCCACCTCTGAATTCTACAGGTTTTAATATTTATGCTATGCTAAGGACTTATGCAAGTTATGTGTAGCTATCTACATAACCAATGATGAGTTCAGATGCAAATCCCATCCAAAAGTCCATTTGCAATACAGAAATATATTGGCCTAATTAATTTTGACAAACTTTATTATCAGTCCAACTTTTGATTTGTTTTTAATTGATAATGACATTAAAGTTGCAGTTTAATAGACATCAGGCTACTGGACGTTATTAATAACAACCGATTTTTGCTAGTTCTGAAAATGGAGGGTTTTGCATCCAACTCAAATATTCCTTTCCTAAAGCCGTCACTGTAATTGCAATTGCCTGTACACTGTGACACCATTTAACTCTGTTCTGAACTCAGTTCTATTTTTACTTTCACATGAATTATAATTTTTACATTTATCGGTTGCACATATCGGTTATCGGCTTCCCAATTTCATAATTATCGATATCGGTATCGGCCTTGAAAAAACCATATCGGTCGATCCCTAGTGCACAGTGTGCTCCATGAAGCTGCTGCACAGATCTCTGCTACAGAAACCCCTCTAGGTGCAGCCCAGGAGGTAGCCATACTCCTTGTAGAGTGCGCAACTAGGTTGCCAGGAACAGGAAGATTCTGACTGCCATAGGCATGGGAGATGCCATAGGCATGTGTCGACCACCCAATGGGAAAACCTCTGTTTAGAGGCTCTCCATGTTTATTTCCGCCTTAGCAGATGAATAGCTGCAGACGAGAACGTCTGATTGAGTGTGTACATGTCACATATATACGCAACGTCCTCACTGGGCACAAGCTTTACCAAATTCGTGCTCTCAGACCCAAGTGAAGAGTCTGTGAGAGCACTGACCTGAGATCCAAGATCTGAGGATTCAGAACCTTGGGAAGGAAAGAAGGATTAGGCCATAGCGACACCCCAGTGTAGTTAGTCTTCCACCTAAGACACTGATCGCTGACTGAGAGTGCATGCATCTCACCAACTCTTTAGGCGGTATAGATCGCCAGGAAGAACAGTTTTCTGTGTAAGATACTTCAAGTCGGCCATATTCAAAAGGTCCGTATGGGGCTACTGTCGGTGCCTGTGACACTGTGGGCAGGTCCCAGGATGGAGTTCTCAAGAGTCCTGCCAGGACGGAGGCGGTGTGCGCCTTCAAGACACTGAGACACCAATGGGTGTTTTCCCAATAGAGGCCATCAACCACATGATGGAAGGAAGAAATAACAGCCGTATAAACTTTCAGTGCTAGCTGCTTTTCCTGCAGCAAGAAGAGACTGAAGGAAATGAATAGTGCACAGGACATGAGGCTGAATCCAGCTGTCTGTCAACACACCACTGTGAAAACACCCACCATTTCTGGCCATAGCCGGCCCGTGTTGACGGAGCCCTGGTGCTCTGAATGGTGAGTCTGGCAGCCTCATCTAACTCCTAAGAGAGGGGCTGAGCAGTGGCCACACCCACAACTGAATCAACACCAGATTGGGGTGCAAAAATTTGTCCCTCTGCCTGAGACAGGAGATCTGCCCTGACTGGAAGGGGCCACGGTCGTCCGTGAAGGAATCTGAGGAGAGCGGGGAATCATTACCTCCCCGGCCACCTGGGGGCGATCAGCAGGACCCTGCAGCGACCCTTAAGGACCCTGTGGAGCAGGGCATCCAGCTTATTGAGAACCACATGTTGCAATGAGTTGTCTCTGATGATGCAAACAGGTCGGCCTGTGCTCTGCCGAACTGGGACCACAGCTGGCATACCACCTCTGGGTGTAGTCTCCACTCGCCCGGTAGGGGACCTGTCCTGGAGAGGACGTCTGCCGTCCGATTCTGCACCCTTAGCACAAAAACAGCTCTCAGAGAAGTGAAGTGAGTGAAGGCCTATTCCAGCAATGTCCTGGCAACCTGAAGGCTGCGCAAGGACCTGGCGACTTGGGGTGAATTCAATAGTCATAACGTCTTGTAATGTAACGTAACAATTCTCATTCATCCCTATGGGTGACGTAGTAAACGTTTTGTAACGTTACGTCATCTTGAAAATGCCATTGGTGGTTGATGTGGAACACTGTAGAGGAATTGTCCATCCTCACTAGGACATGTCTGCCTCTGATGAGAGGGAGGAGATCTTGCAGGGCCAGATGGACTGCCTTCAACTCCAGCACATTTATGTGCTCCCAGGAACCCCTCACCATCCTGCCTTCCCAAACTGCACCATACCCAGTTAGGGAGGCGTCTGGACACCACAGTCCTGTGAGAGGGGATGTTACCGAGCCGGACTCCATAAGTCAGGAAGGCCTCTTTGCTCCAAGGACACAGCGCTCGTGTGAACGACTGAGTCACTTTGAGCTTCACCCGTCTGTCTTGCACTGGATGAAAACTGAATGCATTCAACCATTTCTGGAGAGGTTGGGTCCGGATGAGACCCAATGGCACCACTGCTGTTGCCGCCACTATTGTGCCAAGCAGCCTTTGAAATTTTACCAAGTCCAGTCTAGGGCTGGGCGATATGGCAAAAAAAGTTATCACGATTTATTTTCTCAGATTGAACGATCTCGATTTTTAATCACGATCATGAATGATGTAACGTACCCCCCCCCCCCCCCCCCAAAAAAAAAAGTACAAATAAATACATTTACATTTTAAATTAATTAAAAAAAAAAAACAATGATGTAGGCTTTTCTAATGATCTTGACATTACACTGGCTCATACGCAATTGCAAACGGCTACTGCAATTTATTAATCTAATTTATTGCAATTATGGTATCCCAAATTGCATAAACTTTCATAAACTGTCTTTCAAATGAGTATAGCAGAAACATGATACACACATTAATTTCTACCAGACAAGGTGAAATATGGTGTGATGCATACAATGTATGAGCATACTGTAATAACCTGCAAGTTTGTGTGATAATGATGTTTTGTTATCTGTTAAGTTTCCTAGGTTGCTATGTGTCTTTTTTGGGGGAATTAAGGGGTGGAGTTTAGGTGTGCCTGCCTGTGTGTTTGTGTGTGTGTGTGCGCGCGCGCAGGTGCGAGAGAGAGAGTGTCAGAGAATTGGGAGAGAGACTGTAGCATTGCCGCTGTGTTGGAAGTTCTAAAAGCGGGAGTTGTGGCTAAAACAGCAACTCGTTGTTGTTGTATGTGTCTACAATAAAGAAAGGGAAGTTTACCCTGTTAAACCGTGTCCAGCAGTAGGCTATCACAATACTTTAATTCAGGGTGAAATGCATTTGTTGTTTCCATTCGCTCTGCAGGAAGCTTTCATATTGATTTCATGTTAGATGTTAGATAGTCTTTGCGTCTCCATAAATACTATAGAGGACGGATGTCCAACACTTCTGGAGTTGAAGATGACAAAACGTCGGAAAAAATCTTTTATGTCTCGCATAAGGGTGAATGGGAACCGTAGATAAACGTTGCAACCGCTTTGCCCCACTATTTCTCCCTTCCTTTTACCGTCAACAACACTACACTTTATTTTATTTTTTTTAACGATCCCGCAAGACTTTCACTTGTGGCTGTCCGTTTACCAACATCTAACTATGGAATGCTCCCAGAATTTCCTAAAGACAATAGAAATGCATGTGTCTTCATAAATACCCGAAACGACGGCTAAGTTCTCTCTGGTGAAGTTAGGCTTGCTCAAAGCGGTGCAGGGAACTTGGATTGTTAGCAGCAGTCGGCGCGCACCTTTCCAACATGTAACGCACGTGATCGAGAAAATATGCGCACAGCTGATCACCGTGATCGAACTAAATTTGATCGCGATCCCTAATCGAGATCGCATAATCGCCCAGCCCTAGTCCAGTCTCCTGCAGAGACAGGAACTGGCTCACCAGTGACAGAAGCCTCATTACCCCGAGAGGGGAGAGTGAGGCATGCATTGCCACAGAGTCTATCTGAAGCCGCACGAACGACACATCCTGTGTAGGAGATGAGGTTGCTCTTTTCTAGGTTCACCCTGAACCCTAAGTTCAGCACGTGGTGGATGACCCTTCTCCGTATCCAGCACAACATGGCAGTGACCTGGGGCACAAATCAACCAGTTGTTTAAGTACGGTAGGATCTTCAGACCCGCCGTTTGAAGAGGGGTAAGGCTGCCGCCACGCCTCGAGAAGACCAACATCTATTATGTGGTGTACATTTTGAAAGACAGGACCTTTAAAAAGACACTTAACCTTGTGAGGTCCAAAATGGGACACAGACCCCCGTCCTATTTCGGAATGATAAAATATGTGCTGTAAAACCCAGCAAGCTGTTCGCTGGAGTCTACCGACTCTTATCGCGGCCATCGCTAAAAGATTTAAAATCTCTTGGTTTAAAATGTCTGCCTGGACTGGGTCTCTGACCACAGTCATATGAACCCCAGAGAAAGGAGCAGGTAGGTGCTGCTGAAACTGAATTCTGTAGCCGTTTGCTACTGTGGTAAGCACCCAATGGTCTGACACACATTTTTCCTAGCTGTCCAGGCGAAGCTGGGACACGGCCTCAGCAGGCGGCCCCATACAGCTACGTGGTGTAGCCCCTGGGACGTGACCAGTCTGGTTGGGGATAAGAGACCCTGAAACCATATGAAGGACCAGCCCTATTGGACGCACGATGGACTGACACTGTCCGAGAACGTTCTGCAGCCTCGGCCAAGCCCTGAGAGTCAGGATGAAAAACTCTACCGGGAACAACCAGCATGCCTATAAGGTCTCTCTTCACACGCTGAGAGAGAAGTCTGCAAATCTGTCTGCATGCCATCACTGTGGAGGCTATGACCGTCCCCACATCTCTGATAAGTTGAGAGTGGGTCATATGAGCAAAGTCAACCAGTGACAAGTAGGGCTGGGCGATATGGCAAAAAAAGTTATCACGATTTATTTTCTCAGATTGAACGATCTCGATTTTTAATCACGATCATGAATGATATAACGTACCCCCCCCCCCACAAAAAAAAAAAAAAAAATTCAAATTCATTAAAAAAAAAAAAAAAAACACTTGTCATTGTCATCCTGATCTTGTCATTACACTGGCTCATATGCAATTGCAAACGGCGTACAGATAGGCTACTGCAATTTATTGATTATGGTATCCCAAAATGCATAAACTTTCATAAACTGTTTTTCAAATATAGTATAGCAGAAACATGATACACATTAATTTCTACCAGACAAGGTGAAATATGGTGTGATGCATACAATGCATGAGCATACTGTAATAACCTGCAAGTTTGTGTGATAATGACGTATTGTTTCCTAGGTCGTGCCTTATAAGTGTGCCTGCGTGTGTGTGTGTGTTTGTGCACGCGTGCGCGCAGGTGCGAGAAAGTGTCAGAGAATTGGGAGAGAGACAGTGGCATTGCCGCTGTGTTGGAAGTTCTAAAAGCGGGAGTTGTGGCTAAAACAGCAACTCTTCTTGTCGTATGTGTCTACAGTAAAGAATCTGGAGTTGAAGATGACAAAACGTCGGAAAAACTTTTATGTCTCGCATAAGGGTGAATGGGCACCGTAGATAAACGTTGCAACCGCTAAATGTGCCCCACTATTTCTCCCTTCCTCGCCTGTTTTACCGTCAACGACACTCAACAGTACACTTGCAATTTAATGATTTTTTTTAACGATCGCGCAAGACTTTCACTCGTGGCTGTCCGTGTACCAACATCTAACTATGGAATGCTCCCAGAATTTCCTAAAGACGATAGAAATGCGTGTGTCTTCATAAATACCCGAAACGACGGCTAAGTTCTCTCTGGTAAAGTTAGGCTTGTTCACAGCGGTGCAGGGAACTTGGATTGTTAGCAGCAGTTGGCGCGCACCTTTCCAACATGTAACGCACGTGATCGAGAAATTATGCCCACAGCTGATCACCGTGATCGAACTAAATTTGATCGCGATCCCTAATCGAGATCGCATAATCGCCCAGCCCTAGTGACAAGGTGTCTCGATCAGACCCGACCAACTTTCTGATCGCTGCCAGTAGTATAGCCAGTGCAGTACTAGAGCGTGCAGCTCGGACTGCTGCAATGTGAGCACGACACACAAGGGAATCAGTCTTACAACAGCCTTTGACTGGGCATTTGGGAATAGCAGTCACCCGTGCCAGTCCTAGAGAAGTAAAGGCTGCCGTGTCACGTTCGATAGGCGGCATGTCACCCAGACCGGAGCCTGCCTCGAACTGGTGCTTCGCAAACCTCTGACACCCAGCTGTAAACTGTGTGTATGTGTGTGTGGGGGGGTTGCAGGGTTGCCCCAGGACTTCTTTAGCAACTCAACATAATTCAGCAAACTTGGGAGGCCATGCTTACAAATACTTACCAAAATATAAGCAGTGCTAACAACAGCTTGTACATACTTACGAAAACACAAGCCGTGCTAATAACAGCGGAATATCAGCGTCGCTTAATATGCAAGACTTGTGTATGTACACAGAGTATAGCGAACAGAACAGAAAGGAGACTAATGTGCGCTAACGCACTGCTCATTAAGTAGTAGCTGAATAAACAGCAAACAAAAGAGACTGATATGCGCGCACGCACTGCTCAATAAAGCTGACAAGCTGTAACCTGACCACAGTGCACAACACACTGTAGCCTATAAACAGCATACAAGAGAGACTGATATGCGCGCACGCACTGCTCAATAAAGCTGACAAGCTGTAACCTCACCTCAGGGCACAACATGCTGTAGCCTATAAACAGCAAACAAAAGAGACTGACATGCGCGCACGCACTGCTCAATAAAGTAGACAAACTGGAACCTACAGCGCACACGCTGTACGGGTCAGTAATGGAAAAAGGCTCACATGCGCCACAAGCTTTGCTTGTTTAATGCCTCTTTGCAATGCTTCTTTCAACAGCAAACAAAAAGACTGATATGCGCGCACGCACTGCTCAATAAAGTAGACAAACTGAAACCTACAGCACACATGCTGTACGGGCAGGCATGGACTGGCCATAGGGCATACAGGGAAATGCCCGGTGGGCTGACAAGTCATTTTTGGGCCAGGGCTGTCATTTACTCACAATTTTCATGAAGCATATTGGGTTAGTTTAATTACTGCCCTCATATTAATGCAATAATATGTCCAACTTAGTGTTATTTCAGCAAGCCACAACATTATTATTATTGAATAAAATTATAGTGGGCCGCCATGGCCAAAAATACCCTGGGTACGGATCAGCAATGGGAAAAAGGCTCACATGCGCGTACGCAATGCTTCTTTCTCTTAAAATAAGCTTTTCTTATTTAATGCTTCTTTCTCAAAGTAAGCTTTAAGCCTATGCCCAAATAAGAAAAACACACACTATAGGCAAAGCACAGCAGAAGACTCAAGTGCACGCATGCACTACTTAGCAAGTAAATTTACATTTACATTTATGCATTTAGCAGACGCTTTTATCCAAAGCGACTTACAAAAGAGGGATAACAATCAAGCTGCAACACCATACAAGTAAATGCCTACTGGAGTGCCATTTGCAAAATAGGAAAGCAAGTGCAAGAGTTTAGAAGTGCTTGATCAGTGCATTCCAAGTTATTTAAGGAACTAGGACAAGAAATATTCTTGAAAGAGCTGGGTCTTCAAGAGTTTCTTTAAAGTAAATAAGCTCAACAGATTAACTGTAGGCCTGATCAATAAAGGAACCTGATGCTGGCGAATGCGCCCTTATTATACTCGTCATAGCAACAAGATGTACATTCATCACTTTGTCACTCACAATTTCAGAACACTCGCAAAAAGCGTGTTTAGTGTGAACGACCGCTTAGTCAAGATAAAACAGCTGAAGGGCAAAACGAGATACAGAAGGCTCACGCACGCATGCGCTGCTCATCAAATTAAGCACGCTGTACAATACCCAGCACTGCAAACAAGAAGACTCACAGTCTAATAATAACACTAACGTTATTTCAGACCAAGTTAATTAAACAAGGCTCACGCGCGAACGCGCTGCTCTGCACGGACACGCCGTATAACAAACAAATCGTGACTTTAAGCACTGATAGTACTAAACACAACAACTTTACAGCGAACTTCAAACTTCGTGCACGAACGTACACTGGAAGCCGCAATATGTTTCCCAGACAATGCACGCAGAGGTCAGCGGGACAACACATTACAACACAAGATAATAGCTATAGTGATTAAGTTTTCACTTTCCAGCCGAAGGTCTCTTGGTATGCGAGAAAGTCAAGAGGAAGTGGCTGACTCACAATGGGGCTAATATAGGAAGTGAGCCATGCCACCTACGGTCAATCATGACATTGTTGTCATTAGGTCTCGAAGTAGGTATAAGGAATGGCATCATTCAGAGTGTAACGACCGTGGTGACGGTCTGAGTGAGGTCGAAATAGATCCACTGTGCCACCACACCCAGTCTTATAATTGCACAAGCAGGGTTACCACTTTGGCTTATCTGGTTTATCAGCACGACCATCAATTGCAAGTATTGCAGGTGCAAATCTCTGCAAATAAAATTCATCTTTGTGATGATGGAACAAATATCCACCTATATATTTGGATCACTGATAGTATAAGTTCAGACGAACACTGTAAGGCAAGTTTCAACTGTTTTGATTGATGGCGCACAGAGCCATGAGCATCTAAAATGAATTTCATATTTGCCTAAAATAATTATCTCTAGTTTAACAGAACCTACTCACGCCAGTATTTTTTATTCAAATTCCAAAAGAGGAGTGTTATGGCAGGAGATCCTATATCTGTGTCATTCAGTATGTAGAAGTATTCTTGAAAGTCATGGACGTGTGTAAAACTGTGTTCAACAAAAAATATTGGTCACGCTTTATTTTAAGGATCACATATTAGCCCCTAATACATACATAACTAGATGTACCGCATGGCGGTACAAAATATGACCGCCGCTCAGTTCTGCACATTCTCTGCCCTGTGTGTGTGTGTGTGAGTGTGTGTGTTTGTGTGTGTGTGAGACAGTAGGCCTATCATCCCAAACCAGTAACCCTTCGCTTAATAGCACCACCTACAGGTTGATGGTTGTACAGTCATTAAATGCACATATAAATTAATTTATTTTATAGCCCCCCATAGATGAAATTCCACAAAACTTGACATATTCAGATGTCAGGTTCATCATACACATTAAATTGGGTGCAGTTCATAACATCTGATCTAAAGATAGGGGCAATTAAAGCAGTATAATATTGCATTTTCATTTTTTACCATGGGGGTGCAAATCACAAATGAGTCTGACTGGTTATAAGCTAAGTTGATGTGGGCTCTTGAGACCAACATTCCATAAACATTTCATCATCCTCAATGTTACGGGTCAGGTAGTTCTTTAGGAAAAACTGAATTTTTTGGAAAGATGGAGTGGCCCCCCGGGGACCAAGTTTCATGTGCCCCGGTGTTACGGTGTCCTGGGAATCGTAGACCAAAAATTTGGGAAGTAGATAACGGGAGAAAAAAAAAAGAAAGAAAAAAACTTTGACAATCACTATATGACAGCTACGCTAGCAGCGGTCATAATTAATAGCTGTATTAGTGTTTTGTAAGGCATGCAACATCAATGATTTGTTAGGCATATTCAATTAAGATATTTCTTGTTCATGATGAATTAGGCCTTTGTTCTTGAAATGATCTTAATAAGGACCTCGTGGGCCTTGATTTTGAGTTACCAATTAGTAGTAAGTGCCACAAGAGAACGTGTAACTTCCTAGTATACTGTCTGAATAACTCCCTAATAGTGGGAGGACAGGTGTGTAGAATAAGCAAGCATATGTGACCTTGCGTGTCAAAACCAGTCGCTTCGCACAAGCTTCGTTTCTGAGAAAATTCCAAAAATGGAATGCTTGCACCAAAAAAGTCGAATTTCACATTTTAGCATAATTTGACAGTATAAAGCCTACACTTTCAGATTCTAATTCAATTGTGCCGAATTTCAAACCTTAAATGGGTTAAAATCTTGTTTGTTAAGAGGCATGTATTCATTTAGCATTGTACTAACTTAGCTGTCATATCAAAGATTTCTAATGCTAAGGCTTTATAGTAGACTACCACCAGCAAGGCAGGTGAGCATTCGTCATAGATTAGAAGGAAAAAAATATTTATATGAATGTCATATTAATGATTTATATGAATGTCAAGGGCCTTTCAAATATTTCGAAACAACATTTTTAACTTGCAAGCTGTTTGGACCCATAAAAATCCTCTAGATGGAGCTAACGTCGAGTTGCTGACTGAGCTTGAAGATAGCTAGTCGGAGACGGGGATAAAGTAGCCTATCTTTGGCTCAGCTTGTCAGTAAAAAGTTGTTGAGTGTTTAGTACTGCTAAAATCGGTACAAGCCAAATATTAACTGTCTGCTGATTGCTCTACTTCAAGGATATCACTCAGACAGGAGACATGGCAACCATAAATCCCTTACTGACATCTGCATCTACACATCTTAAAGTTAGCATCGTTGCATAGCCTACTCAAAATACCAAAAACACTGGCTCTTACCTTGTGTTACAGTTCAAGTTATATCCATGTTATATCCATTTTTCATGTAAAGTCCACAATTAGATGTATTCCTGTCATGACTGCATGTTAGATCAGTCGATATCAGTTAACTTTTAAGTTAGACTGGTAGTAGTAGGCAGCAGAACGAAGTGGTTCATCAGAAGCTAGCCTAATAATCCCCTTGTCACATTGCTAATGAACTTCATCGTGGTTTTTCTCAGCATTCTTTTTTTCTGACTTGTAACATTGTAACACTTTGAATGCCCATATCTCCGTCATTTGTTAGCCAATATTGTCGATATTGGTGTCGTTTGAAAGCTTATTTTCTCGTCTTTCATGTGAATACAATAACATAATTTTGAAAAAATGTGCCAAGCGACTGATTTTGACGTGCAGGGTCACATGGGCTTTATGATGCCCGTAAACTTTATGTTGCTCTTTGTTAAGTTTTTAGTAAGTTTCGATCTTTTTTTGAAAGTTTCGATCCATTTGCATTTTTCGACCAAACGTCAGTTCAAATAATGCGCTCCATGAGGGCTACGCTGCGGGGTCTCCATGAGCCGTCTCTCCGTTGTCGTCTCATCTATGGCCATTCAGTTGCAGAGACGACGCTATCAACATTTGGGAGAAGAAGGTGATATGTGGCAGAGTAAAGACGGTAGCCTATTCTTTAGCCTCTTCATACAGGAGAGGAGTCTGGTCGTTGCATCGCTGGGGGCTGTGTTCAGAAGAATGCACTAAGATCCTTTGCCTGTGCGGCAAACTGGCTACACGGAGCTGCGTGCTGCATTCTGGAGCCATTAGGCTATTGGATGGATTCTGATGGACTGATCAAAATGGACTATCTTTTTTATTATTATTATTATTTATTATTATTATTATAGTGCATGCAAAGCAATGCACTATATTGTTATTCGGTTGCTTCTTATTATAGTGCATGCAAAGCAATGCACTATATTGTTATTCCATTACTTCTTATTATTATAGCAAAGATCATGGAATACTGAGCAAGATAAGGCATCATAATACATTTCAATGGGAGCAAACTGAATACTTCCTGTCTGCATAAATGCATTACATCACAATAAGAAAGATTCTTTAAGTCTGCATAAATCATTACATCACAATAAGAAAACATTCTTTAAGTCTGCATAAAGGGGGATTTTTCCCCCCTCCCCCTTGCAAAAATAGAACCAGGAACTGAACCAGCGTTGACACCTCTCGCTCCGCTTGAATCCTCTCTGATTATAGTGCATGCAAAGCAATGCACTATATTGTTATTCGGTTGCTTCTTATTATTATTATTCCACACACCTTTCTGCGATTAATTCAGCTTCAACCGTTCAACATATCAACTTCATTCAAACACCGTTGCGTAGCTCTGCAATTGGTGAGTGTTGCTTCTACTTTTCATTTTTGCAACTTTTATACTTTTTGCGTAATCGGCAATAAACAAGTGAAAAAAGTCCCATTGAAATGAATGGTGGAACTTTCAGCATTCTATAGAACATTGTTGTCACCTTAGCCACTTACTGTAAACATTCCACTGCTTCTGCTGGCAGTCGGAACTTTATTTGCATGAGAATTCTATTTCAACCAGAAACTACTATCAGCTGCATTAAATAAACTTTTTCTACATTTTTAAACAACTTTACAATAAGCAACTTTTTATGTAACCATCAACAATATACCAATTGATGCAGCCGAAGGCTGCGTCCAACTTTTTCAACTACTTTAACTATTGTAACAATCTGCATTCATCCAACTATCATACAATTCTACTTTTTTGCAACTTCTTTGCAACTTGTTGGTCTTCCTTCAGATTTTTCTTCTTTTCTTCAACAATTCTACTATCAACCTTTCATCATCTTTTGCAATAGCCACTACTGGTCCGCGTCTCACAATATCTACTCTTTCTTCTATCAACTGTAAATGCAACTTTCATCCTTTGCACCAACTTCCACATTAATGAGCTGGCATCAATATGATTAGCATAGCAACCAGCATAGCAACCAGAATATCCGCCCTAGCAACGGCCTAGCAACAGCTTCCAGCACCATTGTAACGTCTTGGGAACCACTTCACCAATGATGACATGGCAATCAACATAGCAACCAACATGATCAACATAGCAACCGCCATGTCCAGCATAGCAACCAACATTACGAACATGGCAACCAGCATAGCAACAGACATGTCCGCCCTAGCAACGGCCTAGCAACAGCTTCCAGCATCCTTGCAACGTCTCATGAACCATTCCAACAATGATGACATGGCAATCAACATAGCAACCAACATGATCAACATAGCAACCGCCATGTCCGCCCTAGCAACGGCCTAGCAACAGTTTCTAGCGCCCTTGCAATGCCTTTGGAACCACTTCCACGATAATGACCTAGCAATCAACATTGCATCCAACATGATCAACGTAACAACCAGCACAGCAACCGTCATATCCGCCTTAGCAACGCCCTAGCAACAACCTTAAGCAAACTTGCAACTTCTTAGGAACAACTTCCACATTGGTGACGTAGCAATCAACATTGTATCTAACATGATCAACGTAGCAACCAGTATAGCAACCACCATATCTTACTTAATATCTTACTTACATACAGTATCCGTATCTTACTTAGTTGCTATACTTATCTTACTTACTTTATGCATTAGCATCAACTTCAATGGTTTAGCAACTATATCATGTTTTTTTCTCTTATCAGATGTTTATGCAAAAAATGTCACTTTCATAAAACTTTTTTTTTTACGTTTTGCATGCACTATGTAATTTCCATGGAATTACAAATCTAGTTACAGTGCATGCAAAGCGATGCACTGTACTGTTCTCCGTTGGCTTCTTCTTCTTTTTATTATTCTTATTATTATTATTCTTCAATGCTCGCTTTTTCTCAATAACCGTTTCACCTAGAAACTTCATTCAAACTTCATCTCGTAGGTCTCGATTTGTGTTGTTATGCTATGACATTTCACTTTTCTACTATTTTTACTTTTTCTACTATCTGCGATAAACGAGCGAAAAAAAGTGCTTTTTTTTCACAAATTATGGAATTTTCAGAGTTCCACAACAGAATTCTACTTCCTATTGTTGCTACCTTAACTACTGTAAACATTCTATTGTTGCTTTCTTGACTACTGTAAACATTGCAGAGAACTTTCAGCAGACGAGTGGAACTTCTAGGATTCTATTTCCACGAACATTCTGTTATCTGCTGTATTAACCTTTCCAGTTCATTTCTATTAACCTAATGGGCTATTTAAGCTTATTTCACTTCCATTTGCTGAGGCAAATGGACTCGCGAAGCGAGCCTCTTTGCCTTTCCCTCTTCTACTGTCTTTTTCTATTCAATTCTCTGTATCATCTATTCAACTTTTGACAACTTTTTCATCTTTGTCATTTTTTTCTTTGATTCTCTGTATTATCTGTTCAACTTTTGGCAACTATTTACCTCTTCACATTTTTGTCTTCAATTCTCTTCAATTATCTATTCACTTTTTAATCGACATTTTACATTTTTGCCTATTTCCCTTCAACTTTTTGCCAACTTTTTACTGTACATCTTTGCCTTTTTCTCTTCAATTCTCTGTACTATCTCTTCAACTTTTTGGCAACCTTTCAGGCCTAGCCTACATATTTTCCTTTTTTTCTCTTCAATTCTCTGTATTATATTCAACATTTTTTGCAACTTTGTTCATTCGAACTGTGATCAACTATCTTTTTTTTTTTCAACTATTCAATAATCACCCATTCATCAACATTAACAATAGCCACTGCTAAAACAACTCCCATGATGACCTAGCAATATATCAACCAACAAGATCAATGTAGCAACCAACATATCCGCCCTCGCAATGGCCTAGTAACAACTTCAGACACCCCTATGGCAATTGACATAGCAACCAACATGCTAAACATGGCAAACAGCATAGCAACCATCATATCCGCACTTGCAACAGCCTAGCAACTGCCTCCAGCAGCCTTGCAATGTCATTAGAACCACTCCATCAATAATGATATAGCAATGAACATGGCAACCAACATGATCAACGTAGCAACCAGCATAGCAACCTACATGTCCACCCTAGCAACTGCCTAACAACAACCTTAAGCACCAATGCCACCTTCCAGGAAGCACTTCCACAATGACCTAGCAATGAACATTACAACCAACATGATCAACGTAGCAACCACCATAACTTACCTGGCAACAGCCTAGCAACAACCTCAAGAAGCCCTGCAATGTCCTAGGAACCGCTTCCACACTGATGACCAAGCACTAGACATAGCAACCAACATGATCAATGTAACAACCAGCATAGTAACCACCATATCCGCCCTAGCAATGGCCTAACAACAACCAAAAGTACCCTTGCAATCAACATAACAACCAATACAGCAACCAGCACCATTTTCTTTTTTTTCAACTATTCAACAACATGATCAAGGTAGCAACATTTTCTTTGCTACTTGACTAGTAACTTTGATTGCCTAAACAAGTTTCCTCTTTACTCTACTTTTCTACTTTTTTTCTACGATCACTTTCTAAGTGTACTTTTTTAAACGTTTGCATGCACTGTGTAATTCCTTGGAATTGCAAATCTAGTTATTTTTTTTATTCCACACACTTTTCTGCGATTAATTCAGCTTCAACCGTTCAACATATCAACTTCATTCAAACACCGTTGCGTAGCTCTGCAATTGGTGAGTGTTGCTTCTACTCTTCAGTTTTGCAACTTTTATACTTTTTGCGTAATCGGCAATAAACAAGCTAAAAAAGTCCCATTGAAATGAATGGTGGAACTTTCAGCATTCTATAGAACATTGTTGTCACCTTAGCCACTTACTGTAAACATTCCACTGGTTCTGCTGGCAGTCGGAACTTTATTTGCATGAGAATTCTATTTCAATTAGAAACTATTATCAGCTGCATTAAATCTACTTTTTCTGCATTTTTAAACAACTTTACATTTAGCAACTTTTTATGTAACCATCAACAATATAACAATTGACGCAGCTGAAGGCTGCGTCCAACTTTTTCCACTACTTTAACTATTGTAACAATCTGTATTCATCCAACTATCATACAATTCTACTTTTTTGCATCTTCTTTGCAACTTGTTGGTCTTCCTTCAGATTTTTCTTATTTTTTTCAACAATTGTACTATCAACCTTTCATCATCATTTGCAATAGCCACTACTGGTAGCACTGGACGCGGCCAAAGGCCGCATCTCACAATATCTACTTTTTCTTCTACCAACTGTAAATGCAAATTTCATCCTTTGCACCAACTTCCACATTAATGAGCTGGCATCAATATGATTAACATAGCAACCAGCATAGCAACTAGTATATCCGTCCTAGCAACAGCCTAGCAACAGCTTCCAGCACCATTGTAACGTCTTGAGAACCACTGCGACAATGATGACAAAGCACTCAGCATAGCATCCAACATTACGAACATGGCAACCAGCATAGCAAAAGACATGTCCGCCCTAGCAACGGCCTAGCAACAGCTTCCAGCACCCTTCTCAGGAACCATTCCAACAATGATTACATGGCAATCGACATAGCAACCAATATGATCAACATAGCAACCGCCATGTTCGCCCTAGCAACGGCCTAGCAACAGCTTCTAGCAGCCTTGCAACGTTTTATGAACCACTCCAACAATTATGACCTATGCACCCACATAGCAACCAAGATGATCAATGTCGCAACCAGCATAACGACCGCCATGTCCGCCTTAGCAATGCCCCAACAACAACCTTAAGCAACCTTGCAACTTTTTAGGAACAACCTTTACATTTATGACGTATCAATCAACATTGCATCCAACATGATCAACCTAGCAACCACCATAGCAACCACCATATCCGCCTTAGCAACAGCTTAGCAACAGTTTCTAGCGCCCTTGCAATGCCTTGGGAACCACTTCCACGTTAATGACCTAGCAATCAACATAGCCACCAACATGATCAACGTAGCAACCAGCACAGCAACCACCATGTCTGCCTTAGCAACGCCCTAGCAACAGTGGGGCAGTGTTGGGTTTAATGGACACTGGACAATACTTTTAGTGGACACTGATCGCTGGGGGTGCTGGGGTCACAGGGGCTTGTGCGACAAAGGCAACACTGCGACAAACTCAACAAAGCACTGTGGGTGCTGGGTTCACTGGGCACTGGGTCTTTGTGGCAGGGGGGTGGGTGGGGCAGTGTTGGGTTTAATGGACACTGCTCAACACTTTTGGTGGACACTGATTGCTTGGGGTGCTGGGGTCACTGGGGCTTGTGCAACACTGCGACAAACTCAATAAAGCGCTGGGGATGCCAGGGGTGCTGGGGTCACTGGGCACTGGGTCCTTGTGGCGGGGGGGTGGGTGGGGCAGTGTTCAGTTTAATGGACACTGGACAACAGCTTTAGTGGACAATGTTTGCTAGGGGTTCAAGGGGTGCTGGGGTCAATGGGCACTGGGTGTTTGTGGCAGGGGGGTGGGTGGGGCAGTGTTGAGTTTAATGGACACTGGACAACAGCTTTAGTGGACAATGTTTGCTGGGGGTTCAAGGGGTGCTGGGGTCACTGGGCACTGGGTGTTTGTGGCGGGGGGGTGGGTGGGGCAGTGTTGGGTTTTATGGACACTGGACAACACTTTTAGTGGACACTGATCGCTGGGCGGGCTGGGGTCACTGGGCACTGGGTACTTATACCTAGGCTGACACTGTCGAAACATGCTCAATGCGCTTTTTGGGGGTCAGATAATGTCACGTTGTGGTTAGGAGCTTGGGACTGTTGCGCGGGGGCGTGTGCGACAAAGGCGATACTGCGACAAACTCGACGATTTCTGCTTGGCTCCCTCATTGCTGCTCGCAGCTATATTTATTATAGTGCATGCAAAGCAATGCACTATATTGTTATTCCATTACTTCTTATTATAGTGCATGCAAAGCAATGCACTATATTGTTATTCCATTACTTCTTATTATTACAGTGCATGCAAAGCGATGCACTGTACTGTTCTCCGTTGGCTTCTTCTTCTTTTTATTATTATTATTCTTCAATGCTCGCTTTTTCTCAATAACCGTTTCACCTAGAAACTTCATTCAAACTTCATCTCGTAGGTCTCGATTTGTGTTGTTATGCTATGACATTTCACTTTTCTACTATTTTTACTTTTTCTACTATCTGCGATAAACGAGCAAAAAAAGTGCTTTTTTTCACAAATTATGGAATTTTCAGAGTTCCACAACAGAATTCTACTTCCTATTGTTGCTACCTTAACTACTGTAAACATTCTATTGTTGCTTTCTTGACTACTGTAAACATTCCAGAGAACTTTCAGCAGACTAGTGGAACTTCTAGGATTCTATTTCCACGAACATTCTGTTATCTGCTGTATTAACCATTCCAGTTCATTTCTATTAACCTAATGGGCTATTTAAGCTTATTTCACTTCCATTTGCTGAGGCAAAGGGCTCGCGAAGCGAGCCTCTTTGCCTTTTCCCTCTTCTACTGTCTTTTTCTTTTCAATTCTCTGTATCATCTATTCAACTTTTAACAACTTTTTCATCTTTGCCATTTTTTTCTTTGATTCTCTGTATTATCTGTTCAACTTTTGGCAACTATTTACGTCTTCACCTTTTTGTCTTCAATTCTCTTCAATTATCTATTCACTTTTTCATCGACATTTGACATTTTTGCCTATCTCCCTTCAACTTTTTGCCAACTTTTTACTGTACATCTTTGCCTTTTTCTCTTCAATTCTCTGTATTATCTCTACAACTTTTTGGCAACCTTTCAGGCCTAGCCTACATATTTTCCTTTTTTTCTCTTCAATTCTCTGTATTATATTCAACTTTTTGGCAACCTTTTAGGCCTAGCCTACATATTTTCCTTTTTTCTCTTCAATTCTCTGTATTATATTCAACATTTTTTTCAAATCTTTTCCTATTTCAACTATTTCCTATTTCAACATTTTTAAACAAATTTACACAAAGCAACTTTTTTATGTAATCATCAACAACGAACCATTTGGCTGCGTCCACCTTTTATCACTAATTTAACTACTGATACGGGCCATGTTCATTCGAACTGTCACCAACTATCTTTTTTTTTTCAACTATTCAATAATCACCCATTCATCAACATTAACAATAGCCACTGCTAACAACTCCCATGATGACCTAGCAATATATCAACCAACAAGATCAATGTAGCAACCAACATATCCGCCCTCGCAATGGCCTAGTAACAACCTCAGACACCCCTATGGCAATTGACATAGCAACCAACATGCTAAACATGGCAAACAGCATAGCAACCACCATATCCGCCCTAGCAACAGCCTCCAGCAGCCTTGCAATGTCTTTAGAACCACTCCATCAATAATGATATAGCAATGAACATGGCAACCAACATGATCAACGTAGCAACCAGCATAGCAACCTACATGTCCACCCTAGCAACTGCCGAACAACAACCTTAAGCACCAATGCCACCTTCCAGGAAGCACTTCCACAATGACCTAGCAATGAACATTACAACCAACATGATCAACGTAGCAACCACCATAACTTACCTGGCAACAGCCTAGCAACAACCTCAAGAAGCCCTGCAATGTCCTAGGAACCGCTTCCACACTGATGACCAAGCACTAGACATAGCAACCAACATGATCAATGTAACAACCAGCATAGTAACCACCATATCTGCCCTAGCTACGGCCTAACAACAACCAAAAGTACCCTTGCAATCAACATAACAACCAATACAGCAACCAGCACCATTTTCTTTTTTTTTTTCAACTATTCAACAACATGATCAAGGTAGCAACATTTTCTTTGCTACTTGACTAGTAACTTTGATTGCCTAAACAAGTTTCCTCTTTACTTTTCTACTTTTTCTCTACTATCACTTTCTAAGTGTACTTTTTTAAACGTTTGCATGCACTGTGTAATTCCTTGGAATTGCAAATCTAGTTATTATTTTTATTCCACACACTTTTCTGCGATTAATTCAACTTCAACCGTTCAACATATCAACTTCATTCAAACACCGTTGCGTAGCTCTGCAATTGGTGAGTGTTGCTTCTACTTTTCAGTTTTGCAACTTTTATACTTTTTGCGTAATCGGCAATAAACAAGCGAAAAAAGTCCCATTGAAATGAATGGTGGAACTTTCAGCATTCTATAGAACATTGTTGTCACCTTAGCCACTTACTGTAAACATTCCACTGGGTCTGCTGGCAGTCGGAACTTTATTTGCATGAGAATTCTATTTCAATTAGAAACTATTATCAGCTGCATTAAATCAACTTTTTCTGCATTTTTAAACAACTTTACAATTAGCAACTTTTTATGTAACCATCAACAATATAACAATTGACGCAGCTGAAGGCTGCGTCCAACTTTTTCCACTACTTTAACTATTGCAATCTGTATTCATCCAACTATCATACAATTCTACTTTTTTGCATCTTCTTTGCAACTTGTTGGTTTTCCTTCAGATTTTTCTTATTTTTTTCAACAATTCTACTATCAACCTTTCATCATCATTTGCAATAGCTACTACTGGTAGCACTGGACGCGGCCAAAGGCCGCGTCTCACAATATCTACTTTTTCTTCTACCAACTGTAAATGCAACTTTCATCCTTTGCACCAACTTCCACATTAATGAGCTGGCATCAATATGATTAACATAGCAACCAGCATAGCAACTAGTATATCCGTCCTAGCAACGGCCTAGCAACAGCTTCCAGCACCATTGTAACGTCTTGGGAACCACTGCGACAATGATGACAAAGCACTCAGCATAGCATCCAACATTACGAACATGGCAACCAGCATAGCAACAGACATGTCCGCCCTAGCAACGGCCTAGCAACAGCTTCCAGCACCCTTCCAACGTCTCAGGAACCATTCCAACAATGATGACATAGCAATCGACATAGCAACCAACATGATCAACATAGCAACCGCCATGTCCGCCCTAGCAACGGCCTAGCAACAGCTTCTAGCAGCCTTGCAACGTCTTATGAACCACTCCAACAATTATGACCTATGCACCCACATAGCAACCAAGATGATCAATGTCGCAACCAGCATAACGACCGCCATGTCCGCCTTAGCAATGCCCCAACAACAACCTTAAGCAACCTTGCAACTTTTTAGGAACAACCTTTACATTTATGATGTATCAATCAACATTGCATCCAACATGATCAACCTAGCAACCACCATAGCAACCACCATATCCGCCTTAGCAACAGCTTAGCAACAGTTTCTAGCGCCCTTGCAATGCCTTGGGAACCACTTCCACGTTAATGACCTAGCAATCAACATAGCCACCAACATGATCAACGTAGCAACCAGCACAGCAACCACCATGTCCGCCTTAGCAACGCCCTAGCAACAACCTTGAAACTTCTTAGGAACAACTTCCACATTGATGATGTAGCAATCAACATTGCATCCAACATGATCAACAAAGCAACCAGCATAGCAACCGCCTTATCCGCCTTAGCAACGCCCTAGCAACAACCTTAAGAAACCTTGTTCAATGAAGCAACCAGCATGGCAACCACCATACTTAATATCTTACTTACATACAGTATCTTACTTAGTTACTGTACTTATCTTACTTACTTTCTTCCTTAGCAACAACTTCAGTGGTTTAGCAACTATATCATGTTTTATTTCTCTTATCAGATGTTTATGCAAAAAATGTCACTTTCATAAAACTTTTTTTTTACATTTTGCATGCACTATGTAATTTCCATGGAATTACAATTTCTAGTTATTATTTTTTTATTCCACACACTTTTCTGCGATTAATTCAGCTTCAACCGTTCAACATATCAACTTCATTCACACACCGTTGCGTAGCTCTGCAATTGGTGAGTGTTGCTTCTACTTTTCAGTTTTGCAACTTTTATACTTTTTGCGTAATCGGCAATAAACAAGCGAAAAAAGTCCCATTGAAATGAATGGTGGAACTTTCAGCATTCTATAGAACATTGTTGTCACCTTAGCCACTTACTGTAAACATTCCACTGGTTCTGCTGGCATTCAGAGCTTTATTTGCATGAGAATTCTATTTCAATTAGAAACTATTATCAGCTGCATTAAATCAACTTTTTCTGCATTTTTAAACAACTTTACAATTAGCAACTTTTTATGTAACCATCAACAATACAACAATTGACGCAGCTGAAGGCTGCGTCCAACTTTTTCCACTACTTTAACTATTGTAACAATCTGTAATTCATCCAACTATCATAGAATTCTACTTTTTTGCATCTTCTTTGCAACTTGTTGGTCTTCCTTCAGATTTTTCTTCTTTTTTTCAACAATTGTACTATCAACCTTTCATCATCATTTGCAATAGCCACCAAAGGCCGCGTCTCACAATATCTACTTTTTCTTCTACCAACTGTAAATGCAACTTTCATCCTTTGCACCAACTTCCACATTAATGAGCTGGCATCAATATGATTAACATAGCAACCAGCATAGCAACTAGTATATCCGTCCTAGCAACAGCTTCCAGCACCATTGTAACGTCTTGGGAACCACTGCGACAATGATGACAAAGCACTCAGCATAGCATCCAACATTACGAACATGGCAACCAGCATAGCAACAGACATGTCCGCCCTAGCAACGGCCTAGCAACAGCTTCCAGCACCCTTGCAACGTCTCAGGAACCATTCCAACAATGATGACATGGCAATCGACATAGCAACCAACATGATCAACATAGCAACCGCCATGTTCGCCCTAGCAACGGCTTAGCAACAGCTTCTAGCAGCCTTGCAACGTCTTATGAACCACTCCAACAATTATGACCCATGCACCCACATAGCAACCAAGATGATCAATGTCGCAACCAGCATAACGACCGCCATGTCCGCCTTAGCAATGCCCTAGCAACAACCTTAAGAAACCTTGTTCAATGTACCAACCAGCATGGCAACCACCATACTTAATATCTTACTTACATACAGTATCTTACTTAGTTACTGTACTTATCTTACTTACTTTCTTCCTTAGCAACAACTTCAATGGTTTAGCAACTATATCATGTTTTATTTCTCTTATCAGATGTTTATGCAAAAAATGTCACTTTCATAAAACTTTTTTTACATTTTGCATGCACTATGTAATTTCCATGGAATTACAATTTCTAGTTATAGTGCATGCAAAGCAATGCACTATATTGTTATTCCATTACTTCTTATTATTATTATTTTTATTCCACACACTTTTCTGCGATTAATTCAACTTCAACCGTTCAACATATCAACTTCATTCAAACACCGTTGCGTAGCTCTGCAATTGGTGAGTGTTGCTTCTACTTTTCAGTTTTGCAACTTTTATACTTTTTGCGTAATCGGCAATAAACAAGCGAAAAAAGTCCCATTGAAATGAATGGTGGAACTTTCAGCATTCTATAGAACATTGTTGTCACCTTAGCCACTTACTGTAAACATTCCACTGGGTCTGCTGGCAGTCGGAACTTTATTTGCATGAGAATTCTATTTCAATTAGAAACTATTATCAGCTGCATTAAATCAACTTTTTCTGCATTTTTAAACAACTTTACAATTAGCAACTTTTTATGTAACCATCAACAATATAACAATTGACGCAGCTGAAGGCTGCGTCCAACTTTTCCACTACTTTAACTATTGCAATCTGTATTCATCCAACTATCATACAATTCTACTTTTTTGCATCTTCTTTGCAACTTGTTGGTTTTCCTTCAGATTTTTCTTATTTTTTTCAACAATTCTACTATCAACCTTTCATCATCATTTGCAATAGCTACTACTGGTAGCACTGGACGCGGCCAAAGGCCGCGTCTCACAATATCTACTTTTTCTTCTACCAACTGTAAATGCAACTTTCATCCTTTGCACCAACTTCCACATTAATGAGCTGGCATCAATATGATTAACATAGCAACCAGCATAGCAACTAGTATATCCGTCCTAGCAACGGCCTAGCAACAGCTTCCAGCACCATTGTAACGTCTTGGGAACCACTGCGACAATGATGACAAAGCACTCAGCATAGCATCCAACATTACGAACATGGCAACCAGCATAGCAACAGACATGTCCGCCCTAGCAACGGCCTAGCAACAGCTTCCAGCACCCTTCCAACGTCTCAGGAACCATTCCAACAATGATGACATAGCAATCGACATAGCAACCAACATGATCAACATAGCAACCGCCATGTCCGCCCTAGCAACGGCCTAGCAACAGCTTCTAGCAGCCTTGCAACGTCTTATGAACCACTCCAACAATTATGACCTATGCACCCACATAGCAACCAAGATGATCAATGTCGCAACCAGCATAACGACCGCCATGTCCGCCTTAGCAATGCCCCAACAACAACCTTAAGCAACCTTGCAACTTTTTAGGAACAACCTTTACATTTATGATGTATCAATCAACATTGCATCCAACATGATCAACCTAGCAACCACCATAGCAACCACCATATCCGCCTTAGCAACAGCTTAGCAACAGTTTCTAGCGCCCTTGCAATGCCTTGGGAACCACTTCCACGTTAATGACCTAGCAATCAACATAGCCACCAACATGATCAACGTAGCAACCAGCACAGCAACCACCATGTCCGCCTTAGCAACGCCCTAGCAACAACCTTGAAACTTCTTAGGAACAACTTCCACATTGATGATGTAGCAATCAACATTGCATCCAACATGATCAACAAAGCAACCAGCATAGCAACCGCCTTATCCGCCTTAGCAACGCCCTAGCAACAACCTTAAGAAACCTTGTTCAATGTAGCAACCAGCATGGCAACCACCATACTTAATATCTTACTTACATACAGTATCTTACTTAGTTACTGTACTTATCTTACTTACTTTCTTCCTTAGCAACAACTTCAGTGGTTTAGCAACTATATCATGTTTTATTTCTCTTATCAGATGTTTATGCAAAAAATGTCACTTTCATAAAACTTTTTTTTACATTTTGCATGCACTATGTAATTTCCATGGAATTACAATTTCTAGTTATTATTATTATTCCACACACTTTTCTGCGATTAATTCAACTTCAACCGTTCAACATATCAACTTCATTCAAACACCGTTGCGTAGCTCTGCAATTGGTGAGTGTTGCTCCTACTTTTCGTTTTTGCAACTTTTATACTTTTTGCGTAATCTGCGATAAACGAGCAAAAAAAAGTCCCATTGAAATGAATGGTGGAACTTTCTGCATTCTTTCTGCATTCTATTTGCCATTGTTGTCACCTTAGCCACTTACTGTAAACATTCCACTGCTTCTGCTGGCAGTCGGAACTTTATTTGCATGAGAATTCTATTTCAACTAGAAACTATTAACAGCTGCATTAAATCAACTTTCTCTACATTTTTAAACAAGTTTACAATAAGCAACTTTTTATGTAACCATCAACAATCAACCATTTGACGCAGCCAAAGGCTGCGTCCAACTTTTTCAACTACTTTAACTATTGTAACAATCTGTATTCATCCAACTATCATACAATTCAACTTTTTTGCAACTTCTTTGCAACTTGTTGGTCTTCCTTCAGATTTTTCTTCTTTTTTTCAACATTACGAACATGGCAACCAGCATAGCAACAGACATGTCCACCCTAGCAACGGCCTAGGAACAGCTTCCAGCACCCTTGCAACGTCTCAGGAACCATTCCAACAATGATGACATGGCAATCGACATAGCAACCAACATGATCAACATAGCAACCGCCATGTTCGCCCTAGCAATGGCCTAGCAACAGCTTCTAGCAGCCTTGCAACGTCTTATGAACCACTCCAACAATTATGACCTATGCACCCACATAGCAACCAAGATGATCAATGTCGCAACCAGCATAACGACCGGCATGTCCGCCTTAGCAATGCCCCAACAACAACCTTAAGCAACCTTGCAACTTTTTAGGAACAACCTTTACATTTATGACGTATCAATCAACATTGCATCCAACATGATCAACCTAGCAACCACCATATCTGCCTTAGCAACAGCTTAGCAACAGTTTCTAGCGCCCTTGCAATGCCTTGGGAACCACTTCCACGTTAATGACCTAGCAATCAACATAGCCACCAACATGATCAACGTAGCAACCAGCACAGCAACCACCATGTCCGCCTTAGCAACGCCTAGCAACAACCTTACGCAAACTTGAAACTTCTTAGGAACAACTTCCACATTGATGATGTAGCAATCAACATTGCATCCAACATGATCAACAAAGCAACCAGCATAGCAACCGCCTTATCCGCCTTAGCAACGCCCTAGCAACAACCTTAAAGGGGGCCTAGAACACGTTTTTCTGACTATTGGAAACTGTTCCTTGACCCATTTTATACCACATAATTTTTTTCGGGGGCTGAAAATGACCTAGGAGCCATGCAAAGTGAATTACAAGAACCCTATGCATTAGGGCTGCACTGAAATGACTTGTTTTCCCCGCCCACTCGGCGAATTCATGAATATGCAAATAGCTGCTCGCTGATTAGTCAGCTCCCCCCATGACGCTGAGAGCTGGACACAGCTGAAAACTCCGTGAAACAGCAGCGATAACTTTCGATATCGACAAGAGAGGATCTGAGACGATTCGCTCAACCTTACATGTTTGAACCTGAATCGACAGAATCTTCAGATGTTGAAGAGGAACCAGTTCGCCAGCGAGATTGAGGTTTGAGTGGTAAGTGTCACGAAGATTTTCTAGTTCAGTTAGTAGCCTAATGACGCTATCATAGCTTTCCCCATCTGGAAACCAGCATAGCTTATGCTCCTAGCAACTATTCTTTTGTTATACACACATAGGCCAATTTACAGCTGCCAACATGCCAATTTACAGCTGCCGACACATATCATACAAGTATTTTTGTATAACCAATTATGCGAGCGGTATGTTGGTTTCCAAGACTATAGCCATCACAAGTTAGCAATATCATTGTTTACAGTGCTATCGCTCTGTCCTAAGTAGTTACCACGGTGTAACACGAACTCAGAGCAGATTACTCTATGCAGGAGTAGGAATAATTTCCTTACCAGTTTACCAACTTACTTTGCTAAGTACCTATGGTGTGGCTGTGGCTTACAAAATGCAATGGATATCTGCAAAGTGGACCGTAGCCCCATGACACAATTGGAGGAATGGAAAGTTATGTACATGATATTTTAGACAAGTTTGTTATTAGTCAGATAGAATGGCAATAGAAATTGTACACAATGTCTCAGAGCAAATAAACTTTATTTGTACAAATATACACACAATTGTGCTCATCAACAGAAATGAAAAACTAATCCCGCTAATCCATCCCCACCCCCATGTTGCAACGTGTCATTTCTACAGACAATCTACAGACACTTGGCCTACAGATGGTTCGTGAACTGGTGCTAGGACTCTCGGCAGAAGTGGTGATGCCCTCCTGTGTCGTGCTACGCATACGGAGGGAGTTTCCTGAAGCTTCAGGGCAGTACACCGGCTGCAGACCTTCCCTTGAATGAAGCGGACACGTGTGCAGCTACAACTTCATCCAAGTCAGGTCTTCCATACTGGGCTGAGGTACAGGAATCTGCTTCAACACATCAACAAAAGGCTGGGGATCAAGGAGAACTTGATTGAAGACCAGATGAATGAAGACGTAGCCTGTGGAGTGCAAAAACAGAACATTACATATTTGCTTATTTTTTTCTTTGCACTTTTATAAAAAATAAAAATAAACAATTGTTCCACAATCTATTACACTTACAAATTGTTGGCTCGGACTTCACTTGTTTCACGGTGTGTCCTCCCCTCTTGGCCTTTGGGAACACAAGGCTATACACCAGCTTCCCCTTTGAGGTCTTCTTTTGCTGTTGATCTGCATTCTCATTGTAGTGCATTGCGGCAAGATAACCTGTAAAGGTAAAATGTGTGTGGGTGGGGGTGGGGAGGGGGGGGGGGAGGAAGAGAAAGACTTTCAAACAATGGGCACACAGTGATAATGCTGCAAATGACAAGCACATTTTTGGGTCAAACTTAGTCATGCTATTAGTGTTACAAAAATCTCTTCAGAGGAAAGTAACATGTTCAGGAAGTAGTTAGGGTATGTACATACCATACTGATAGGAGTCCGCTGCAAGCTTCTTGGTTGTAAAGACCCGCTCCAATCAGGTTTCCCTAAGAGGAGTGAATTAGAAGAGGATTTGTTATTACATATATGCAGTACAGTCAATATGTACAACTCACACCATGCTTATCCAGTAAATATTGTGGTTTAGGATACTGACCTGGTTTCAACCACTTGTTGGGGTCTTCTGATACCTAAACTTCTCAGTCCCAGAAGAACAACCAACAGCACACCAGTAAAGGGTTGACGATGCTTCTATTCCACTTCAGTCTCTTTACAAAAATCGATCCAGCTTCTTAGTCAACCCTAGATAATGGCAAAAGACAATAGTTATTGGAGGTAACAAACATGGTAAACATATTCCAGATCTTTACATGCAAAAACTATAACACCTTTTGCCATGTGCCACACATCATAGTGTGCGAGATTTCACTGGTGTAGATGTAAAAGGCAGAGAGACTGTGGTGCCAAAATCTACACTCTGGTTTGTCACTGTTGCCTGTATGCCTAAAAGATAATTATAATATTCTTTGAAAGTGTTGACTGTTGAATACCCTGTGTCAAGCAATATCTTCCAAGAGAAGCCATCTTGCCATCAGTCACACGTTTAGGCTCATAGTAGCCTACATTTCACACACATTTCCAAAACAAAAATATTTACAGCTATGCAGCAAGCCTGCGAGCTAATAGGCATTTTTTTGTAACGTTAACTTCACAAGCAGGAGTCACGGCAAGGCTACTTGGGACAGAGTTCAAACCTATAATGCCAAAGATCAAGTTTACCTTTACTCCGAGGGTGAGATGCCAGTGTTCTTGAGGAGAGCTGCGTAGACACACATTTAGGGGCGTCTGTTTGACAGGAAGCTTCCACTGAGCCTGGCAGTAGCTGTGATGCACTCCTAAATGTATATAAAACACACACACACACACACACACACACACACACACACACACACACACACACACACACACCAATTCAATCCGATTAAAATGGCTATAGCAAGCACCACAATAGCGCGATATCAATCGTGTAGATGTTAGCAAATGTTACATTCTGTCCGGGCCAGAGCAAGTTCTCATTCTGCAACGTTATAAGGTTTACGCAAACATATGTGTCCATTTAGATCAACAGTTCACAGAAATGTGGGTAAATGTCAGTAAACTACCAATTCGATGTGCTAGGTATTCACACACAAAAAATATCTAAAACCATGCCATATACAGGTAGCTAACGTTAGCATATACAAACACAACTAACATGCTAACGACACGAACTACTCGCTTAGATAAGTAGATAAGAGGAAGACTAATTTACTTACGGTTGATGGTTGTGTTGGTAAAGTCGTCGGTACAGCTCATCTGTTGAGTGTCGTTGTGTAAAGCCGGCTTGATGATACTGTCCATGGTTTGAAATGGAGTTCGGAGTGAAATGAGTAAATAGCCAACCTCGGATTGAACTGTTTTTATAGATGAAAATCAACCACTGTCACCGACAACTCGCTTCTTGTGGAAACCTGTGCAAAGTCCTCACATTGCCATTACATCCTAGAACGTTGCATGCGTGCTCAGACATCCTTATAACTATATTTCTCTTATCAAACGTAGTCGTTAGCCGTTTCCTCAAGCTAGCGGGCTATCGCTTCTGGCCTTATTTATATGCCTACCCCCAGAAAGGGGTTGGGTTATGCAAATTTAGTTGGTGGTCAGTGGGTGGATCCAAGAGGGTCAGAGCTCCTGTTACGTATTATCGCAGCCTTGTTCAGATTGGCCCGTTTTGCCACAGCAAAAACTAGTTCGAAAATTTGCATACAGGGGAGGGCGATGATACAGCTGAGGTTACGGTGACATGCCAGAGACGCGTCAAGGCGCCTATATTCAACAATGACTAGGTAAATGCGGTTTTGAATTCTACCACCCCTTTAAGAAACCTTGTTCAATGTAGCAACCAGCATGGCAACCACCATACTTAATATCTTACTTACATACAGTATCTTACTTAGTTACTGTACTTATCTTACTTACTTTCTTCCTTAGCAACAACTTCAATGGTTTAGCAACTATATCATGTTTTATTTCTCTTATCAGATGTTTATGCAAAAAATGTCACTTTCATAAAACTTTTTTTTTACATTTTGCATGCACTATGTAATTTCCATGGAATTACAATTTCTAGTTATAGTGCATGCAAAGCAATGCACTATATTGTTATTCGGTTGCTTCTTATTATAGTGCATGCAAAGCAATGCACTATATTGTTATTCCATTACTTCTTATTATTATAGTGCATGCAAAGCAATGCACTATATTGTTATCTCCTGGCTTCTTATTATTATAGTGCATGCAAAGCAATGCACTATATTGTTATCTCCTGGCTTCTTATTATTATAGTGCATGCAAAGCAATGCACTATATTGTTATCTCCTGGCTTCTTATTATAGTGCATGCAAAGCAATGCACTATATTGTTATCTCCTGGCTTCTTATTATTTTTATTATTCCACATCGTTTTTCTGCGATTAATTCAGCATCAACCATTCAACATATCAACGTCATTCAAACACTGTTGCGTAGCTCTGCAATTGGTGTGTTGGGCTGCTACTTTTCGTTTTTGCAACTTTTATACTTTTTGCGTTATCGGCGATAAACGAGCGAAAAAAGTCCCATTGAAATGAATGGTGGAACTCTCTGCATTCTATTTGCCATTGTTGTCACCTTAGCCACTTACTGTAAACATTCCACTGCTTCTGCTGGCAGTCGGAACTTTATTTGCATGAGAATTCTATTTCAACTAGAAACTATTATCAGCTGCATTAAATCAACTTTTTCTACGTTTTTAAACAAGTTTACAATGAGCAACTTTTTATGTAACCATCAACAATATACCAATTGACGCAGCCGAAGGCTGCGTCCAACTTTTTCAACAATTTTAACTATTGTAACAATCTGTAATCATCCGACTATCATACAATTCTACATTTTGCAACTTCTTTGCAAGTTGCTGGTCTACCTTCAAATTTTTCTTCTTTTTTTCCCAACAATTCAACTATCAACCTCTCATTATCATTTGCAATAGCAACTACTGGTAGCACAGGACATCTCACAATATCTACTTTTTCATCTATCAACTGTAAATGCAACCATTCCAACAACGATGATATGGCAATCAACATAGCAACAAACATGATCAACGTAGCAACCAGCATAGCAACCATCATGTCCGCCCTAGCAACAGCTTCCAGCACAATTGCAACATCTTGGGAACCACTTCAACAATGATGACTGAGCACTCAGCATAGCAACCAACATTACGAACATGGCAACCAGCATAGCAACCGTTATATCCGCCCTAGCAACGGCCTAGCAACAGGTTCCAGCACCCTTACAACGTCTCAGGAACCATTCCAACAATGATGACATGGCAATCAACATAGCAACCAACATGATCAACATAGCAACCAGCATATCCGCCCTAGAAACGGCCTAGCAACAGCTTCCAGCACCCTTGCAACGTCTCAGGAACCACTCCAACAATTATGACATGGCAAACAACATAGCAACCAACATGATCAACATAGCAACCGCCATGTCCGCCCTAGCAACGGCCTAGCAACAGCTTCCAGCAGCCTTGCAACGTCTTATGAACCACTTCAACAATTATGACCTACGCATCAACAAAGCAACCAAGATGATCAATGTTGCAACCAGCATAACGACCGCCATGTCCGCCTTAGCAACAGCCTAACAACAACCTTAATCAACCTTGCAACTTTTTGGGAACAACCTTTACGTTTGTGACGTTGCAATCAACATTGCATCCAACATGATCAACGTAGCAAACACCATAGCAACCACCATATCCGCCTTAGCAACAGCTTAGCAACAGTTTGTAGCGCCCTTGCAATGCCTTAGGAACCACTTTCACGACTATGACTTAGCAATCAACATAGCCACCAACATGATCAACGTAGCAACCAGCACAGCAACCACCATGTCCGTCTTAGCAACGCCCTAGCAACAACCTTACACAAACTTGAAACTTCTTAGGAACAACTTCCACATTGATGACGTAGCAATCAACATTGCATCCAACATGATCAACAAAGCAACCAGCATTGCAACCGCCTTAGCAACGCCCTAGCAACAACCTTAAGAAACCTTGTTCAATGTAGCAACCAGCATGGCAACCACCATACTTAATATCTTACTTACATACAGTATCTTACTTAGTTACTGTACTTATCTTACTTACTTTCTTCCTTAGCAACAACTTCAATGGTTTAGCAACTATATCATGTTTTATTTCTCTTATCAGATGTTTATGCAAAAAATGTCACTTTCATAAAACTTTTTTTTTACATTTTGCATGCACTATGTAATTTCCATGGAATTACAATTTCTAGTTATTATTATTTTTATTCCACACACTTTTCTGCGATTAATTCAGCTTCAACCGTTCAACATATCAACTTCATTCAAACACCGTTGCGTAGCTCTGCAATTGGTGAGTGTTGCTTCTACTTTTCAGTTTTGCAACTTTTATACTTTTTGCGTAATCGGCAATAAACAAGCGAAAAAAGTCCCATTGAAATGAATGGTGGAACTTTCAGCATTCTATAGAACATTGTTGTCACCTTAGCCACTTACTGTAAACATTCCACTGGGTCTGCTGGCAGTCGGAACTTTATTTGCATGAGAATTCTATTTCAATTAGAAACTATTATCAGCTGCATTAAATCAACTTTTTCTGCATTTTTTACAATTAGCAACTTTTTATGTAACCATCAACAATATAACAATTGACGCAGCTGAAGGCTGCGTCCAACTTTTTCCACTACTTTAACAATTGCAATCTGTATTCATCCAACTATCATACAATTCTACTTTTTTGCATCTTCTTTGCAACTTGTTGGTTTTCCTTCAGATTTTTCTTATTTTTTTCAACAATTCTACTATCAACCTTTCATCATCATTTGCAATAGCTACTACTGGTAGCACTGGACGCGGCCAAAGGCTGCGTCTCACAATATCTACTTTTTCTTCTACCAACTGTAAATGCAACTTTCATCCTTTGCACCAACTTCCACATTAATGAGCTGGCATCAATATGATTAACATAGCAACCAGCATAGCAACTAGTATATCCGTCCTAGCAACGGCCTAGCAACAGCTTCCAGCACCATTGTAACGTCTTGGGAACCACTGCGACAATGATGACAAAGCACTCAGCATAGCATCCAACATTACGAACATGGCAACCAGCATAGCAACAGACATGTCCGCCCTAGCAACGGCCTAGCAACAGCTTCCAGCACCCTTCCAACGTCTCAGGAACCATTCCAACAATGATGACATAGCAATCGACATAGCAACCAACATGATCAACATAGCAACCGCCATGTCCGCCCTAGCAACGGCCTAGCAACAGCTTCTAGCAGCCTTGCAACGTCTTATGAACCACTCCAACAATTATGACCTATGCACCCACATAGCAACCAAGATGATCAATGTCGCAACCAGCATAACGACCGCCATGTCCGCCTTAGCAATGCCCCAACAACAACCTTAAGCAACCTTGCAACTTTTTAGGAACAACCTTTACATTTATGACGTATCAATCAACATTGCATCCAACATGATCAACCTAGCAACCACCATAGCAACCACCATATCCGCCTTAGCAACAGCTTAGCAACAGTTTCTAGCGCCCTTGCAATGCCTTGGGAACCACTTCCACGTTAATGACCTAGCAATCAACATAGCCACCAACATGATCAACGTAGCAACCAGCACAGCAACCACCATGTCCGCCTTAGCAACGCCCTAGCAACAACCTTACGCAAACTTGAAACTTCTTAGGAACAACTTCCACATTGATGATGTAGCAATCAACATTGCATCCAACATGATCAACAAAGCAACCAGCATAGCAACCGCCTTATCCGCCTTAGCAACGCCCTAGCAACAACCTTAAGAAACCTTGTTCAATGTAGCAACCAGCATGGCAACCACCATACTTAATATCTTACTTACATACAGTATCTTACTTAGTTACTGTACTTATCTTACTTACTTTCTTCCTTAGCAACAACTTCAATGGTTTAGCAACTATATCATGTTTTATTTCTCTTATCAGATGTTTATGCAAAAAATGTCACTTTCATAAAACTTTTTTTACATTTTGCATGCACTATGTAATTTCCATGGAATTACAATTTCTAGTTATTTTTATTATTCCACATCGTTTTTCTGCGATTAATTCAGCATCAACCATTCAACATATCAACGTCATTCAAACACCGTTGCGTAGCTCTGCAATTGGTGCGGTGAGCTGCTACTTTTCGATTTTGCAACTTTTATACTTTTTGCGTTATCGGCGATAAACGAGCGAAAAAGTCCCATTGAAATGAATGGTGGAACTCTCTGCATTCTATTTGCCATTGTTGTCACCTTAGCCACTTACTGTAAACATTCCACTGCTTCTGCTGGCAGTCGGAACTTTATTTGCATGAGAATTCTATTTCAACTAGAAACTATTATCAGCTGCATTAAATCAACTTTTTCTACATTTTTAAACAAGTTTACAATAACCAACTTTTTATGTAATCATCAACAATCAACCATTAGACGCAGCCGCAGGCTGCGTCCCACTTTTCCCACTTCAACTACTTTAACTATTGTAACAATCTGTATTCTTCCAACTATCACACAATTCTACATTTTTGCAACTTCTTTGCAACTTGTTGGTCTACCTTCAGATTTTTCTTCTTTTTTTTCCCCAACAATTCAACTATCAACCTTTCATTATCATTTGCAATAGCAACTACTGGTAGCACTGGACGATATCTACTTTTTCTAATATCAACTGTAAATGCAACCACTCCAACAATGATGATATGGCAATCAACATAGCAACAAACATGATCAACGTAGCAACCAACATAGCAACCATCATGTCCGCCCTAGCAACGGCCTAGCAACAGCTTCCAGCACAATTGCAACATCTTGGGGACCACTTCGACAATGATGACTGAGCACTCAGCATAGCAACCAACATTACGAACATGGCAACCAGCATAGCAACGACTATGTCCGCCCTAGCAACGGCCTAGCAACAGCTTCCAGCACCCTTGCAACATCTCAGGAACCATTCTAACAATGATGACAGGTCAATCAACATAGCAACCAACATGATCAACATAGCAACCGCCATGTCCGCCCTAGCAACGGCCAAGCAACAGCTTCCAGCAGCCTTGCAATGTCTCAGGAACCATTCCAACAATGATGACATGGCAATCAACATAGCAACCAACATGATCAACATAGCAACCGCCATGTCCGCCCTAGCAACGGCCTAGCAACAGCTTCCAGCAGCCTTGCAAGGTCTTGTGAACCACTCCAACAATTATGACCTAGCAATCAACATTGCAACCAAGATGATCAATGTCACAACCAGCATAACGACCGCCATGTCCGCCTTAGCAACGGCCTAACAACAACCTTAAACAACTTTGCAACTTTTTGGGAACAACCTTTACGTTTATGACGTAACAATCAACATTGCATCCAACATGATCAACGTAGCAACCAGCATAGCAACCACCATGTCCGCCTTAGCAACGCCCTAGCAACAACCTTACGCAAACTTGAACCTTCTTAGGAACAACTTCCACATTGATGACGTAGCAATCAACATTGCATCCAACATGACCAACGTAGCAACCAGCATATCAACCACCATATCCGCCTTAGCAACAGCTTAGCAACAGTTTCTAGCACCCTTACAATGCCTTGGGAACCACTTCCAAGATAATGACCTAGCAATCAACATTGCATCCAACATGATCAACGTAGCAACCAGCATAGCAACCACCATGTCCGCCTTAGCAACGCCCTAGCAACAACCTTACGCAAACTTGAAACTTCTCAGGAACAACTTCCACATTGGTGACGTAGCAATCAACATTGCATCCAACATGACCAACGTAGCAACCAGCATAGCAACCACCATATCCGCCTTAGCAACACCTTCCAGCACCGTTGTAATGTCTTGGAAACCACCTCCACAATAATGACCTAGCAAACAACATACATGTAGCAACCAACATGGTCAATGTCGCAACGAGCATGGCAGCCACCATATCTTACTTAATATCTTACTTACATACAGTATCAGTATCTTACTTAGTTACTATACTTATCTTACTTACTTTAAGCATTAGCATCAACTTCAATGGTTTAGCAACTATATCATGTTTTTTTTCTCTCTTATCTGATGTTTATGCAAAAAATGTCACTTTCATAAAACTTTTTTTACATTTTGCATGCACTACGTAATTTCCACGGAATTACAATTTCTAGTTATTTTTATTATTCCACATCGTTTTTCTGCGATTAATTCAGCATCAACCATTCAACATGTCAACGTCATTCAAACACCGTTGCGTAGCTCTGCAATTGGTGTGTTGGGCTGCTACTTTTCGTTTTTGCAACTTTTATACTTTTTGCGTATACTAACTTCTCTTTCAAAGGAGAGATTTGGCGTGTCTCAGTAGAATTCTGCAGGGCTTTACGTCATTTGATTCAGTACAAAATGACAAAAATCTATTCAGAAATGAGGAAGCTAGCTGTAATACTCTTAAGAACAGCTGCTGCTGGGGCTCTGTACTTCACTGGTTGGTCATGAGCTTCCTTTCTGCTCAGGTGAGTTCAGGTCTTACCCATCAGGTCCAACTGTCCACAGCTGGTCACTCATCTTTATGGAGTCCTTCCTTCCTGCTGTCCTCCCACATCACATCAGCTAAAGTGAGGGGAAACTGCGGAGAGTACATTATGATGCCATAAATAAAAAGTTTGTCATCTTAGTACTGTTTATTCTGTCACAGCTCACAGTTCACAAAAGCACATCTTTAGCCATGGCCTACTGATGAGGGTTTCTACCACATCCACACCTTGACTAGGACATCTACAAAACCCTTCACGGCTCCCTTGACTGCCGCAGCTAGCTATTCTCAATGCATTAGGTCAGTGTGTGTGTGTGTGTGTGTGTGTATGTGTGACAGTACATTGTAACTATAATGACCAAATGAAAAAAGTGTCATCTGTCATCTAGACATCTGTGCTACCATACAGTAGCTGAACTAGAACATGTTTAATGCATCTTTGAGCATCTTACCTTTTTAAGAAAATCACATGAATCCCTGCACCTTAGAGCACCAATAAGACTCACCCTGCTACATTCCACCCATTCCTGTTCTTTCTGACTGTACTAAAGATTATTGATTGTGAATGAATCAGATCAAACCTGTGGCATTTTGTACCAAATTGGCCTAGCACAGTAAAACCATAAATAAAATAATCATATGAAGGGAAATCATTACACAGGAAGTCAAAATGTTGACTATTCATGTCACAAAGAAATGTTTTAGACATTCAAACAAGAAGAGCACTTTCCTCTGTTGCCAGAGAAGGATAGTGGTTGTGTGTATATTTTGGTGTGCATTACTTTGACAGTTAAATAGAATATGGGAATTTTCAAAAGGCTTACTATATTAATTTAGGCTACTGCTCCAAACTAGGGTACAGAGCCTTGAGAAAATGACACTAAAGCACAGTAGATCCATTATGTAAGCTACAAGTGCGTAGTGCTTTAGTTGGCTACTGGTCTACATTGTAAGTAAGTATTGTATAAGCTAACATAAACTACTTTTGTCTTCATGAACCAACAAAAAAATACAATTTAGTAGGTAAATAAAGAGTTCCTACTAGAGACTCACCATAAAACTTCCGCTGAGACAGAGAGATGACTGACTGAAAAACAAAAGAACATTGGTATTTTGTAGAAAGGTATGTAAGTCTGGACCTGTACAGGAAAGACAGGTTTCACTTGGCAGCTCTCCAGCTATATTTATTTATTTATGTGTTTTTTGTTTATTT
This sequence comes from Sardinella longiceps, assembly GCA_027497455.2. Lineage (NCBI taxonomy): Eukaryota > Metazoa > Chordata > Actinopteri > Clupeiformes > Clupeidae > Sardinella > Sardinella longiceps. Next base: position 21,097,843 of record JAODXP020000022.1, on the reverse strand, counting down.
GTTTGCCTGTATAGTTTATATATTGATAGATAACTGCACAACAAGTCTGTATCTGTGATTACTGGCATGCACTCACATCAGTGAACAAACACAGTCTGACACAACAACAGTGTCTTTGTTCGCTGATGTGAGTGCATGCCATTAATCGCATGTGGGCAAAATACTGTGACTATTCCCTAAAGGGAAATCAAGACAGTTAAACCAGAAAGGGCAGAGCAGTAAAATTACAGAATGCCAGAATACTGATTTGATGTGCAGTTAACTATGAAAGAACAATATAAACAGTCATTCCGTAACATACTGTAGACTAGAAAGCCTACATGAAAAAGAGGAATGGATAAGTATTCCTAAATCTTGCTGCAAGACAAAATTTCAGGTGTTCAGTATTCAATTAAATTTTATTTATTGTGCACCAAACACAATACATACATTACAGCACTACACAGGCAGCACAAGGTGCACCCATGAGTAACACCCTAAAATTGACGGTCCCGACCCGGTTTGAACAAAATAATATTGTTCCTGAACTAGTTAATAACGTTCCAGGTCATTTGTAATTGTCGGACAAAGAAATGAAATGAGTATGCTTTCAAATTGGATACTAGTCACGATATTATCATTTGGTCTCTATCCTACATTGAGCATTATAAAAAAGCTAACAACTTCTCACTCAAACAAAAAATTATTATTTTGCAACAATATTCGTCATAACATTTTAAAATGAGTAAACAGATTAAACTAGTCTAAAAAATATATTTTTATGATTGATAGCCTATTGTATTCACCTCTAATAAAATCACTGAGACTTTTGAGTGCCTGCTCCTGGAATTGGTAAACTTCATTCTCCATGTATTGATTAAATGACAGGGGGTGAACCTCTCCATTTAACGGAAAACACAAATCCTCTCGAGAGCAAAAAAACAGCAGAACTGGTATTAATCGGTTATGTTATGTTTAATAATCGTATAAAAAATCAAAATCTGGAATACAATTCCAGAGTCCTCAAGGAACCTCCCCCTCTTGGGGCCCACTAACTTAGTAGGGGGCAGAGAGGCCTAACGCTATCAAGATGATACTGAGGACACAGTCACTGCATACTAGACACATGCTAAGTGTTTGAAACCTCTGAGCATAGAGGGGATTTCTGATAATTCTAATTTGTGTAAAAATGAATTAGTGAAGTCATTCAGGTCACAGAGTTTGCACTGGGCTCCAATGTTTTTTTTTTCCCAGATTGCATTGCAATTTAGAGTAAACTGCTATATTACATGAATAATACAGTAATATACTGTTGAGCTTTGACTGGAAACTTATAGCAAAGGTTTACAATGTGAATACAGTGCTGTTGAGATTTGACTGCTCACAATGAATATTTACAGGTAGCGATTAATTATGAAAGAAGTGGAGGTTTGGACAAGGGGCCTATCATGAAGCTGGACTACACTCCGGTGAACAATAGCCTATTGACTGCCTCTGGATTGTTGACAGCAGAGAGATTAAACTCTGGGTGGGAAAGGAGTTCAGCTTCTAGGGCGAACACATCGACAGGAGTACTTGCACAGCCACTGACAATGACACCCTTCGTACTATGACCACCTTAGCATCCCCCTTGCATATTTCTATGTTACAGAATCATTGTTTTATTCAGACAGACTTTTACTTGCTACCGCTCACTTCTTGCCTGTGCCTGTTGAGGTGGCCATTGGACACTTGGACAGGACAGTGCTTGTTTGTGTTTGATTGTGTGAATGTGTATCTCGTTATGGATGCTACGGGAGGCTTGAATTTCCTACAGGATGAATAACTACCATCTTCTCTTATTTTATTGGTTGTTGTTCACCTTTGAAAATCCCCATCTGGATGAATGAAGAACTTTTGCCCTATTTTTTCTTCAGATGTGCATTATACATGTCTGTATATTATTTATGGGGATTGTACACTACATATAGTTTCTTGTATTTTGTCTTGCTCTGGTATATAGGAATATGGCAAAAAAGACTTGAATGCTCTGTGAGAAATTTTAAACTGGGCTAAGCCTGCTCTGTCCTATGACTTCCCATTCATTTTTCAGGTTTCAATACAAAACATTAGCCTTAGATTGCATCTCTTTTTTTTTCATTATGAATGAGTCTTCAGAGTTGGAAGTTGAAGTTGAAAAATCACCAGGAAAACCACCTCTACAAACTTAAAATGCAAACACTAAATTTGCCACGATTACACCATGTATGACACCCTGTAAGTCATCTATTGCTGTGTTCCAAATCAGTTATGATTATTTTCGTCAAATACAAACGGGCAAACTTAAGCCTCCATCCTTTAATAAGGTGTAGATTTTTTTATCAGTGTGCTAACCATTGAGTGTGCATGTCAATAGATACAGAAATGTATTACCCCATAGGCAACTCTGGTGTCTATTAGTTTCCAGAACATGGTATACACAACATGACATACATACATTATATAAATAGTCAGACAACTTCTGCAATCTTGATGATTTGGGCCTTAATGAGACATTATCTGTTAAATTTAATTGTTAACTGGACAACATCTGTTAGAAATATTTAACCCTGTCCACTTCACCACTACACAGTGTCAAGTCTGAATTAGGGCTGTCTACTGGTTAAGTGAGTTTTGGTCAAACTACATAGCCTACTTCAATCACCCAGTTTATTAAAAAAAAAAAAAAAAAGTCACATTAATTATAGTAATCCTGTTCCAAACTACTACAGACACCAATGCTGTTAGTAATGTGGCCTCAAGAAAACCAAAGTAACAGTAATTGGCCTCTGCATCGTCTATTTTTCTAAGTGGTCTCAGGGCCGGTTCTAGGCATAGACAAACGAGGCGGTGGCCTAGGGCACCAAATATCAGGGGGGCATCACAATACATTTCTCACTTTTTTTCTTCAGTTTTTCTTTTATATTTTTAGAAAAGGGGGGGCAAAACTCAAATCTGGCCTGGGGCACCAAAAAGGCTAGAACCGGCCCTGAGTGGTCTAGTCTATGTGAGAATAAGTTCAAACTATAAGCTAAACTATATTTGTCTAAAGATGCCTACATCAACTGATAATAGATTCAATTTTTAGTCGTTTGGAAGAGCAAGAAGAAACTCACCGTGAAACTTCATTCTTCAGGACAGTGACTAATCTGACTGAGGCAGAGGTGTGAATTGAATCTTACTGTAGAGGTCACTTCCTTGAGCCCCTCACAAACTGTTGCATAAGAACAATTCTGCCCCCTGTTGGTCCACCCCTCTGATAGGACAGGATGTGTGTGCTAATATTGTTGCATTCAGTTTACAGTGAGATGGTTTTGTTTTTTCTCCAATTACCAATATTAAATTCCCCTTGGGTAGAGACAATGAGTGATACTGCATCACTAGTGTGGGGGGTCCAAGTGCCCAAACAATGGGAACAAATCTACTTCCGAGTCATGTGTTGCTCAGCAAGTCTCACCAAAGCTCTGCATCTCATTTCACAAGACATTGCACCAAACACATGAATTGAAATTCACATCATTGTGTTACTTGTGCACAATAAATTGCAAATGCTTTGTTGCATCCATGCAAAAAGTGGTGTACCATCTGTTCCAAACAATCTCTCACATACACTACAGTGCCATTTACAACAGACAATGATTTGACAATTGTACTAAAGCTGCTGAGAAAAACTGTGTTTCACCTGCAATAAAAGACTTCCTCCTATCCCATCTCAGGGTCTGTGAGAACCTAGTGAGTTTGTGAATGCCATAGATATGTAAACATATAGACACAACACTGAAGAGGTGATGGATAGTGGACGACTGTCAGAATTCATATCATTTTGTGACTTTAGAAAATATTTAATATTCAAATGTTTATACTTAAGCTAGAATAGTGTAATAACATAGACAACATTATGTTCTTTATTAATGTCAATTTATTAAGCTATTATAAAACAAAAGCAATTGACCAAAGCACTGTCAAATAAAACAAAAAAGCGGAACAAAAAAAAGAGAGAAAATATTATACAATCATATTATGATTATTATTGATTATTGTTCCATCATGCTTTTTGTTTAAATAGCAATCAGTCAATATAAAGGTTATGGGTTATGAAACTTGGGCCAAGGACTCATCATAGAGCAGAACATTTTCCAAGGACCTAATGGCAACACAAATTTAGGCTTTGGATACTTCACTTTTTAAAAAAAGTGCAAATACCTCAATTATGTCAAATGGAGGGATACTGTGTAAAAAACACTCCTCTGACATTAGCCTTTCTATAATGTGTGTCTAACAGGCCTGGAGTAGCCTATCAATCACACACTGCTTCCCCCATCCACTAATCGCATGGCTCTTTCAAATAAGTTTGACCTGGGCTTCAAACTAGCTGGTGAAATGTGAACTTGCTCAACCCCCTGTCTTTGTCCTGTTGTGGCAGTTTGTTAACATTGTGTGTTCTTACTAGCCTGACAAGCCACACTATAACATAAAATGTATAATCTGGCCACGATCAACAGATCATTGCGTTGGATTCTTTCAAACTGAGTACCATGCAATAGGATAGCGATACAACGGCTACAACCAATCAGAGCAATGAACAAGCCGATTCAAACAATGATAAACCCGTGTAAATTAGTGTTGTGATTGGCTAAACACAACCGTCTGGCTAAACACCACCATCTGAGTACAACCTATGACTCATGGCTAGGCATTCTTGCTGAGCAAAGCAATTTCCTACTGGTACACACACACACACACACACACACACACACACAATTGAAAAATTATATTTCACTAAGGGTCTCGTCACTGTATGGTGCATTTATCCTTCTTCTGCTCAATGGTGCAGTAACTTCCTCTATTCACTGCCACCATCTTATCAATCTTATCAAGCAGCTCTCTGACCTGAGTGTGATTATTTCTGTCTTCATTGTTAAAGACATGGTATCTCCCATGGCACCAATCAACTAACTCTCTAAGAGGTGTGCATTTACTTAAAATTTCATCAACAGTGAGCCCTTTCTCTTCCAAATAGTCTCCATGAGTGAACAACACTATTGTGTACTTGGCTAACTCTTCACCAGAAATACTCTTAATGTGCCTCACTATTGCCTGATCCTCCCATATGAATCTGGACAAACTGAGAACCAGCAGAAACACATGGGGCGGAGAATCCACAAAGCTGTATAGCTCAATCACATGACTGTAATCTTTATCTAACAGGTTTCCTGGTGTGTCAGTCACAAACAGCCGCCTCCCATCCGCCACTCCCTCTCCTACTGTGTAACGGATGTTTCCAGTAAACAACTCTTTCCCCAGGATGGTGTTTCCTGATTCACTCTTCCCCACTCCTGCCATTCCCAGCAGCACAATCCTCAGGCTCTCTGGGGAAAAACACACACACACACACACACACACACACACACACACACACACACACACACACACACACACACACAGAACACACACACAAACACGCACACACACAGAACACACACACACACACACACACACAAACACAAGACACAGAACACACACAAGATTGTTGTGATTACAGTGTAACACACTATACCTCTCCTACTGCCCACTGTACCTCTCACTTCTGATACTGATACTATTTCTGTCATACAGATTGAACATAACAATGCATGTTTACAGTTAATACATTTTTTACCAATTACAAAGGTTTTCATGACACACATGTTGTCATGAAATCCAGAAATGCACATTTATCTGAAATACAGTTTGCATTTAAACAACATTTTTACCTGTTCTAAAGATTTTGCAATTTGGTTTGCTTTGACGTCCGTTGCTCAGTACAGTGGACACCCTGATGTTGTAGTATATTCCATACTGTAGCCCAGTAATGGTATGATGGGGAGCATCTCTGGAAATGGTGTTTATGTGTTTCTGATCTCTGAAGAACTCCAGCAGGTAAGACACCTGGTCCACTCCAGCTGGTTTGGTCCACCGAAGAGATGCTTTTAGTGATCTCACATCCACAGTGAGATTCTTTGGGATTGGAACCTCTGCAGAAATGATAAGGGTAAAAAGTAGTAGATCAGAGTTACAAGTGCTAATTATTACTACAGGGCATTACTACTTTTTACAGCATGCCTTAGTATGCATCACTTACAGTCATTTCCTGAATACACAGTAAGTAAACAAGCCACACAAGACCATTGGTGTGTTCCAATATTCATACTTCCATGAGTACACTTCAATGGAGTTCACTAGTCTCCACACTTACTTACACCTAACTATGGTAACGCTTTAATTTACAGCCCCTAAAGTACGATGTAGGTATTAGTATAAGAATTGTGTAACAAAAAAGTAGCAAGGGACAAATTACTGAGTACTTACAGCGTAAGTTTGCTGGAATAATACACATTAACGCTTTATTTTACAGCCCATGAAGCACTGGGTAAGAATAAGTAAGAACAACGTAACAAAATATAGCTTTATGTGTCATACAGCCATAATTACAAAATAAGTGGGGTAGCCTAGATGCAGTAGCCTATAGAAAAAGCAGGGTTGAATGCCTTCATTTTACAGCCCGCAAATCCAATATTAGGGTGTAGTTACAAGTAGTTTAAGGGGTATTTACATGTAGGTAATTCCACTGTGCTTGTTATTTACTTTTCAGTAGGGTAGCCTACCTAAGTAGTGTAGCATACATAGGCAAGGGCAACAGTTTGAAAAAGATGCAATTTATTTACAGTCATGGAAAATGAAACTAAATATTCTGTTGCATGAAATGAAACGTAAAAACACAAAACATATGAACATGACAGGAAGTAATTCTGCTAAACAAAAATAGCAAGGGAAGGCTATCACAGGGAGGTTGAACAAACCAAGATCTTAAAGTTAACAATGAACCATCACAAGTGTCTTGAAGTGTCTAGCCTAAACGAGAGGGGCGACGCGACCGCATTTAAACATGCGTCTTTACAGATATCCTGCTAGGTCTATGTATGCACGGGGACTGAAAACTGAAAATCAACACACCAGACCTTGCTTGTTTGCAAAGGAATGCATCACTGCAAAGTGCACATGCATACAGACATACCTCTTAGATTATTGACAAATCAATCAGGAGAATACTGCTGTCTATTTGGTTGGTTGTTTGCAAAATCGCAACTACCTTGTAATTATTTTGTCGTTATTACAACATTACAGCTTACCCATGCTCTTTTAAATTAGTCCTCCGGTCAAATTAATGTATGCATTTTAGGAGGCGGTGTTGGACAGATTAAGCAGCTAATTTCCCATAATGTGTGTTTTTCCAGCAAATTTACACTGTAAGTACTCAATAATTTATTGTTACACCATTCTTACCTATTACTTATCCAGTACTTCTGGCTGTAAATTAAAGCATTACCCACATTATTCAAAAGTTCAGTGCAGTTCCAAACCGAATACTTCATGGTGCACTTTCCGGAAATTACAGGTACATGTTGAGCTAGCAGCTAGGTAACTGCCAGTTAGTGGCTAGGAGATAGTAAGCTAAATCTGTTAAACCAGGATAGAACAACAACTGTAACTACAAACGTGGTGTTGTACATGCACAGTATCATACATTTTTAAAGTATTTATTTGGGTTTTGCATATATTGAACAATAAACATTATGTCCGTAAGGTTCGTGTGAACAACTATGACACTATAAAACTCTCCTGAAATGGTCAAATGTATGGTGTGAAAACCAAAATTTACATATCACAATGTATTCAATTAGATAATTCCATGGATAGAAGAAAGAAAGAAATCAATGTACAATGTACAAAAAGAAAGAAATCAATGTACAATGTATTAACCTTGGTTAACTGAGTGTGTGTGAGGGCATGTGTGCGTGTCAACACACAGTATGAATAAGCTGCAATTTATATGATGGACCAGAATAATGGACATATCCAGCTGACAGTAGGCTATTGCTATGAGGGCCAGTATGGTCTCTCACCTGTGCACACAGATGCCTTCACAGAAGGGCCCTGGTGTCCATCTGCACTAAGGGAGGCCACAGCAAAGTGGTACATCTCTCCTGGAATCAGATCTGTCACCTCCAGAACCAAACCTGTTACTGTGAAGAAGCGCTGCTCTTGACCTCCCCCTCTCCTGGTTACTCTGTAGCTCTGAGGTTCAGGAGCGCCCTCTGGTGGTGACCAGCTTAAAGTCACAGAAACTGGATGTACTGAAGTAAACTGAATAGGGCCAGGTGGAGGAACACCTGGAAATGAAAACTGCTCATGAATGCACTGCAGACAAATCCAAATTGTAATTATTGTGACATAGCTTTATGACAAAACAAACTCAATAAACTGAAATACTAGAATTGTAGACTTCATAAACAAATCATACCTTCCCTGATAAAAGAGTCTAACTGTGTCTCTTGAGGGTTCTGTATAAAAAAAACATCAAAACAAATTTGATTACTAATCAGCACAATAACAGTCTGTTGATAAGGAAAGTATAAGAATAAGGGGTATTGTTGCCTCTTCAGCCATATGCACTATCATGTAGCCAGGTTATAAAACTGACCCGTTGTACTACACTTCATTTTGTACAGAGGGTTTGGAAATTTGGTAGTGATAGTAATTAAATCAGTATACCAAAAATTATGTAAAGAGCCAGTCGGACGACGGTTTAGAAAAGATCCGGAACAGTGTTTATTAACAAAAAGCAAAACAAAGACCATGGTGCACCAAGGGAGAGACAGCACGCTACCCACAAAAATCCATCAGCTCTGCTGCTCTAGCTAAACAGGAAGTTTCCTAACTATTTATACAGCCCAGGTCGACTGAATATGATGTTGGACTTCCTCAGTTGATGTGGACCCAATGTGTGGACCCCACAAAGTCAGACTGGTAACGCTTTAATTTACAGCCCGTGAAGTACTGGGTAAGTATTAGGTAAGAATGGTGTAACAAAAAAGTATCAAGGGATAAATTACTGAGTACTTACAGTGTAAGTTTGCTGGGATAACACACGTTCACGCTTTATTTTACAGCCCGTCAAGTACTGGGTAAGTACAGCTAAGAACAACGTAACAAAATAGAACTTTATGTGTAATATTGCCATAATTTCAAAATGGGTATAGCCTAGATGCGCAGTATAGCCTACAGGAAATGCATGCGTTGATTCACTTCAATTTACAGCCCCCACATCCAATATTAGGGTGTAGTTACAAGTAATTTTGGGGTATTTAGGTCATTCCACTGTAGGCTACTTGTTCTTTACTTTTCAATAGGGTAGCCTACCTAAGTGGTGTACAGTAGCATGCATAGTGAGAGGCAACAGTTTGACAAAGATGCGTTTTATTTACAACATGGAAAATTAAACTAATAATTCCTTCGCATGAAATGAAACTAATAAATCCCTCGCATGAATAATCACTTGCGCTGATTAATCCACTCCAAATGAAACAAGACTATTTCTCTGAACTCGCAGGAGATTTTACCCTACATCATTCGCGGTTGTCTGTGAGCCTCTATATAAATAAGGTAGACTTTATTTCATTAGTTTAACGCTGAACAAATAACTTAGTGATTAAACAACACAGTTGCTGTCGTTGAGAGATAATCTATATCTGTTTGCAATACCGCTCTCTGCCTCCACGCACCTTCTGCATAGATAGGAAGCGCACACTGATTCTACACCACTTAGGTAGGCTACCCTATTGAAAAGTAAAGAACAAGTACAGTGGAATTACCTAAATACCCCAAAACCACTTGTAACTACACTCTAATATTGGATGTGGGGGCTGTAAATTGAAGTGATTCAACACATGCCTTTCCTGTAGGCTATACTGTGCATCTAGGCTACCCCTTATTTTGTAATTATGCCAATATTATACATAAAGTTCTATTTTGTTACTTTGTTCTTACCTGTACTTACCCAGTACTTCACAGGCTGTAAAAAAAAAGCATGAACGTGTGTTATTCCAGCAAACTTACGCTGTAAGTACTCAGTAATTTATTACACTATTCTTACCTAATACTAACTAATACTTACCCAGTACTTCAGGGGCTGTAAATTAAAGTGTTACCCATCCGGGCACTGGACCAGTAAGGACATGATATACTGCCTTATCTGTGATGATGGAACAGCAGGAACAGAATGACTTCAGAACATATCTCATGGAAAGACAGTTGAGTCAGGCCAAGCTCAAACATAAAGGCATAAAAAGCATATGGTTATGCAAATATTAATTATACAATTTATATGAAATTATCTGAGAAATGATTCCTTGCTGGTGGCATGGACTCAGTAAAACTGATCTCGACAGACAACCTCCTTTGATTTACAGATATTCTTGCCGAGTATTGCCCAGTAAACCATTCATATTCACCAATCACAAGTCCCTATATGACATTTCACACACTGGCTGACACACTGACACACTGGCTGAGCAAAACAATTTGCTACTACTAGGCGTCAACTAGGTGCAGGGTGGGCCTATGGATCATTCTGAGTGAAATCAAGCTGTGGTTAACAGGTCACCCTCTCAGAGAATTTTTTGTTTGTACACCCAACCTATGCATAAATCTCCCAAAGCTCTGAAAATGGCTACAGTATTTACCTTTCAGGGCTTTTTGTTCAAAAAGTAAGTGAGGAAATTCAAGAGTTTTCTCCCAGCCATATATGGATTTTGCAATTCTGTTTGAAGAACTTAAGTCAAGGGAGCACGCTCAACACTCGGCGTTATATACACTGGGTGCTTAAACTTTCTGGATGAAATCCAATACTATATACAGACTTGAATAAATCAAGCACTCAACAGTGTTTGACATTTTGACGTTGGAAACGTCTTATTCATTGATTAAAAAAGTCAAACACAACTGTTGAGTGCTTGCTTTATTCAAGTCTGCAATCCTGTTTGTGCAATAACTTTTGTTGATGAAGTTATCATACTGACACAGCATTTTTTTGGTTTGACTAGGTTTGATTTTTAAAAAGGCTGTTGTCATGAATCATTTACTATCTGAGGATCATCTGTCTAGTGTTAGAGTGAGTGTCAAGGGGGTTAGGGTTAAGATAGGGCATTTTAGGTAGTGCTGCCTGAAAAGTGCCTTTTGGGTCCAAAACACCATTAAGCGAAATTTACAGCAAAGGCTTACAGTGCAAGTTTTGTCTGACTTTACCTGTTCAATGACATCATGATCCCTGTGACTGTACAGTAAGCAGCGTGAGCAGATTTCTGATTGGTCGGTCCTGCAGTAGAACTCCAGCTGTCTGTGATGTTCCACACAGAGGTTCTGATTCTGGAGGTCCTGTAGCTGGTGTCTCTCCAGGTCTGGAGATGTGTAGTGTTCCCTCACATGAGTCCCACAGTAGGAGGCCATGCAAGTCAGACATCTCTTCACAGCTGTCTCAGAGCAGCAGACATCACACTGCTCCCACACACCTGATACACTGCAAAGAGACAATAAATTAATTGAGTAACTCTAGGGGAGATGGCAAATGAGCAAAATCAATACAATGGTTGTGTGCTTTAGAGGAAAAATCTGGTGTAAAGATTAGGTCATACTGTACATTGAGCATTGGATGTGCTTTGAGAGAGAGTTTTTGTTATTTCAACCAAAAGACTGAAAATGGCAATGTGTCATTTTACCGATACAATACACTATTTTTAAAATCATTGAAAAGTTCCAACAGACAAACCAAAGGGTCCCTAACTCTGCAAGTGCACAGACAGATTCTAGACGCTTGTTGAGGACATCTTTCCTACCCCGAGACTGATCCAGATGGGGGGTATGCAGAATCCCTCGATCCACAGCTGAGGGAATCACGAAAACCAGTCAGATATGCAATAAAAAACAAAATAAATGGATACAAATGAGCACTGGTGAATTCAAAATTAGGTGGGAACACAAAAGTGACATCATGCCCATGTGTCTTTAGGTATGCAACCAATATTATTGTGGAGGAAATATCCGGAGTCAATCAGTCCATATACCTGTTCTTTTATGTGTCAATTTCTGTAAGAATCATGTGGGTGGTGATACAACCCATTAGTATAATTCTGTGACCACATACATCCCTTTCTCCATTTGGGACGGGTCAACACGATACCTTAATGTATTAATGTAGCTTAATGTAGGCCTGAGAAAGAGCAATAGTTTGAAACGTTGTACACAAAATAAGAAATTCAAAAGGGAACAAGATTTGATGTGCGGTGTTACTATTGTTGATGATACAACCCCCCCTTCATTTTCCTTTGAATTTTTTAATGTCAATAAATAACATGTCTAAAAAGAACAGAACAGTGTATAACAGTATGTTGAGAGTCGTTCGAATTGAAAATTCGGTATTTCGCCTTCAAATGGCCTTAATCATGCCATTCTGAAATTTTGCCACATAAAAGTTGATTAATATACTTTTCATTTATGTTATTACTTTGGTGGCAAATTGAAGGCACTGTCCATGAGGGTCTCTACAAAATTTTACCTCTACATTTTTGCACCATTTTCATGTGCCTCTCACAGTTTACATGACACTCATTAATATTGGCAAATCCACAAAAAAGTCAACCTCACCATTTAAATTAAGTCTTTTTCTGTGTTCATTGAGGTGTACTGTTTGGTATGAATGGAATAATATTTACGTTTCTCTGTAACGTTCACAGACTTTAAAGGAGAACTGTAATCTTCCCTAACAGCTTGTCCATTTCTTGTCACATCCATAAGGCAAATTGAAAGGCTCATATATTGTGAAATACTGCTAGGCTTGCAGGGGTTATAGCATTTTGTTGAACTTTATAAGTTTTCTTTTTTTGCTTTTTGTTTTTTATTTGTCCTCCTGATGGCACTGTTTTCAAAGGTATGTGATTTATGCAGTTAATAAATGGTATTTAATTGATAATAAAGCAAAATGCCTTTAAGATATTTACACTACAAATAGTTTAGATAGATGTGAATATAATAAAAATAGTTTCAACGTTTTTAACTGGCACACAGAGATATGGCCCCCTACACTTCGACATTTTCATAACTGCACCAAAAAAACATCCACTCCATCAGTACTTAAAAATGTTATAGCCGCAACCAATTATTTTTCTAAAAGAGGATGTTCCAATGTTCATGTCTTTATGATTAAGCAAGGTTACATTTTTGCACAAGCAGTGGGAGGCCCTAAAACAAGGCTCCAAGAATTATAAGTTGATGTTTGAATGACCACCTGGCTGTCAGTTGAGCTAGCGACCATCATAAAATTTCCACCTTTCCTATGAGTCCCTGTTTTTTTTTTTGTTGTTTTGTTTTGTTTAGGAAAGGTCCAAAATACTTACCGGTAAATTGTTATTTTTATCTAGGGCTGCAGCTATCGAATATTTTTGGAATTGAGTATTCTGACGATTATTTTCACGATTAATCAAGTAAACGGATAAAACTTAGTTTTGTGGTTTTAAATAGCAATGTTGATAGTATGTCATGAAACATGAAAGCCCTGGTAAAATGACTAAGCCATTGTCTAATTTCCTGCCCCATAAAAAGGTTTTATCCCAACTCTTTAATGTAAAAAAGACAGAAACTTTGGCCAAGGCTATTGGCTTCTAAAGTCAGTGCATGTGTCATCTGACATAGTAGGCTAATAATTAGGCTTACATTGTCTACAACACATGGCACAATCATTACTGAAGCTATTTCTAACCATTCCCATGTACCTACAGTATGCACGAAGTCTTACAGAAACTGACTCTTAAGGCTAGTGAGTTGCTAGGTATCAGAACGGTTGTATTTTGGTACAAAGTAGACTGAATATGTGAAATTGCAGCTAACTCTAAAAGATGTGTGGCATATGGTTACTCTCTGCCAACTCGGTCAGTGTGTCAGTTTCTTGTGGAAATGTCTTGTGGTAATGTCAGTATTGTCTATTGTCTATGTGTGTATAACAGCTTTTTAACCTGCAACCAAATCTACCTTCGGGTACAAATAAAGTTACCTAACCTAACCTAACCTAAAGTATGGGGAAGTATGGAATTTGATTTTAGTATTTTCCAGTCTGAATAAGTATGGAAAACAGAAAAGATGATATGGAATGATGTGATTCCAGACAATTGGAGGTATTATTAAAACATAAATTCTGGTTGGGTACAGATCCTAAATGGCAAAATGTGTGCTGATTTAGATCATACAATGAGTGCACAATAGGCCACAGTCAGATGTCTTTCGGTATGTGTGCCATTGGCAGACCTTGGGCTCCTTTGCAGTGGTGGCAATCAGTCAGTAGTGGTCAGTCCTTTCTGCCCAGTATACACACGCTATTTTGGTGCAACTGCCTAGCCTAGTCAAAATTTCCAAATGTAATCGCAGGGTTTCAGTCAGATGATCACAGGATCGTGAAAAATTCGAACTGGTGGACAGGCAGTGCAGGCAAGCATAAACATCAGCATAACAACAGCGATGGAGGACACGTAGACAATATTGCACATACACGCATATTGATTTTTTTTCTTTTTCATTTCTCACCTTTATGGGCGATTACCTTAGGTACTCGACAGTAACCTTTCCCTTCTCTCGGTTAGACCGATTGGAACATCCAAAAATGGCACAAAACAAGCATTTTGGACAAAAAAGTCGAAGACAAAACACAGTGCTTTCAATGGCTCCAACTCCAGGTAGCCCAGCTGAGGTTCGTGCACTTAGAAAAATACGGAAGAATGCTCAGAAAAAATACAGAAGTGACGTCAAGTGAAACCCAGCTATTGATAGGTTAAGCAACATGTTAAGTCAGTCCATGAGAGAAGAACCTTATGCCACTGATGGCTACTGCTGCCAAAGTCTCTGTTGTCAATTCAGCTTGTTAAGTAGGCCACATATGAACTAGCAAAGGTTTGACAAAATTGACCAAGCTCTGCTATATTGCCTACCTTTTCCCTTCCCTGCCGAAGGTAGGTGGGGGATCTCTTGACGAATCACTCCTCATGGATGGACCACTGGACACAGTGGAGCCTGGTCCCTTGTACTGGTTCCTGTAAGAATTGGATTGTTAAAATGACTCTGCTACAGCAGCCTCAGCAGATTGTAAAGAGCTCAGCTTACCCATCAGGCCTCTTTGGTCTACCTGCCGACAGCTGGTCATCCTCTGGCTCCTCAACAACAAGGTCACTCATCTTCAGAGGCGGACGAAGTACTCAATTTCTGTACTCAAGTGAAAGTATAGATACACCAGGACAAAAATTACTCCACTGCAAGTGAAAGTTGCCAAGTCAAATGTTTACTTAAGTGAAAGTACAGAAGTACTTGCTTTTAAAAATACTTAAGTACAAAGTATTTCTATATTTATGTGTTATTTAATACCTATTTTGTCATTGATCCGGGTCCACAGACTTAAGATGAAATTAAATGGAAGGCCATCTTGTTGGAAGGAAAAAGAGCATGAATTGTTTTACCAAATATTTTTGCACTTTGTCCTATTGATTGTTTTAGTGAGACAATTTTCTGTAAAATGGTTCTGACCATTTGCAAGTTTCCTTGTCAATCAAGACTTAAAAATAAAATTATTTCTAGGTCCTATCCGTTAGACTTGTAAACAATTAGGCTATGTGGTTTTGAAGCTCAGAAAAATATCTTTTGCGTTTATTCCCATTTTAGTGATTAGATTTAGTGATTTGTGTAGGTCTAGATACGGTGGCCCGGAAGTGCAACAGACATTTACAAGTTTGAAAACAAAATTACATTTGAATTATACACTTACATCTTTAAAAAAACAAATTCCTATTTCATGAAACACATTAACAAATTAAAAAAGAGCTTTTACATATTACAACGCACATTAACAAGTTCCAAAACAAAATTACATTTGCATCACACACTTACATCTTTAAAAAACGAATTACTATTTCATAAAACACATTAACAAATGTAAAAAAAAAAAAAAAAAATCTACAATACACAAAACATTGTTTTCAATGATCTGACGAAACACCATTTATACAAAACACATTAACATGTTTGGAAACAAAATTACATTAAGAATACATCTCACAGACATGAAAAAAAAACATTTCATTAAACACATTTGCAAATGTGAAAGAAAAAATCTACAATACACAAATCATTTTTAAATGATCTGACAAAACACAATTTATACAAAACACATTAACAAGTTTGAAAACAAAATTACATTTAGAATACATCTTACACACATTAAAAACACAAAAAAACAAATTACCATTTCATTAAACGCATTTGCAAATGTGAAAGCAAATTAACAAAACACAAAACACAAAAGCAAACTGCGAGTCAAAATTACATTTCACCAAACACAAACGCAAACTCCAAAAACACATTACATCAACTAAATTTCTTACGGAAATAGATCGACCTAAAAGCGGAAGCAGGAAGTGGCGACGCAGAAAGGGATTCCAGTTAGGTGGGAGCCAGCGGGAGCTGAGCTGCCATAGAGAGAGGCTCCCATGAAAGCAGCAAACTCAAACATCTGTGGGGGCTCTGACAATACAATAGTATATAATATTTTACTGACAAAGAAAGTTATCATAAGTGGGGATGAAACCGAGCTATGGGAGGTGGAACCTTTTATGGAGTTGCCAGCGCGATCCCGCTGGGAAGCGCTTGTTAGGGGGTGTTTTTGATCGTCTTTTTTTGTGTGTTAGGCTATTGCCTTATTGGCATGCTGTTATTATGTTCTTTGATGATAAAGGGTTACTGTATGCT
The DNA here is from genome assembly GCA_027497455.2 of Sardinella longiceps. Classification (NCBI taxonomy): domain Eukaryota; kingdom Metazoa; phylum Chordata; class Actinopteri; order Clupeiformes; family Clupeidae; genus Sardinella; species Sardinella longiceps. Next base: position 21,081,190 of record JAODXP020000022.1, on the reverse strand, counting down.
TGCGCAGTTGCAATGTATAGGCTGTAAACATAAGCCAATGTCTTAATTGATCGTTAACCATGATTTGATTGTGACCGATAGTAGGCTATGTTACCGTGCATAGGCCTAACTGTCGGGTTCGCCTCTGATGCAAGAGGATCTAATGATGGTATGTTATATTGCCTATAGGCCTTGCCCCTGTTTATTTTCAGTTTGATCAGTATTTTGTTTGTTTAGTTTGTTTGTTAAATTGTTATGTTATGCACCCCACCGGTGGCCTAATATAAAATAAAAGAAAGACGTCTGCATTATTCCGTTTCCATGCCTTGAGTCTACCACCCACCGGACACACTCCGTTACAATGCCACTGAAAATGTGGCCACTTGCAATGTCGACCTGCTCTCACCGACTCGTTTCGGTTTTAGCCTACAAGTAGCATATTCACCGAAATGAATAAGTGCCAGTTCACCGTTGTGCATAACATTCAGCCAGAGGTCCGGGAGAGAAAGAGAGAGAGAGAGAGAGAGAGAGATTGTCAACTTGTTACATTGTAAGGTCAGTGCTTGCTTCCCATTACATTCAAAAGTCCACAAAGCCTTTACTGAACTCCTGCGCCGTTGCGCAGACTGGAGAACGACAAAAAATAAATAAATAAATAAATAAATCATGGGCTCCCACGACGATGGAATCATAACTCGAACCCTGAGGAGGGTCATTCAACTGGCTACTTGACACACGTAGAGACACTGTGATCTGTGAGCGACATTGGGTGCTTTGGAAGGCGCTTATATTGTATTGCTATTCATCATGTTTTGGCCGTTTTGCGGCGTGATCCTCCGCTTCGTGACACCCTTCTGTGGCACCTGTGGACGCTCTCTGGATTTCCGATATATGGCCAGACCAAGTGGATGATCTCCTCAAGAAATATTTCAATGAGGGTCACACTTACGGCGTGATATTGGACATGCTGGAGACGATGCACCGCGTGAAAATAAGTTTGCGGACCCTTAAAACAAATATCAGGGTATCGGCGGAAGAATGCATCCCAATGTCGCTCACAGATCACAGTGTCTCTACGTGTGTCCAGTAGCCAGTTGAACGACCCTCCTCAGTGTTCCAGTTATGAATCCATCTTCTTGGGAGCCCATGAATTATTATTATTTATTTATTTTGTCGTTCTCCGGTCTGCGCAACGGCGCAGGAGTTCAGTAAAGCTTTGTGGACTTTTGAATGTAATGGGAAGCAAGCACTGACCTTACAATGTGACAAGTTGACAATCTCTCTCTCTCTCTCTCTCTCTCTCTCTCTCGGACCTCTGGCTGAATGTTATGCACAACGGTGAACTGGCACTTATTAATTTCGGTGAATATGCTACTTGCACGAAATCCTCAATAAAGTTTACATCATGTGCAGCATGATCGGAATAGCCTGGTTAAAGCAATATAGGGGAGAGAGGTTGACCTAGGGAGAGCCGCGCATTGTCTACTGTCTGGAGCTACAGTAGGCTTATGTTTGGGCTTTAATGAAGTAGGCTAGGCTAAAACCGAAACGAGTCGGTGAGAGCAGGTCGACATTGCAAGTGGTCACATTTTCAGTGGCATTGTAACGGAGTGTGTCCGGTGGGTGGTAGACTCAAGGCATGGAAACGGAATAATGCAGACGTCTTTCTTTTATTTTATATTAGGCCACCAGCGGGGTGCATAACATAACAAATTAACAAACAAACTAAACAAACAAAACACTGATCAAACTGAAAATAAACAGGGGCAAGGCCCACAAACTAGGCAATATAACATACCATCATTAGATCCTCTTGCGTCAGAGGCGAACCCGACAGTTACGCACGGTAGCCTACTATCGGTCACAATCAAATCATGGTTAACAATCAATTAAGACATTGGCTTATGTTTACAGCCTATACATTGCAACTGCGCAAGCATACAGTAACCCTTTATCATCAAAGAACATAATAACAGCATGCCAATAAGGCAATAGCCTAACACACAAAAAAAGACGATCAAAAACACCCCCCCTAACAAGCGCTTCCCAGCGGGATCGCGCTGGCAACTCCATAAAAAGGTTCCACCTCCCATAGCTCGGTTTCATCCCCACTTATGATAACTTTATTTGTCAGTAAAATATTATATACTATTGTATTGTCAGGGCCCCCACAGATGTTTGAGTTTGCTGCTTTCATGGGAGCCTCTCTCTATGGCAGCTCAGCTCCCGCTGGCTCCCACCTAACTGGAATCCCTTTCTGCGTCGCCACTTCCTGCTTCCGCTTTTAGGTCGATCTATTTCCGTAAGAAATTTAGTTGATGTAATGTGTTTTTGGAGTTTGCGTTTGTGTTTGGTGAAATGTAATTTTGACTCGCAGTTTGCTTTTGTGTTTTGTGTTTTGTTAATTTGCTTTCACATTTGCAAATGTGTTTAATGAAATGGTAATTTGTTTGTTTTTTTTAATGTAAGATGTATTCTAAATGTAATTTTGTTTTCAAACTTGTTAATGCGTTTTGTATAAATTGTGTTTTGTCAGATCATTTAAAAATGATTTGTGTATTGTAGATTTTTTCTTTCACATTTGCAAATGTGTTTAATGAAATGTTTTTTTTTCATGTCTGTGAGATGTATTCTTAATGTAATTTTGTTTCCAAACTTGTTAATGTGTTTTGTATAAATGGTGTTTCGTCAGATCATTGAAAACAATGTTTTGTGTATTGTAGATTCGTTTTTTTTTTTTGTTTGTTTTTTTTTACATTTGTGAATGTGTTTTATGAAATAGTAATTAGTTTTTTAAAGATGTAAGTGTGTGATGCAAATGTAATTTTGTTTTGGAACTTGTTAATGTGCGTTGTAATATGTAAAAGCTCTTTTTTCATTTGTTAATGTGTTTTATGAAATAGGAATTTGTTTTTTTTAAAGATGTAAGTATATAATGCAAATGTAATTTTGTTTTCAAACTTGTTAATGTCTGTTGCACTTCCGGGCCACCGTATCTAGATAATAATAAAAAAAGAAATGTAAGGTGAACAGCACAAAGAATTTTCAGCATTATCTACCAGTGCCATCTAGCCTGATGCGATGCCATCCTACATACCTCCACTAAACAATTCTATCTCCATACGTAGTCTGGCCCAAGCCCCCCTAGCTCCCATTCCCTCGGTTGCTCGACAGTTTAGCCAATCAGCTCACATTTAAGAGCGAAGTCTCAGAATTTTGTAGTCCTAGCATAGGAACGCGTTTGTTATTCTCGCCCCTACTTTCGAATGACACTCACAAAATTGGTACATGACATTACCATCCATGATCTTGAGTATTTATTGCCACTACGATGTCAAAATAGATCAGAACTTGCCAGAGAACGCGGAAGTTGTAGGCGTGAGAGCCAGGTGAGAGAATACGGCCTATCCAAACGGAAACCTATTTCAATTGCATTGGGCCAGACTGTATGACATAGTCAACAGTCGGCTTTCGCCCAGGCTAAGTGCCATCATGAGTTTGTTAAGACTAGAGTTAAGACTACATAACAGTATGATATAGTATATATAATATAATTATTAAGTCTCAATGTAACTAGTACTTCATGCCCAATTCCAAATGTAGTGGAGTCAAAAGTACAATATTTGTCTTCAAAACGTAGTGAAGTGAAAGTAACAAGTTTCCAAGAAAAAATATACTTAAGTGAAGTACAGATACTTGAAAATCGTATTTAAGTACAGTAATTGAGTACTTTTACTTAAGTATTGTCCGCCTCTGCTCATCTTTAAGGAGTCTATTTGTTCTCCTCACAGTCCAGCTCATGTTATTTCATGAGCTCAGGTGAGACTGTGAGGAAAAGAGTGTGAATTCATGAATAAAATTGCAAACAAATACAATATAGAAACAAATTAACAAAAAGTAGACAAAAAAACCCTACTCATCTCCCTCAGGTTCCACAGTAGCAGGCTGCTCACTACATTAGGTCTGTGTGTGTGTGTGTGTGTGTGTGTGTGTGTGTGTGTGTGTGTGTGTGTGTGTGCTCGCTCACTGCTAAGTGTGTGTGTGTGTGTGTGTGCCTGTGCGTGTGTGTGTGTGTGTGTGTGTGTGTGTGTGTGTGTGTGTGTGTGTGTGTGTGTGACAATACATTTCATAATGGATGGGTAAAATGAAGTTTGCTGTGTTACTGTAATAGTCAGGGAAATTGATGTGTGCCAAGGAAGATTCATTGCTCAACGAGTTGGAACTACATACATGTGGTGTTAGATAAGAATTGAACTTTAAAAGTTCTGGCTCTGAGCCAGACCAAATGAAAAAACTGTCAACTGCCTCACCGTAGGCAAGATAAGGCATAAGGTAGGTAGGATTCAAGATAGTTAATTTGTCACATACATAGAAATGCTTTCATAGAGCATGTCAGATTGCATAAATTCAGAGAGAGAGAGAGAGAGAGGGAGAGTTGAGTTAAAGTTAAATCCTTCCCGCTCCATATGTGAAGCATCTCTGTTTCCCTAACCTGAGGTCACATGGCCGCACAGGGCAGTATGACAGGGGTTAGTCGCATGTGTTGGTAGTTGAATTAGAAAATGTTCAATGCATCCTTGAGTGTCCATACTTTTTAGATAACAAATCACTTGAATCCCTGCACCAAAGAGCACCAATAGGACTCACCCTGCTGCATTCCAACCACTCCTGTTCTTACTGTACTAAAGGATTTGTTGATTGTGAATTAATCAAACAAAACCTAGCAGAATTTGTACGAGATTGGACATAATACACTAAAGCACAAATTTGAGCTTTTCTTGAAAAGAGGGTACACTGGCTCAAGCAAATTAATAAAAATGTAAATAAAACAATCATTATAAAACTGAATCATAACACAGGGATTCAAAATGTCACAAAGAAATGGTTCGAACATGTAGAAAGGAAGATCACTTTCTCCCTACTGCCTACTGCTAAAGAAGGATAGTGCTTGTCTATATTTTAAATAAAATGAATGAATTTCCAATAGGCAACCATATCTATTTTGGCTAGTGCCCAAAACTAGGTTAGAGAGCCTCGAGAAAATGAAAGTAAATCAGAATAGATCAATTATGTAGGCTACAAGCTAGAGTTTTGGTTGGCTACTGGTCTACAGCATGTTATATGATCTAGATCTTTTTTAAATCTATTTTAATAGGTTATAAACTCACCATGAAACATTATTCCTCTGAGGCGGAGAGACAGCCGACTGAAAGACAAGGATGTCAGTATAAATGTATCAGACTGCACCTGTACAGGAAAAACAGGTTTCATTTGGCAGTTCTCCATGCAGCTTCATTTATGTATCTGTTCCAGGAAGAGATTGAACAAAACTGAAGGCTCGGAGTATGTTTGTAAAAGCTCTTTACAACTTTTCTAAGACTTTTCTACCATGAAGGTTGTTTTCCCCTGTAACCACCACTCCGCTGCTCCAACTACGTGCACATACAGTATACTGTTGTAGGAAGAGCAGGGTTAGTTTCACACTTTTTATTTCAGTTGAGTTTCTGACAACAAAGTGTCTTGTAGAAATGCCCTTTAAGCACACAACACACAAGTGGAGGGACTTTGCTCCTTTAGAAATAATTTTGTTCTGTCGATAGGGGCTGTCACAAGTGTGACATATATCTCCATTGTGGGGTAAGTTGTCACACATTATTTGGTTGGATAACAATGGAAAATTGTGACATTCTTATAAATTATGTAAAAAGTATAACCTAGAAATCTAGATGTACTCAGCGGCAGCAAATAGATTTGCTCAGCCAGTACGTCTAGTAGCAAGCTATAGGGAATTTGATTGGATGACACATATTGTGGGCTTCATAGAAAACAACAGCCTTTTCAATTGCTTACATTTTATTTGTTCCTCTGATTGGTCAAAGGCTATCCTTTTGCGTGCAAAAGCAGTTTGAAAGCCTTATTCCCCCCACGATTGAGTTCAGTCTATCAAGTTCTTCCCCCCACGATTGAGTTCAGTCTATCAAGGTCAGACTATGCATTTTAATGTGAATGTTACAGGATGGCATGTTACAGGATAGCTTGCCATGCTATAAAAAGTATGATTTAGTTGAAATGTATAACTAAGTACAACTTATGCACTGAGAACACTGCATTAAAAAAAGACAATCCATTCTATTTGATCCCCTTCATATTTGCATTCAAACATATGATATTAGAAGAACAGACATAGAGACTTAGATGTCCAGGCATCCACACACAATCATATTTCTGCACAGTGATCCGTACTGTGGGACAAACACACACACACACACACACACACACACACACACATTACTGTGGTGCATTTATCCTGCCCAGCCGTCTGTTTCACAAAAGCAAAGTTGCTAACTAAGTTGTGTTGGTGTAATGCAATTTCCCTTTTGTTGGTTGCAATGCAATTTCCCATTGCCAACTAACTAATTTGTAACTAAGTTAGCAACTATGCTTTTGGGAAACGGGCGCCAGGTTTTGAGGGAGTCTGATCATTGGTGTATGAGTCTCTGATCAGTGGTGTATGAGAGTCTCTGATCAGTGGTGTATGAGAGAGTCTCTGATCATTGGTGTATGAGAGAGTCTCTGATCAGTGGTGTATGAGAGAGTCTCTGATCAGTGGTATATGAGGGTCTCTGATCAGTGGTGTATGAGAGAGTCTCTGATCATTGGTGTATGAGTCTCTGATCAGTGGTGTATGAGAGAGTCTCTGATCAGTGGTATATGAGGGTCTCTGATCAGTGGTGTATGAGAGTCTCTGATCAGTGGTGTATGAGAGAATCTCTGATCAGTGGTGTATGAGAGTCTCTGATCAGTGGTGTATGAGAGTCTCTGATCAGTGGTGTATGAGAGTCATGAGAGTCTCTGATCAGTGGTGTAGAGTCTCTGATCAGTGGTGTATGAGAGAGTCTCTGATCAGTGGTGTATGACAGTCTCTGATCAGTGGTGTATGAGAGAGTCTCTGATCAGTGGTGTTATGAACGAGTCCACAGCTTGTGTGTAATACTTCCCCCCATTCACTGCCACCATCTTGTCAATCTTGTGCAGCAGCTCTCTGACCTGAGATCGATCTCTGCTTCTGTTGTTAAAGACATGGTATCGCCCTTGGCACTGGGCAACTAACCCTCTAAGAGCAGGACCACTTCTAGAAATGCATTCATCGGCAGTTGTTCCATCAGCTTGCAAATCATCTCCACGAGTGAATAACACTATTGTGTACTTGGCTGATCCTTCACCACAAATACTCTGAATGAGCTGCACTGTGTAATGCTCCTCCTCTGTGAATCTGCCCACAGAGATAACCATCAGAAACACATGGGGCCCTGGAGCAGAGAGAGGGATGCACTTCTCAATCTCTTTTCTGATATCAGCCTCACTGTGATATGTGTGTAACACGCCTGGAGTGTCAATCACACACAGCCGCCTCCCATCCACTTCTCCTTTTGCCATCTGACAATGCTGCGTCACAGAGAAACCAGACGCCAATGATCTAAACTCTTCTCTCCCCAGGATGGTGTTTCCTGATGCACTCATCCCTACTCCATTCTTTCCCATCAACACAATCCTTAGATCATCTGGGGAAGAACACACACACAGAATACAATTGCCCACCAGTGTTACCTCGGACACCCACACCCACATACACACACCCTCACCCGCGCGCGCACACACACACACACACACACACACACACACACACACTTCTGCATGGCAGATTGGAAAAATGGACTGAAGTAATTTTATTCAGCTAGCTGCCTAAATGCTTGATGTATGTGTGGTATGAAGTTTTATTATTAAAAAGCTGAATACATGTATTTTTAAAATCTGACAGAAACGCACATTTCTATGTACTCCAAATATGCATAATTATACAGAATGTGTTGCCATTTAATAACCTTTTTACCTGTTGTAAATGTTTTGCTGGCTGGTTTGCTTTGACGTCTGTTACTCAGTACAGTGGACACTCTGATGCTGTAGTCTGTTCCATATTGTAGGCCAGTGATGTTATGGTGAAGGACATCTCTGGAAATGGTGTCTAAGAGTTCCTGATGTCTGAAGAGTTGCAGCAGGTAAGACACCTGGTCCACTCCAGCTGGTTTGCTCCATTTCACAGATGCTGTCAGTGATTTCAGACCCACAGTCAGATTCTCTGGGGGAAGAACCTCTGCAGGGGAATTTAAGTAAAAGGTTACAGATGCCCCTACGCACTACTATCATCCAGAATGAGCGGTGAACCCCCCCCATCTGACCACTTCTCTGACCACTACCTAATGATGACCTCCACCCAATGAACTCTAATGCCACCCCAACTATTGACTCCATCCCCTGACTCTGCTACCCTATTGACTGTCCCACAAAATATATTAAAAAAACAAAAACAAAAAAAAAACATAAAGGCAAAACAGATGCACAGATGGTGCACACCATGACAGAATGAAGAATATGAGATGCATTTTTGTAGAGAGAAGAATTCTGAATTTTGCCAATACCTGCAATCTGGTGCATTTTAACAAGTTTCTAGATTCTCATGGCAATTACTTAAATGGATTACATTGCAGATTATTTGAATGCTCCATGAGGTCACTGACAATACCAGCCCTGGCTGAGTGTATCATTGTGCTTGGTAGTCATTGAGACCTTGTAATATTTCTTACAGTTGCACCAAAATTGATTTCATTTCAGATCTTTTACTGTTGAATTTTCAGTTTGATGTGATGCACATAGCCTAGTGTTTTATTCTTTTGGACCCTTTTAGGATAATAATGAGAAACATGACAGGGGGCAGTCTTTCTTTGCAATTTGCTAAATTAACTGATATTCATTATAAATTATTTCATTGAAAATGTGTCTAAACCCTTGGAGGAAATAGGCTACAGTAGCTTAAGCCTACCTTTTTTAATGAATTAGTAGCCTAATTAGCACAGGGTATTCCTTGACATACCAGTCATGGAATGTCTAAAATTACCACTTCGGCCTAATATTAAACACTACAAAAACAGCTGTGCCTGATACAGTGGTGTTATTGCTACCTCATTGTAGATCTACAGATAGGTATGCCTATGACTTCCACTGTTTTTGGAATGCAGGCTATTTGATATGGCTCATTATGCATACAGAACTGTTTCCACAATAACTTCGAAATCATGAGTTAATCTGTAGGATAAACCGTTTGTCACAGCAACTAGTAACCAGCATAGATGAGTAGTTGTTGTGACGTTCTTTCAAACGATATATATAAGGCATTTGAGAGAGAAAAACTCCCTTAGTTATTAAACAGATAAGAACTGATAGATTCGGAACCCATAAGTGAACTGCGAGCGCATCGCAATATTAAATGTTTTTGCTTTTTTTATATCGTGAAGGGCAGGCTAGGGTGGTCTGTAGTGGTAGGGACAATTTCAAGGTTATCTGCTGTAATTCATGTAATTCACAATATTTGACATGTCATCTCACATGCTTTCTATATTTCTTTATTCTCTTTCTAACTCAGACAGGTAGGCTACAACTTTTTTGCCCTATCCATCTTGCTTTAAAGAGAGATGAACGTCCATAGGCAACAGGCTACATGGGCTCACTCCTCGACTGGGGTGAATTAAAACTGTGAACAATAAAGTAGAGGGGTCTTTCTTACATTGTTTTAAGCTACATATTTAGAGGATACTAGGGAGTTAAAGGGCAACTTCTGTCATTTTCAACAAGAGCTCTATTGCTCAAGCTACTTGAGATTAGCCAATACTGAAGACGCAAGACATTTTGGTCCAACCATATTGGTTTCCTAGCCTGGGCGAAAGGGACTGTTGACTATGTCATACAGTCTGGCCCAACGCAATTGAAATAGGTTTCTGTTTGGATATGACGTATTCCCTCGCCTGGCTCTCACGCCTACAACTTTTGCTTTCAGTATTAACAGATCTCTCGCAAGTTCTGACCTATTTTGACATCGTAGTGGCAATAAATCCTCAAGATCATGGATGCTAATGTCATGTATCAATTTTGTGAATGTAATTCGAAAGTGGGGGAGAGAATAACAAACGCATCCCTATCTTGTAGGACTACAACATTTTGAGACATCGATCTAAACTGTGTGCTGATTGGCTAAACCGCAGAGTAACCAAGGGAAAGGCGGCAAGGGGGGTTTTGTCCAGACTACGTGCGGCGATAAAATGTTTAGCGGAGGTACGTAGGATGGCATCGCCAGGCTATTGGTTTCCTTGAACAGAGAATAACCACTTACAACTAGCCCAATGGGGCAGAATTTTGAACTGTATTTTTAACATCTTAACATACTCCAAATGTCACCACAAAAACTATGAAGTATATAGTAATGCACTCTGTAAATGTATATCTCAAATACAGTATGTATTGACATTAAATAACTTTTTTTACCGGTGGTAAATGTCCTGCTGGTTGGATTGCTTTGATATCCATTACTCAGTACAGTGGACACTCTGATTTTGTAATCTGTTCCACATTGTAGGCAAGTGATGGTATACTGGAGGTCACCACTGTTAATGGTGTCTATGAGTTCTTGACCTCTGAAGATCTCCAGCAGGTAAGACACCTGGTCCACTCCAGCTGGTTTGGTCCAGCTAAGAGATGCTGTCAGTGACATCAGATCCACAGAGAGGTTTTCTGGTGGTGGAATCTCTGAGTTTTGTGGGGGGAAAAAGTTACAAAGGCCAATCATGCTACCAGCTTGTCAGTACGCTACTCAGTTTTTGTAGATGTTAACAGTTACAATCTTTGAAACAATTTTGAATTCACCTCTCAAGCGTCATGCATATAAATAAAGCTAATTGTATTTTGAGTCCTTGGAAGATGTGTGAATGTAAACACAGACATTAGCACATGTATGGCTACAGTGTGGTAAAACTCATTGCTACATAGGAAAGTGTGATGGTCTCTCACCTGTGCACACAGATCTCTTCACAAAAGAGCCCAGGTGTCCATCTGCACTGAGGGAGGCCACAGTAAAGTGGTACGTCTCTCCTGGAATCAGGCCTGTGACTTTCAGACTCAAACCTGCTACAGTGAAGCTGTACTGCTCTTGACCTCGTCTCCTGGTCACTCTGTATCTATGGGCTTTAGGAGCGCCCTCTGGTGGTGACCAGATTAAAGTCACAGAGTCAGACTGCACTGATCTGAAGTGGATGGGGCCAGGGGGAGAAATTCCTGAAAATGGAAACAGCTCATTAGTGCACACAGCAACAATTGTGGGTTAGCTTTGTGGCAATGTATAAACTCAAACACTCAAGAATTCGTTAAAAATAAAAAATAAACACGGTACCTTCCCTGTTTAAAGCATCTGAATGTGTCTCTTGAGGGTTCTGTATAAACACATCAAAACAAATAAGACATTTATTCATCATCTGTTAACAAGATACCTCCTTCACTGTTATGGTATTTAGTGTACGTGCAGAGTTTTGTATCAAGACAGTCGATATCAGGATTCAGAGGGAGTGTGAGGTCCATTTAGTGTGGCTATTTTGTTACTCCGATATCGGCCGATTATGGTCAACAGGCTGAGTGCAAGTTGCTCAGTTGCAGTGTAATTGACCTATGGCTAAACCACACCCCCAAACACGATGAGCCAATCACAGTGCGCATAGCTACCCAATACACTCTGACATTCTCTGCTGGCACGTCCATTGAAATATATTGCAGTTAGCCAGTTTTTGTTCGGTTTTATATGTTTTTTCACGATATTTTAAGTTTATAATGGTCAAACGGTGTGCATGGGGTACATGCAACTCCGACACTAGATATCCTTAGAGGCTGAACGACGGTGTGTATATTTTGCTCTTTCCCAAGCCTCATCTAAACCGAGATAAGTGTCTGCTTTGGATAAAGTTATGCGGCAGACCACAACATGGACAAAATTAACAAAGATGTCTACATATGTTCTAAGGTAAGTCAACATCGTATTTGAGCCAACATATTGTCACTTTGCTGGAAAGAAATAGAAAGTTATTTTTTTAACGTCTCTAATGTTAGCAAAAGTTAGCTAACGGTAGCCAATGTTTCTCCCTAACTTCATCTCCTAGCTGCATTGCTCATCATTTAACTTTGTTTGCTGGAAGTTCGTTGGTCTGTTATGTTCTAGTTTTTGTACTCTGGTTGTCCAAAAGGCTCTAGTTAAACTAGCGTTTTGTCCTCTATCTTGTCCGAGATGGTGATGGCAACGAGATGAGGTTTATCATTTTTACACTGGGACCTGTAATTTTTTGTGTGTAATTTTCTCAATGACAAAATTATTAAGAGTCAGTTTCTGTAAGAATCATGCGGGTGGTGATACAAACCCTCTTCATATTCCCTTCAAATTTTGAATACCAGTAGACATGTGCCTAAGAAGGACAAAACTGTGTTTTTTAACATTGATAATGTTCCTAACAAAAGTTAGGGCTTCCCAGAATTTCAGCATAATTTTGAGGTACTGAAAATTCAGGTTTTTGCCTTCAAATATCTCATTGCGCCTTGATCTTACCATCCTGAAATTTTGGCACATAAATGTTGGGGAAATAAACCTTTGAGTAATGATGTCACTTCTGTGGCAAATTGAAGGCACTGTCTTTAAGGGCCTCTTCAAAATTGTACCATTTTCGTGTGCCTCTCACAGTTCATATGACACTCAAAACCTTATTAGTTTGTTATATATATTCACTATGGAACCTCCTCTTTTAGAATTTGAATAAAATATATGGGCATGAATTGGTGATGTTAAGCTAGAGGCAATTATTTTAGGCAAATATGAAATGAAGTGCCATTTTAGATGCTCATAGCTCTGTGCGCCATCACTCAAAACAGTTGAAATTAGCCTTACTTTGTTTGTCTGCACTCATATTATCTGTGGTCCAAATATCTAGGTGGCTTTTTGTTCTATCACCAAGTAAATTAATTTTATTTACAGCAGGTTTGCACCTATGATAACTTCAATGGAGGGTTGTGCTGACTAACCAGAGACGCCAAAGCTCTAACCCTGTTTGAGCAATTATCAGACTGTAGATGTGGTGGCATAGTGGTTATGTCACAGACTACCAATCAGCAGACTGGGGTTCAATTCCCAAGCATCACATTATTTATTTATTGCTTTGAGTAAGCAAATTATTAGGCAACATTACTTGACTAGATAAAGAAGGCTACCACTCAAATATATTGCAAACAATACAAAAATATCAAAACTAAGTGTCTTGCTCAGGGGAGTAAGAGGACAGTCAAGTATAGAACCACCATCTTATTAGCTTACAAGAGTGCTAGGCTGTTTCTTTACACGTTGTGCTATCAACACTCGATTAATGCTGTGTATACTTTTATTCTTTGAAGATGCAGTCTTTAAATCCAAAATTTTGATTTGAAATATGAAAAGACACTTGTGCGTTTTTTTATATATATATATATAAAATCACTTGTGTGTCTTTATAACTGTTTGCTAAACCTATTATTCTTGGCAATGGTCTCCTTTGGGGCAGTAGACTAAAGGTAAATGACCAATATCAAATCAATTGTCTGTACATGTATCACTTTGTTTGAAACAAAAAAAAAGTTGAATACACCCCTCAGACAATCTAATCTATTTAGCTTGGACATTGTTCACAGAATCTACTTCAAGACTCAGAACATGAGAATAACACATCCCTCTTCAGATCTCATAATAAACTTAGATCAAATTTTTCTTAAATAGCACAGTAGACTCACAACACTTGTGCAGAAGTATTCCTTTCTAATATGATGGGTTCTTTTAACAGTTCAAGAGTAGTCAGAGTTAAGGCCATGGTAAAAGTCAAGCATATGAGAATATAGTCTGTGCTGTTAATCAATTAGTGAGGGGTGAGTCTGACCATGTGTGTGGAACTACACTTCTCTGTAATGGTGACTCAAAATGTCAATTACCCATAACCACCAGTGGCATCAAGGTAACCCTTATTGAGTTGCTTAGAGTGAGACATAGTGTTCAGACATCAACTATGTTAAGTGTTTGTAGCTCAGCAATCTCCAATCTTGTCCAATTAAAAACATCAACAATCCTGTTGTTGAACATAATCACTTGACAGTTAGAAACCATTATTCTCTTGTCACACATTTATTCCTACCTTTCTGTGGGAAAATTCAAAATTCATCTGATTTCAGTACATGGCAGATAATGCTGGTGATTTCCCCCCTTTATTTAGATTCAGTGTTTATTAGCAAGTCATGTAATTTCTCACTCTTTCCTGGACATTATACGCTGGCAGTTCTTTAGGCTTACTCGTTGCATTTTACAGAGAACTGTGTGTTTTACTATCATAATACAAATAAATACACATGATGACAAGACTATGCAGAGTGTATGTTATTCAATTTGGTCTATTTGTGAGTGACTTTTTTGGCACCTATTCTGACTCAAAAAAAATGATTTGTCATAGCAATTTGGCCCAAAATACATGAATGTCTTTCCTAAATGTGCACTTTTGATTATGTAGCCACACATCTCAAGGGAAGGTGTGCAAAATTATACCTCAATATCTCAAATATTTCTAAGAAAAGAAAACTATGCCTTCGAATGAACCCACTCCCTATTCCAACAAAATATTTGGAAACCTCAAACTATAATACCACCAAAACTGTTGGAGACTCAAGCATGCCTTTGTATGTTTGTCAGGTGCCTCCAACATTAGCTGCATATGTAATTTATGCAGTTAATAAATGGCATTTAATGGTTAATAAAGCAAAATGCCTCCAAGATATTTAGAATACAAATAGATTAGATACATGTCAACATAATAAAAATTACTTCAACCTTTTTTACTGATGGCGCACAAAGATATGGTCGTCCAATTTCAATTTCAATTTCATATTTGCCAAATGAAACATCCTCTCTATCAGTACTTGAAAATTTTGCAATCTTCAACCAATTATATTTCAAAACAGGACCTCCCAATGTGCTCATATCTTTATGATTGAGCAAGGTTACGTGTTTGCACAAGCAGTGAGAGGCCCCAAAACAAGGCTCCAAAACTGAAAAGTTGAATTTTCAATGGCCACCTAATGGCTGTAAGTTGACCTAGTGACCATCATAAAAATATGTTTCAAAAGTGTTGGACCCATGCTCTGATTTTGCCAAATGTCAGAGTGCTGTCTTAAAAGCCCACTGAAATATGGACAGGCAAAGTTGTGCATTTTGAAAAGTCATTTAAAAAATCCCTAGTTTTTTTTAGGAAAGGTCCAAAACATTTAAAGGGGGGGTTCAGAATTTTCGATGTTAAACCTCATTTCCAAGTAAGCCTCAGTGATATCTGTCATTGGAGACCGTTTTCAACTCATTTCATCCAGTCCTTCTATCAGCTGAGTTCGCTGGTGCTAGGCTAACGCAAGTGAGTGGACAGTGCTAGCCTGGCAATAAAAACAGTCTTACCCACTCTGCAGTCTCCTTTAGGCAAATACATTAATATGCCAGGTCATCGGTGTTGATTAAAAAAACATCGTAAAAGAAAAACTACCCTTGAATCGCCATGATAACGTTACATTTTGAGGGACTACTTTCTCAGCAGCAGCGGAATATTACCTTGCTCAGGTTAGTTGTTTGACTATTATGACGATAGACAGAGCCTAACGTTAGGGATCACAGGATGTCAGGCTAGGTAGCCGAGGTAATATCAATTCGCTGCCTTGCACACCTTGCGATAAACAGGGAACAATGTAGGCAAAATATAACACTTTTCAAGGGTAGTTGTACTTCAGAGATGATTGTATCAGCTTGGACGTACACATCGATGGCCTGGCATATTAATTCACTTGCCTAAGGGAGACTGCAGAGTGGGTAAGACTGTCTTTTATTGCCAGGCTAGCACTGTCCACTCACTTGCGTTAGCCTAGCACCAGCGAACTCAGGTGATAGAAGGACTGGATGAAATGAGTTGAAAACGGTCTCCAATGACAGATATCACTCAGGCTTACTTGGAAATGAGGTTTAACATCAAAAATTCTGAACCCCCCCTTTAAATTGTTATTTTTAAATTTCTATCCCATATATGAATCTATGATAATTTTTTCATTGAGATCTGAAGAGGGTTTGTATCAGCCCCTATGGAAATCCGCATGAGTCTTACAGAAACTGACTCTTAATATAATCCTCCAGTGCATAGCTAAGGCCCTTTTGGTGACTTCAAGATGACATTTTATTGGACACTTCCTGTGTCCAAAAATCATCAGTTACCTCCAGAGAAATTTCTTTGACTGTAACACTTGACATAGCGCCTGTCACAGAATGTTGATTGTTTGTTTGAGTGAGTGGAGGGGGTGTGGCTTAGCCATAGGTAAATTGCATAGCCTGGTTTGCATGTACATATTAGCAAATTATAAAAAAAAAAATATGAATGTTTTGCCATGGTGGCCTGAATGAATGATGAATCATCTAGTCCAGGGCTATTCAATTAGAGATCCATAAGGGCCAGATTTTAAAACCAAGGACCTGAGAAGGGCTGCATATTTTCAGCAAGTAGGCTATGCGTCCGTTTTGTATGTTGAATAAAGATAAAGAAAAAACGGTAACACTTTCTATGAACCCAGTATTCATAGAGCATTATAAATACATTCATAAAGGCTCATAATACATTCTTAAAGGCTCATAGCTACTGACATTAGAATTCATAACTGCTTATATGTACTCATGACTGTACTCATAAAGCATTATAAGGTTATCTCATAAGCCTTTAAAACTTGAAGCTCACAAAGCATTATAATGCTTCAATTTGATAATTGTCGTTTTACATTTCCGACTGCTCATGCCACATAATGATGAGATACAAGTGCTCAGTGCATACCCTAAGTACAGTAAGATGAGCACATTATTACTCAAGTAAATTAATGAGGCACCATTGCAGATACTAAGTAAAGTGATATCCCTAGGATTAAAAGGTCAAAGAAGGCTATAATGCTTTGTGACACTTCCAGTTCTAAAGGCTTATGTTATAACATTATGATTCCTTACGAGTTCTGTCATGAGTACATATCAAGTCA
>JAODXP020000022.1:21060591-21064131 GCA_027497455.2 Sardinella longiceps | reverse complement strand
TAGATGTAGGCTCTGATTTGTGTAAATGTGGTCACACTTTGCTAACCTTGACTTTGCTAACCTTATCTTGTTCAGCACTTTGGCTTGACTCCAGTATTTTTTAGATGTGCTGTATAAATAAATGTATACTTAAACCAGTTGAAGCCTAAATCAATGAATGATTATAAAAGTGTGAGAGTGTGTGCATGTGTGTATCCGGAAATATTATTACTTTAATGCTTATCAATCAAATTAAATGCATCAATAATGAACGCAAGACTTCTTATGAAACTGGTGTAAATGCATATGGAACAAACTGCAACAGACCAGTATACTAATATAATTTGTACTTCTACAATAATAATAATAATAATAATAATATATCAGGGTATGGACCAGAGAGCGTGTATAGGCCTACATTTGTGTGTGGAATGGATACATGTGGTTTTCTGTAAATAAGAAATAAAGAATGTTTAATACTGTGTTGCAAAATAATCTGTTCATAATGTGTTGCGAATTAATCTGTTCATAATAAACACTGTAAACCTATGAATCAATTAAATAGATACATCTGCATGTACATAATTAGTAAATAACATAATTTCGCATACAGCATTAACAATAGTGATAAATTGCTGTTCAAAGCAGTAAATAACACTGAGAACCTTCTGTAATGCTCTGCTATTGAGACTAATGTAAAACAAAAAAAATACACTGCTGTTACATTGCTTCACCACAGGAGGGTGCTCTAAGACCACAAATGGGAACACTAAATAAACTCAGAAGCCTACAGAAACCAATGCCGTGAACAGCACGGTAAATTGCACTTCAGAATGCTCAATAGGAGCTCGATTACGAGCATTAGATTTGGACTTAAAGAAAAATAAATGTAATTTTCCCTTTTCAATACGTTTATGTTGTGTATACCATGTTTAATTAATTAAATAATGGGCTGAAAATACTGATAACACCATCTTTAGAAATATTTTGATTGATTCTTCAGCTCTGCCATTTGTCTCAAACATTCTATTCAGAGATTCCCGTAGGCTTTAGTTGTCATTAATACGGTCCACCAATCAATCTGACATTACACTACAAAATGTGCAATCATTAGTATGAAATGTTGTCTAAGTACCCAGCAAACACGGAACGTTATGGGAACCTTAACTAACGTTCCCTCCTGGTTCTCCTATGGTTATTTTAAGAACGTTATCCTATTTTGGTTCGGAAAACTTTAAAACTCTAACGTTACAGCGTGGTAACTTTGTGACCTTCCGAAAACGTTCCCTCGTGGTTATCCTTTTAAATTGGATTTAAATTACAATCTGATAGATATTATGTGTAAATTGTCATTAAACAACTTGACTTTGACTGTTTATGATAATAGATTTAGGCTATTTTAATTTAATGACTCGCTATTAGGGATGTATTAGAGCTATGTTTTTTTTTTTTTTTCCTTATGATCCAATTGACTACGTGGTCTGTTTTTTAATGTTTTTTATTTATATGTTTCTCACAAAATGGCACATTAGAATTACGTTGCGGGAACGTTCGCCTAACCAGAAATGCTAACCATCAGCTAACGTTCTAGTTCCGTTTAAAAAACTTTCCTGGTGCCCCTTCAGACAACCAAAACTACTTTCAGGGAACGTTCTCATACCCAACAGAAAACCTTCCCGGAACGTTCCCGGAACCAAAAAATGTTACTGGGGTAGTTCTCATTTATTAAGCTACGTTTGCAACATGTGCAGTAACAACAAGCCAACGCACGCACAACCTGCCTCTCACAAACACCAAACGTCAACTCAAAACGCGCCTGGTGTACCACAAGGATCTGATGCCTTTTCAGCGGGAGCAACACTCGAAATGAGCCACTGATGTTTACACAGAATGTGAGGTCTCACATTTGGTCACATACTTTTTAAGGAAAGGACACAGTCCTCGAACTGAGGTTCCATGAGGAACGCCCCTTTTGCTCAGAATCCCGTTCGTAGCCTCGCTTCAAAGGCCACATCATTAACTACCAGCAATGCTTTCTGCTAGATATGTAGCATGTCTTTTTTATTTTAGACAACTGCCTCATAGCATATGTATCCTCAGGCATAGGGCCATTCCATGTGAAATCAACAAATGCATTACGCCTGACCCTCTTGGATTTTCTTCAAACTTTAGGTGCCTAATGTCATGGTACCCATCAGCAATGGTGGCTGAAATACTAGCCTTTTGAACCCAATGGTGGCAGTAATCTAAGGGCCACGCCCACAACCAAATCCAGTGCCCTATGAAAAAAGTCATTACCCATGAGCCTTAGTGCCTGATGAGACTTTCTTTTGTTTTTTTTAATTTTCCATTGTTAAATCATGTGCTACAATTTTAATGTTTCAGCCAAGGTCTATTATTTAGTCGCTAGAATGTGGGTACAGTGAGAATGTATATCACAATGCAAGTATTTTGAACTTAGTTACCCTGATAAAGTCAAGGGTATTATCATGTCTATGCTGGTTTGTACTTCACAATCAGTACTGTTCAGAAGTTGTGTCATATCTTTCCTAAAGTGATCAATTTCAGTAGCAGGTTGAACAGCATTCACACGCAGTCACACTCAACTGTGGTAATGGCACATATTGCAGTCACACAGCTCTGCTTAAAAGCCAATTCCCTATATTAAGATGCAAAGGCTGAAAGTACCAGAAAAAGTTGTGAAATACTTACAGATTGCCTATTTACTCTCAATCAAATTGCAAGTATTTTAAGAGTTTACAATGCAGGTCCCGTTAGGACTGTGACAGTAAATCAGAATTTTCTGTCACCTACTGATTTGTGCCCCCTTTTAGTGATCAGTCATAAGGAGTTTTAGTTTCTTAGAATTACAAGCCATAACTCTCAGGATCACAGACCATATTTCCTTTGAGCATGTTGAAGTTACAGCTACACATTCAATGTATGGTAACAAGGTATTTGAAGTAGCCTATCTTTAGAAATTGTGCATTTGTGATAGTTCTCCATGTTTCTGAAAAAGTCAATCATTCTCTGGAAAAAATGGAAGGGGTGTGACTTGGATGTATTTGGAAATATGAACATTAGACACTTTAGTAGGGTTCTTGTAATTTACTTTGCTTGGCTCCTAGGTCATTTTCAACCCCCGAAAAAATGTATGTGGTATAAAATGGCTCAAGGAACAGTAGTTCAATAGTCAGAGAAACGTGTTCTAGGCCTCCTTTAAAGATGAACTATGCAAGACCGACTTCTCGCCACAGAGCTCCTCCTTGCAGGCGTCCTTTCCCCAAAGGCTTCAGAAAAGCATTGCTAACCAGTTAACAACTTGTTGTTTTCAATACAATGGCACAATACCAACCAATTTAGCATATATGCATTTGGGGAATAGACCCAAGGACCGGCTGTTATGCGGCTTAGTTTCCTCGGCTTGAGTTTGCATTTTCACCACTAGAGCTCTCCCTTCAGCTCCCAAAACCTGTGCCGCGCTCAGCGGCACCAGTCTTGCATATTCAATTTCTATGACGAGAGGAGCTAGAGCGAGGCGAAACAGTCATCAATCGACCT
>JAODXP020000022.1:21040591-21055591 GCA_027497455.2 Sardinella longiceps | reverse complement strand
CTCCTTTTTCACTCAGCCCCCTAGGCCATCATTACATGTCTTATTAAATGCAGCAGTAGATAAGTCCTTACAGAACAAGAATGGCCACTATGATCTTTTTCTGCGTTTCCTTTTGGGAATTTCACTGGAGTCCAATCAGGAACTCTTAGATGGCCTTCTACCACAGCTAGTGGAGAGTTCAGCAAGTGTCAAAACAACCACTCAGCACATCAAGAGCGTTCTAAAAAAAGACAGCAATTCTGTTGAGAGGTCCCATAATCTGTTATTGTGTATGCTTGAAATGAAGGACAACTCACTTCATAAGGAAATTGAAAGTCGTGTGTCATCTGTAGAATATCTCACAGCATCCCAGTGTTCAGTACATGCATACATGCTTTTGATGTCAGAGGAGGTGCTGGATGAGTTCAATCTGAGCATGTACAACACCGAATGGAGCGGTCGTGAAAGATTGCTCATTGTGGTGAGGGGCTGCAAAAAGGCACAGTAAGTGGTATCTGCCTTAAACATTTGGTTCAAAAAATAGTTCTGTTGCACAAAGCTGCTGACTGTACAACAGCGAGTGGAATGAAACACTTACAATCTTGCTTTCGGTTTTGAATGTTGCCAGCTGTGTTGGGCAAGGTACTTTCAAAAAGTAATTGAAATTACTACTTCTCAAAAAAAAAAGTAACTTCGTTACTAGTGGAGTAATTACTAGGGAAAGTAATTTAATCAATCACTGCATGACTTAAAATACGTTCAAATAGACCTACTGATTCAATGTGAAGGCCTCATTCGCATTGGCATTTGTTCTATGTTCCAAATTCTTTCATTCCACTCACTATATTGTGCAGCCAGCTGGCTTGTGCAACAGGGCTTGGCTTGAATTGCACAGTTTATTATGAATGTTGTGTTGTGTGAAAAGCATGCACACATACATACAGTCATACTCTGACACGTACATACACGCACACGCACACACACACACACACACACACATACATATATTGGTGTTGTATGCTGTGAGGTTCAAGGAATGAATATAAGAAGCAATGGGTTAAAGGTGATGTGAAAGCTATGACTATAACAATTATACTGTTGGAGGCTGTCTGTGCTCACTGTGTCTCGGTGAATATTTTAATCCTAAAACAGGGTAGAGGGACAGACAATAGTCTTTGTTTAACTTCACCACCTGTCTATGGTGTAATGTGAAAGAGCAGAGGGAGAAAAAATAAGTCTGTTCAATCTACCACACACATACAAATTGTAAACGCCTGTGTGACTGAGGTGTGGTCTCACTGTCGTCTACTGACTGCTTCTCTTGTGTCTGACTGCAGACTGGCTGGCTGTGGTCTCAGTAGAGATTCCTGTAAGTTTCTATCATCAGTTCTCCAGTCAGAAAACTCACAGCTGAGAGAGTTGGACCTGAGCTTTAATCACCTGGAGGATTCTGGAGTGGAGCTGTTGTGTGCTGGTCTGAAACATGCAAACTGCAGACTGGAGACACTGAGGTTAGTCATGTGATCTCCCTCTCACCATACACATTCACTGTTAAGAACCAGACAGACCCTTTATTTGTCCAAAAGAAAATTCAGACAGACATGATGTACACAGGGGTGGGGAATTAAGAATGCTTTATTTCACTGGAGTCTTGTCCCTCTGACATCATCAATTAAGCTTAGTCATTTTCCACTACTGGCTGATTTAGCCTACCTAAAGTTTTTTTCTCATCCTCTGCGATTCAAGGATATTTTGCCTGATACGTTGACATTACACACATTTCATATCAAGTTTAAATTATGCCTATGACAAACAGTTTGTTTTCCTTTGCACAAAGTTGTTCAAGCAGTGTGATAACATTATGAAGTTTCCTTTCATTTTCCTTCTTGTCTTTGGCTTTAGTCTTTCCAGTTAGAAAAAAAAACACATGCGCATAGGCTGAAGTTCGCAGCAAAGTGAGCCAAGAGTTGTCACGCATGCAATTCAGGACATAGGACGCATGTCTAAATTTAGACGTTTGTCTAAATACTGTAATTGCACAGTCATACTAATAAAGCACAGTTTGAATTTGAATTTCAATTTGACTGCAAATGGTTGTAGATTTTAGGAAACTACTCGTCTCCACAAATGATGCACCTAGGTTGTAACCAGTGGTGTAGTGGGGATTTTTTAAGTGGTGGTACGCCAAAAAAAAAAAAAAAACTTGCTTACAACTTGCTTTTAAGCTTCTCGAGTCGCTTACATGATTGTTATCATTAGGCTACATGATTCACTTTCAATACAGAACTTGTAGTCCAACGCAAATCAGTGATGCAACATTATAGTTTCCATTCAAGAATGTTTTAATCATGTTATGATTTTAACATCATCCATATTCACGTAGGCCTACAGAACATGACTAAAAATAAGCCGTTATCTAAGTGGTGTAAACGTTAATGATCTGTGAACTACTTTGCTCCAACTCCAACATGTTGATGCTATAACACGCATAGAGCAGTAAACTTAATGCTTTAGCTAGATACAGATAAGCCTGACTATTTTATAAGCATTAACCTTACGGCAAACAACCTGCCTCAGTACGAGTTGAACTTGGCTAAATTTACCGGTAGCCTACTGTTTTGAGCTACGAATCTAAAATGATGCGTTGTTGCGCTTATTCAAACCAACATTCAACACTTCAAAGCACTTACCCGCAGACGCTGCCTCAGTTACAAAAAAAAAAAAGCAACGGTGTATGTACATTTGATGTTTTGGTTAAAACTAGCGACATTGTCATATGGCTACAGAGCCACGCAGGTCAGAGGGCTGCAGGACTCGATTGCGACCGAGGAGTTTAATTGTGTGTGCATGTGTAACAGGGTGATATCCTGTTAGGCCAAAATGGCCAACCAAGTAGCCTGACTACGCCACCCTGAGGCCTAATGCCTCAGGGATCCTTTAAGAGATTTTAGCATTTAGAAACGCAACTAAATTGCACAGGTTCAAAGACACACTGAGACATGAATTCCAAAACAAACAAAAGATTTATTACAGACAAAATGAGAAATGGAGGTGGGGATCTGGGGGAGGCAACTAGGGAAGCATGCTTCAAATCAACACATTCATACATGCAGTAAGAGAAGTTCACAGCAAACCACACAAGTGATAAGCAATACACTGGACACACCACACATGTGCTATATAAACTAGCCACCCCCAGGGCCACCTTCATGTTAAAGAAACATGAAAGACTAAGAACAAAAAGAAAAGGACAGGAGAAGTAAAACGAAATTAAACATAAAACTAAACCAAAACAAGACAGCAGCACGGCCCATGTTATTCAATGTGCTGTGCAACCAGCACTGAAGCCAAGGCCAGAGACCGGGCAGTTGGCGTTGCCCATGGTAGCTTGGCTGACATCTAAATTGAAGACAAACCAGAGTTACACAAAGAACAAAATCAATTCAAATAAAAACACAATGACTGACAACATACCTGCGGGTAGAGCCTGCAGCACAGACAGAAGCTAGACAGTTGAGCCTACCCTGCTACTTTCCCTCTTAAATAAGGCCCCATTGCTGCCAGATTGAACAATTGGTAGCTAGCCCCGCCCCTCGTTAGCAATGAACTGGGTTGAGAGCAAGCAGGCAAGTCTCCCTGCTACACATGCGTGTGTGCGTGTCCCTGTCATATATTCCCCTGGCCCTGTTCATTGGTTTGAAATGTCTTGTCAGTGTATGCTATGCATGTTGCTTTCACCCTTGCGTCCGACGCCCACCCCTACCACTTTGGTTATGTTCACCATTGCCAATGCATGTGGTTTAATATATAATTTGTAGGCTTTTTAATTTTTATTATTTTTTTTCTTCACGTGACAAATGGGTGGACGGCGTACCCCGCGTTCCACGCCCACTACACCCCTGGTTGCAACACAACGTAGAGCTCAACACTCTAAAGACTCTGGAGATGGTTGTGGATTTTAGGAAACACCCCACAGTGTCCAGAATCTAGATTCCTTAATTAATTGGCGTGTGGTCTCTTGCAGTCTTGCTGCCTGTGACCTCACAAGCCGTGCTTGTCCATCTTTGGCCTCCGTGCTTCAGTCAGACGACTCCCACCTGAAGAAACTGGATCTGACCAACAATGACTTGGGGGATTCTGGAGTGAAGGAGCTGTGTGCTGCTGTGGGACTACAGCAATGTAAACTAGAGGAGCTGAGGTGTGTGTGTGTGTGTGTGTGTGTGTGTGTATGTGTGTGTGCGTGCAACATGATGTAAAATATATGATCCAGGATTATTATTTTTTTTTTCTTCACGTGACAAATGGGTGGACGGCGTACCCCGCGTTCCACGCCCACTACACCCCTGGTTGCAACACAACGTAGAGCTCAACACTCTAAAGACTCTGGAGATGGTTGTGGATTTTAGGAAACACCCCACAGTGTCCAGAATCTAGATTCCTTAATTAATTGGCGTGTGGTCTCTTGCAGTCTTGCTGCCTGTGACCTCACAAGCCGTGCTTGTCCATCTTTGGCCTCCGTGCTTCAGTCAGACGACTCCCACCTGAAGAAACTGGATCTGACCAACAATGACTTGGGGGATTCTGGAGTGAAGGAGCTGTGTGCTGCTGTGGGACTACAGCAATGTAAACTAGAGGAGTTGAGGTGTGTGTGTGTGTGTGTGTGTGTGTGTGTGTGTGTGTGTGTGTGTGTGTGTGTGTGTGTGTGTGCGTGCAACATGATGTAAAATATATGATCCAGGATGCTGAAGTAAAAACATTGATACAAGACAAATCAAAAGACGCTGGTTTAAGTCAACAGGGCTATGGCTGAATTACACAG
The DNA here is from genome assembly GCA_027497455.2 of Sardinella longiceps. Lineage (NCBI taxonomy): Eukaryota > Metazoa > Chordata > Actinopteri > Clupeiformes > Clupeidae > Sardinella > Sardinella longiceps. The sequence goes on along the minus strand of JAODXP020000022.1, from coordinate 21,050,793 downwards.
AAGTTTCACTTATTCACCTTGCATCTCCTGTGCAGTTGTCCATCTGTTGCATTTATGTGTGATCATCCTATCACAACACACATCTACCTGTCTGTGTGCTTCAGGCTGTCTGGGTGTCTCATCTCACAGAAAGGCTGTGAGTTTCTAGTCTCAGCGCTGACATCAAACCCTGAGTCCCACCTCACTGAACTCGATCTGAGCTACAATCACCCAGGAGACGCAGGGCTACAGATGCTAGCAACATTACCTGAAGGGAAAGTTCAAGTCAAGTAAGTTGCTAAAGTCAAAATAATAGTGCGGTCAAACGTTTAAAAATGTTGCGATTAATAATGTGATTAATTGCATTAATGCCATAGTTAACTCATAATTAATCACAGTTAATCACTTTTTTTTCTTTTTTGTCCCATTTTTATTCATTGTTTATTTATTTATTTCCATTTTAATGCTGTTTTTGGATGGGTGGGGGTGAAAACCAACTCAAAATGAAAGAAAACCTAGTGATATTGATGATATTGCTACTATTTTTGCTATCAGAAATCCTGACCAAAAAAAACTTCATGGGTGACAATGTATTTTGTCATATTGGCATTTGTGCTGCAAGAAGCTCTCATTTTAATGACAAAGTAATGATGTTGATGATGATGATGATGAGAGAAAGAGAGAGAGAGGTCATACGTTCAGGTGTCTGCGTAAAGGTATAAACATTCTCTCTCTGGCTTAGCTTCTCTCACCTCCCTCACTCGCTTGTCCCACAGCAATTTTGAAACTGATATCAATCACTCGCGGGCCATTCATTTCAAGAGAAGAGGTGTGCTTGAGCAAGATACCTAGCCCTAAAATGCTCCTGATGAGCAGGTTGGCGCCATGCATGGTTGGCTCTGCCACGGGTGTGTTAGTGTGTGAATGTGAGACGTACATTGTGAAGCACTTTGAGTGCTCGTACTTCAAACGCTACAACAATGTTACTTGCAACCCATGCTTTTAATGATTGTGCTTGTTTATAATAACTGTTTTTGTCTTTGTCTACTACAATGTTACTTGCAACCCATGCTTTTAATGATTGTGCTTGTTTATAATAACTGTTTTTGTCTTTGTCTACTACAAATGTTACTTGCAACCCATGCTTTTAATGATTGTGCTTGTTTATAATAACTGTTTTTGTCTTTGTCTACTACAAATGTTACTTGCAACCCATGCTTTTAATGATTGTGCTTGTTTATAATAACTGTTTTTGTCTTTGTCTACAACAAATGTTACTTGCAACCCATGCTTTTAATGATTGTGCTTGTTTATAATAACTGTTTTTGTCTTTGTCTACTACAAATGTTACTTGCAACCCATGCTTTTAATAATTGTGCTTGTTTATAATAACTGTTTTTGTCTTTGTCTACTACAAATGTTACTTGCAACCCATGTTTTTAATGATTGTGCTTGTTTATAATAACTGTTTTTGTCTTTGTCTACTACAAAAGTTACTTGCAACCCATGTTTTTAATGATTGTGCTTGTTTATAATAACTGTTTTTGTCTTTGTCTACTACAAATGTTACTTGCAACCCATGTTTTTAATGATTGTGCTTGTTTATAATAACTGTTTTTGTCTTTGTCTACTACAAATGTTACTTGCAACCCATGCTTTTAATGATTGTGCTTGTGCCCTTCATGATGACTCTTAGCTTTTGGTTTGCTATTTTTAATATCCTCTCTCTCACTCACAGGCACTCATCAGTTTTGAGTTTGATGATGATTGAATGGTTATAATTATTATAATTTCCCCCTACAGTGTTGCTCACAGTTCAGAGGACATGCTGAAGGAAGGGCCAATGAAATGTAAGGCAAATTTATATTCCTAATGTTCTTCATCATTGATTTGGATTGTAGACATTCCACTGTACCATTATGACTGTGCTACCTTCTATTGAGATGAGTGAGTGACGTGATAACGAGAGCGTGAACAATTCGAACTGATGGGCAAGAGGTGGAGGCAAGCATAACAACACCAATGGAAGGCACGGAGAAAAGTGCATATTGTAGTGGTTTGGAGCCGGTATGTAGGGAAAGATACAAGGAGTTAGTCGGACGTGACCCGTACTTGATGAAAATGTCAGAATTTTCTCAAGAGCGGAAAAGATTTGCCGACAATCGAGGCTGTGGACATTACGAACTACGGCGTGGTTCTCTGAGCGGGTTTCTTAAAAACGAAAAATACGTTGTGTCTATGCAGTATGTGTCTAGTGAGGGTGTCACTGGTTAGTTTGTTTGTTTGTGTGTATGTGTGAGCGTATTACTGATTATTGAAAATTGATTCTGGTGACTACAGCTTACTTTCATTTTGGCATAATAAACAAGTTGTGCTTAGCAGAACCAATCGCCACTTTTTCGGGTCAATGATTCTATTTCATACTTGACACTCCAGAAAAGGGGAAAGCTGATAAAAACCAAACCTTTATAGGAACTGTATCTTGTTCCATAATTTTGTGATTTTGTGTGTGTGTGTGTGTGTGTGTTTGTTTGTATCCAGATGCCCGTTATCTCACTCTGGACCCAAACACAGCACACCGAAGGCTCCATCTGTCTGAGGGGAACAGGAAGGTTACCCTGATGAAGGAGGAGCAGCCATATCCTCGTCATCCAGACAGATTTGAAAGTGACATTCGGCAGGTCCTGAGCAGAGAGCCTCTGATTGGACGCTGCTACTGGGAGTGTGAATCGAGTGAATGTGATGTAGGAGTGGCCTATAAAAGCATTGGTCGTGACACATGGATCATATTCTCTCCCAAGGCCTGGTGTCTGAGGTGTGAGGAGACCGAGTGCTTTGCCATGCACAACAATATTTCCATCCCTCTACCCGCCCCCCCTTCAGGCTCCAGGAGAGTAGGAGTGTATGTGGATCGTGAGGCTGGAATTGTGTCCTTCTACAGAGTCTCCTCTAACACACACACACACCTGCACACATTCAACTTCACACACTATGAAGAGCCCCTACATGCAGCTATTGCCAGTTACTCCCCTGTGTCTCTGGTCAACATCACATGACTTCATATGGCCCACTCTCTCTCTCTCTCTCTCTCTCTCTCTCTCTCTCTCTCTCTCTCTCTCTCTCTCTCTCTCTCTCTCTCTCTCTCTCACACTCACACTCACACTCACACACACACACACCATCATCACATGACCTCATATGGCCTATGACTATCCATCTATCTCTCTTTCTCTCTGTCTCTCTCTCTTTCTTTCTCTCTCTCAAGTCAAGTCAAGTCAAGTCAAGTCAAAGAGTGCTTTATTGGCATGACAAAACAAAATTTGCATTGCCAAAGCAGTAATACAGGCAGGGGCGGGGCTATAGGGGGGCGGACAGGGCCGCCGCCCCTGGGCCCAGGGCCCTCCCACTAAGGAGGAGGGGCCCCTTCATTTCCCAGGACTACATTACAAAAATTTCATTGAAGCCACTTCTTGACACAATATAGCAATCAAGTCTTAAATCAATGATATTGCAATGTTGTGTATGACTTTATATACCCCTTGTCTTTGCTTGTCATTTTTATCATGGTTATATGTAAAAAAAAAAATGTAATAAAATCTCTTAAATTCCTTAAAGACACTTAAAATAAACTAACTTACAAGGTATTCAAGCAAAACTAAGCTGTTATGTATTTAGCCTAGTTGTTTTTACATTTTGGAATGTGCAAAACTGTAGTACAGTATGAAAGCCATCGTCCTGCTGCGTCAGCTGTCAGTGGACTAGGGAAGAAATGCGCATGGCTTCTTTGTTTGTTATTTACGAGAATATGCACGGATGAAGCATGTTTAAAAGTAAAAGTGGGGCACAATAGAGGATGGACAGAACTTAGACTTCTTAAGTTAAGATTTTTTTTTACTTCACCGTCTGCCTCTACTAGTTGTGACTAGCTGTAGCTCTGGCCAATGTAGAGAGGGGTTGGGAATGTGGAGAGGGAGATTGAGAATCAGGACATTGTTTGTCAGTCATTATTTTGTAACCAGTGGCGTTTTCAAGACAACGCAACGTTACAAAACGTTTACTACGTCACCCATAGGGATGAATGGGAACTGTTACGTTACGTTACAAAACGTTACGCTTGTTGAATTCGCCACAGCTCTCTTATTGGCATGTTGTGCATTGTTTGAAAAACTGTGCATTGTTTGAAATGAAAGAAATCTCTGTTTTTTATTTGATTGTTTTTAAATAATGTTTTAAAAAAGCAATGCCTTCTAGGAGAATCAAGGCAGAGTAGCAAAACAACTATTCGTTTGGAAACTGAAAGTCATCTATAGTAGCCACAGTTAGGAGAGGTTGAGCTGGCCAGGCTAAAAAATGAACAGGGATTCCAAGCAACACAAGGGGGAAGGAGCGGAGCAAAAACGAGACAGATTGAAGAGAGCACTGTTAGCTGATAGCGAAATATGCACGAAATTGTCAACTCAATTGCAGCTTTAGCTAGCTGCACTGGTAGGCTAGTCCATAGACAAGGTTGTGGAGAAGAGCAAGCTGTCTCGTATTTCGTTAACTGTATGAAGGTAAGAGGTAAGTTTTTATTTGAGCGGCTGGCTCTATGTTTTATATGCACGGTGTGTCATTGTTTTGGTGCAGTAGTTTAAAGCATGGATTATTAGCATGGCTACTAAAAATAGTAATAGTAATGGTGTTTTGCCCCGGGGCCTTAGGTTCAGTTGTTCCACCACTGAATACAGGATAGTATATAGACAAGCATTAAAATGATAAACATTTACATGGTAACATCCTAAAGTTAACAACTGTATAAGATCAAGGAAGTTAATAATAGTAGGGTTTTTTTTTTTTCATGTATAAACATACACATATACATACCCTACATATACGGTATGCATGTATATATACACATTCATGCGCACACACACACATACACAAACACACACACTACATTGCCCTATTCAGATAAATTACGCCTATATAATCCTAGCGGTCACCCACTCTCTCTAGTTGAAGCTAAATCACCCCATATCTGTCCTTCACTATACACTGTAAAAAGAGATGTGTTAAAAATGACACATTCTGTGCAGATTTTTAACACATGTGCCGAGTGTGTTTAGGGACAACACATGTTGTGTCAAGTTTTACACATTCAATGTGTCAGCCATTTCTACACAGAAATTGTGTCAAGTAATTTGACACACAAATGTGTCATCTGAACACGTTTTACACAAAAATGTGTTTAGTCAGTTTTAACACAGAAATTGTGCTGGATAATATAACACACACGTGTAGTGACAAAACATTCACTACACACTAAATATGTTAACTATTTTAGTACCTGTGCATCCGAAAAGACAACTCACTTATCTGTTAAAATTAAAAGCAAGCACTTGTGACCACGGGAGAAACAGATGTAGTCATTTAAAGTACCTATAGAGTAATTTGAAGTTCAAACATCCAAAAATGGCTAATATGTTAATGAGAAGAATGACAAGAGGCCTTTTTTCAAGTCTTACAAACAAGCTTTATTATTATAATTATTTACTCCTTTAAAACTGTTAAAAGTAGTCCAGAATATACACTGTACTATACCTTTAATTTATAAATTACAAAACTTTACACCACAGTTCAACATTTAAACTAGGATTTACAAACTCATCTGCATGGAAATTCTGTAATTAATCCATTTTCTTGGCAACATAAGAGAGTACTTTCCTATTCCTCGTCTTATGAATGATGTATGCAAAAAAAGCAAAAAAAAAAAAAAAAAATAGAGAAGAGTATGTTTGCTACATATATAGCCACTGTATGATACCAGGTGTGCAAGGAGCAGAATCAGATTCTTTACTATAGGTGTCTGACGATTGGTGGTCATGCCATCCATGAATGTTGTTGACTTGTGGTCTCTATGAATTTGATTTGAAAATGAGTGCAAGTTGTGATAAGTTCTTGGACAACCATTTTGGCTACAGATAATGGTCGTGTCCTGTCCATCTGAAAGAGCTTCAAAGAAGCTTGAATACCTTGGCTTTCTTGTTGGTTGAGACGGTCACGTCGTACAGTAGATGTATTCAAAGAAGGTGAAGACAGAGCTGAGTTGTGCTGGATATGCCAAATTGCATACCCAATTCTTGTCCATGGCACAAGCCAGACCATCACGTAAAGGAATAACAAACTGATCGTTTCTGGCAGTGATGTACTGTTGCAGGCTTTTGGGGTTGCCGATGCAGATGAGGAAATGTTGTGTTCTTGACATTTCGGTGTTTGTACTGGTTCCAGGCTATGAGAAGAATAAATAAGAGAGAAAAAATTTAGCGTTTTGTTGTCAAAAGAGACCAATTCTATACAGCATGGGGCACTTTATTACTACTTAGTCAAGTACTTAGCTTTTTATACGTAGTCTAGCACTTTTTTGTTGTTGTTGTTGTTGTTGTTTTACTTCCAAAACATGAAATTAACTCATAACTCTCAAAAAATGTATCAAAGTGAAGTGTGCATTTGTTTTAACTTAACATTTTAGACTTTTATACACCAACATGTATTATTTGGGTTATACAGAATTCTGTGTGTGCGGTACAGTGTTCATGAATGTAGAAGACTGAATGAGTGCAAAGTCAGTATAGTGTGAGGATGTTATGATGTGTTCATAAGAAGGACAAGTCAATGATACTTACAAATCCCTCTCCCTCTCCTGCACCTTTAACGATGGGAACGCCGCAATTATTGTCCTTGTAGGTTACTGTTCGAAGACAAAAAAGGAAAATGGAAGACACTGGATTAAATTAGTAATAAAACGTTTATTTCATTGCATATCAAATAACATACAGGCTGTAGGCTACTAGAAATATATATATTGCACTGGAAATGCCTTCTGTACTTTATCATGTACTGAATTTATACTTACAATCCATGCTTTTCAACTCCATCACTGACGCACACTGTCTTTTGGCATTCATCAATGTATGGGGCTTTCGTTTCCAGTATAGGCTGCAAGCTGCAAGCAGACTGTACACAGAAAATTATGTTACTAGAAAGCAAAATACAAAATATCTAACACACAAACTTTGAAAAAATAGCAACCAACTTTTGTGCTTTTGGAAAATAAAGTAGCCTATCTTTTCCTTGCAATATACAAGTTAAAAGAGTATGAGAAAAAATAAAACCTAATAGGCCTTGATGTAGGTCTGAAATGATGCATGTTATTTGAGTGATTAATACAATGAATAATTACCTGTAAATTTTAACCCTGAAATTATAAAATCCAGGAGTAGTCTGATGTTCTGAATTGTGTAGATCCTTGGGCGAAGATTCTTTAGCCTATAAAGATCAAAGACAGGAATTGGGCAGGCTGAATATCTGGATCCTGAGGAAAAGAGAAAAGGTGTGGAAAAATGCATTTAGTCATATTGATTACTGCTGAATGAATTTCAATCCCATTCAATCTCAAACACTCCACCCCCATTCTTAAAAAAGAAAAAAGTTTACATTTTAAAACTGTTGTTTATGTATATTTCAAATTAAGCTAAGGCAATTTATTTATGCTCTATCTAGTGGTGCAATTTAAATACTTTAACAAACTACAATTAACATTTCCTAAACACAAATAGCAGACTACCAGAATATTAAAAATTGAGCTGCATTCATAAATCCGACAATCTCATGGCAAATCGGTGCACACAATGCCAATTTCCCACGCTCACAGGCTGCACCGCGAGGCAGCGCAGGGGGAAAAGTAGCCTAACCAGCTTTCTCAGGTCGATAACGTTAGCGAGAAATCCATGATCTGAAGCCTGACATCAATGGGGCAATTTATGCACCCGATAAAGTTACACAAAAGTTCACGTGGAGCATGAACTTGTTGGTAGCGTAAATCATTCTGTGGCGCAATCAGATAATGTAGCTAACATTTATCTGACACATTCAAACGACTGTTCAAACGTTTTTGCTAACGTCACCACCACACTATCCTTGCATCAACAGCTAGCTACATTGCTATGCTAACTTACAACAGTTATCTTATTGCACAGATATCCGAAGCCACTACCATACAATAGTCCTTAAAATATTGCCGTTGAACTTAAAAATATCAACGTAGGCAAATCGTTGACTTAATTAAGATATTGTGGTCTAGGCTAGTTATGATTTTGAATATAGCTAGCAAGATTGCTAATCGCAATAGCATAACTCAAGGTTAGTAGACAGAATTTAATGAAGTTACAGATTATTTTTCGGTAAAACCAATCTTACAAATTCAAACGAAATTAGATAAAATGACTTACTTGGACTTGTGGACCCAAGTCGGACTGCACCTTCACCAGACCAAACGTGACTGACAACATAGGACTGCCAACACTTCAGTGAGAAACCGCGGGCCAAAACTTTCAGTTCAAATACAGCTGCGCGATGTGATTGGGCAATGAGAAAAAGCCGTTAATCGTAACAGATGAAGAAACTTATTAATAATATAATAATTTTTTAAAATAATCTCCACCCTCTTTTTTGTGTTATAGAGTAGCGGATATGTCATTTATTTACTTTTTTACTTTGTTAAACTCAAGTGTTCTTCCTGTGCACAGGCACTGTGTCAGCTATCTAGGCCTGACAGATCGAAAGTTTACACATATTGTGTTATATATTTACACAACTAGTGTCAACATGCCATCTACACATCTATATGTGTTATTTTTTGACACATCTCTTTTTACAGTGTAGTAACATTAATTTATGTTCAAGAGAACACATAGAGGGGCCCATTGCTTGTTTCATGGGCCCATACGTAATTGTGATGTCCCGATAGATACGCCACCGAGTTGATAATCAAAGGCAATTGTCAATACATAGGGGGCGACGGACGGGCCCTGGAAGGCAATGGGCCACGGGCCCCGGTGCGGCCGCACCCGCTGAACCTGCAATAGTTACGTGTCTGTAAAACACTTATCTAAACCTTTTATCATTTTCTTCAAGTCGTGTTGATGAAGGACAGGTTGGATGGGTCCTCTGCCATATGACAAAACATCTAAACATTTTGACTTGTAGTGCTCACTCAATGCCAAAGGGATTATGCATTTTGGGGGCACTGTCTATTTGATTGAGAAAGAACATTTAGAACATTTTGGCACATAGGTGAACTGTTTTGGGAGAGATATGAGCTTTGGTGGTGATCCATGTTGTTTTGCTGAACCATCCAGTTTAGTTTTCCAAAAAGTACTAACGAGTGTGGAGAACGTCCGGTCTGTCTCGAGAAATGATCCGAAGCAATTTAGAATGATCTTTGCAGAACAGTTTTGGGAGAGATGTGTGCTTTTCAGATTAGCTATGGTATTGTGCAGAATCATGACCTTAGAGTTTTGCATTTTGGGGGCACTGACTTTTTGTTTGGCATGGATAAGATGGATGAGATCTATCCAAAATGACATTTGACCGCCTGCCCCTGTACGTGTGTATGCCCTGCCTTGGCATCTTCTGTGGAAAGGTAATTTGATAGATAGATAAGACAGGCAGATACTTTATCTATCCAGAATGATATTACATGGTAAACCACACACACACACACACACTCAGGCTTGTGCCTAAGGCATCTTCCATGGAACGGTAATTAGGTAAGTCACAAATTTACAGAGAATGATAATACATTGTCGTCTTTTTGGGTGAAGTATGCCATTTGCCCAGCCATGAATACCCCCTTGGCACTAAGTCTGCCATGCGGCAGTGTGAATATTTCAAGAGAAAACATTGTGAGAACATTGTGTGTATGTGATTGATTGCCTAAGGCATCTTCCATGGAAAGGTAATGTGATTGGGAAAATCCCTTTTGCCCAGACTTTTCAGTAGTCGAGGTGTTTGGAGTGAAAACCTCAAGAAAACAAACTTTGATTTGAAAAACATGTTGATGGGAAACAGCAACAGATCATTTGCCACATAATAATTAAAATTCTCAAGAACCTTGTGAGCACATCTACAAAAAGGTTGGTTACTCTGTGTGTGTGTGTGTGAGAGAGGGAGAGAGAGAGAGAGTGTGTGTGAAGCTCAATGGGACAGTGTCGTAACTGTGTGTGTGTGTGTGAGAGAGAGAGAGTGTGTGTTTGTGTGTATGTATGTGTGTTATGAAATCAGTGAGTCCATAATTTTCAGTTAGCCATCTGACATAGGCTATGCCTAGTGAGCACATACAGTCCAAATGTGTGAATATTTATCACAATCAATAATTTAATAAGCTTCTTCAGTTGTTAAAATGT
>JAODXP020000022.1:21023091-21035591 GCA_027497455.2 Sardinella longiceps | reverse complement strand
TCAATCCCACTCATGTGATGTTGCTTAAAACCAGAATCATTCAATTTGCCAGAGATACATATTGTATGCCATCTGCAGTTTATGTTGTGTCAGAGCACTCTGAGTGCTCTTGTTATGAAATGTGGAAGTCAGTCAGATTTGTATTGTTTCTGATGGCATGTAGCAGTTTTTACAATGTTGCTACACGCGATGTGTGCAAACAATTAAGGAGTCTATAGCAAAACTGTCCCGTCCATTTGCTGCCTATGCAAGCTATGTTGAAAAAATGCACCTATAGACTTGCATCTACAAAATCACTATGAATCAATCTTGGACAGAGGAGAGATGTGCATTGAAATGAATATGCAGGTAAATAACTCATAGACAGGGTACATTACAAGTGTAGCCAGTGGCGGTCCGCCCTTCAAATCGCCCCTTCAAACGGAGGGAGGTCTGGTGCAGACTTCGAACGAAGTGAAGTTGAAGTGAAGATGAAATTACCCACGATTCTTTGCGAACTCGATCAGCTAAACAAAATGAAGTGTCGGTACCCGATCTATGTCCGAATGCACGAGCTGTGTCCCGTTCTCTCAGCTCTGAATAAGAGCTTCAAAAATATAGCTACTATTGCAATTAAGCATGTATATATATATATATATATATTTTAATGTCGGGATGTCTTAGTTTGATGTAAATACAGTTGAATTCCGCACAGGTGTGTCAAAACATGACTATTAAAAAGATCGATATTTTTCAAAGTGCACAAATCTTTCAACACAATTACCAGATCCTCTCATGTGGGTGATTTTCTCAATGATAATTTGTGGATGACTGCTTTTGAACAGTTTATGCCGGTTTAGAGCCTTATATCCATTCAGAACGCGTAAAACAGGTGAAGACGTTTTTACGCGAGGTGTTGTCCCATTTATTAGGGGAAGATTTCCACTTCTCACTACACAATCGAGGGGTGTCTCATCTTGGAGGGAACTCGAAAACGAGTGCTAGTGTTAGGGAAGAGAAATGGGACTGGGCCACAGTCAGGGACAAGAAGTTTTAAACGCCCATCAGTTAGGGCTGAGTGATATAAACTGTATATGCCAAACAAATTTGGCAAACAATAGAGATTTTTCTTATACTAGCCTAACATGATAGGCCTTTATGTGATCAAATGGTGGCACGCCTCACATGCTCATGGTTTGCTTCTTGCTCAAGCTAAAATCCTCTTGGAGCTTCTCCATGTACAAAGCACTAACTCCCTCTAGAGGAATTATCTGGCAATGGCTTCATATTAGGTGCAATAATTAAAAACATTATGCGTAACAGTATTGTTTTAGATCAGTGGTTCTTAAAGTGTGGTCCGGGGACCACTGGTGGTCCGCAAGAGGATTTCCAAAAAATATGTGAATTTAGTTTCTCACTAAAATGATTTCAAAGCCAAAGAGGATTTGTTCAATGAATATTATGAAGCAGGCCTGTAATTTATATTACATGTTAAAACTTCAAGCAATCTGAATTTTAAGTGCCCATAAATGCCAATTTGGAAATGCCTATTGATTTGGTCAAAGGGTAAGGCGTGGCAGCATATGACTTGGGGGGGTGCGACGGTAGGTGGTCCCTGAAAAAATATTTTAGGGCAAAGTGGTCCTCGATCTGAAAAAGTTTGAGAAACACTGTTTTAGATCCATACTGCTTGGACTGCCATTGTGTTACATTTACTGCTTGGAAGTTACATTGACGTTTTCTACAATGTTCTCTATAATTGCAGTTTTGGACAAGAACAGAGTGATCAGTTTCATTCCAGACCCAGAGCAATTGGGGTCTTCTGTCCGCTGGTATCAGAATGCTGTCCTAAAAGATCCACAAGTGACAACCTGCCCTCTATCATGTAAGATTCTGTTATATCTTACTAATTCAATGGAAAACAGGGTGGTTACTGTGTGCGTGTGTGTGTGTGTGTGTGTGTGTGTGTGTGTGTGTGTGTGTGTGTGTGTGTGTGTGTGTGTGTGTGTGTGTGTGTGTGTGTGTGTGAAATTATTATTATTAGCGATATAGTGAAGCTGAAGTGTACACTTTTTAGCACTTGGTAATTGGTAATCACTTGGTTATGGGCAGGTTTCAGGTTGCCAGTATACATCCTCTAGCGCTCCCAGCAGGTCAAAGTCAAAGTGCAAATGTTCGACTTTTTACTTGTATGACTGATTTTCGAACAGTGTGTACCGTTGAGGTCCTTGACCATACAAACTCATTGATGTCACTTTTCGCCATATTGGAATGCCGTCATTTTGGATAATTTCAAGTGAAACTCAATTTTCAGCAGTCCCATACTTTGTCTGATCATCACAAAACTTATGTCATCTTTAGACCAAGCCTGACAGAAGACATCTTTGGAAAGGACTAGCTGGATGATGACTAGGAATGATGAGTGGGAGGCGTTATCAGCAGTTTACATGATAACGTTGGAATCTGTTGAGTTAGATTAGATTAGCCTCTATTGTCTCAAGTAGAGAAATTTGTGTTGGGCAGTCGAGAGATAGGAGTTACACACACAAAAGAAATAACACAACACATGTAGGCTCCACACACACTTGACTATATAGGCCAATGCACACACCCAGCCACAGTTGCCATGAACAAACCACCATGATTGACCAGGAGTTCACAAATAGTCAAGTCAAGTCAAGATTTATATAGCGCATTTTAACACAACTCAGTTGATCCAAAGCGCTTTACAGTGGAAGGGGGGACCTCACTAACCACCACCAATGTGTAGCACCCACCTGGGTGATGCACGGCAGCCATCACAGTTGGCGCCAGAACGCTCACCACACACCAGCTTAAGGTGGCGAGTGAGGGAAGGGATGAATGAGCTAATTGCAGAGGGGGGGGTGATTATTAGATTGAATGAGCCAGGTTGGGACTTTAGCCAGGACACCGGGGAACTCCCTACTCTTTGCGACAAGTGTCATGGGATCTTTTATTACCACTGTGAGTCAGGACCTCAGTTTAACATCATAAATACATTGCACATCCTCAACATACACATAATATTGCACACAGTTAAATAGTATTGCACAAACTCCCATATTGCACACAGGCCCTTAAAAGATTGGACATCCCCTCTCCTATATTGCACACAACCCTCATCCACACACATTCAGCGTGATATTAACTCGGAGGGAAAATGACTGCAGTAGAATAGACCAACTCACAAAGAAAGAAAACACTTTGAAGCTATATGCTCTACCACCATTTCTTTCTTTTTTTTTACCAGACCACATTATGTTTTCATTTTGAAACAAATTGGCACAGTTGAATCTGTAGAGGGCCTGGGGAGCTACAGACCACATTATGTTTTCATTTTGAAACAAATTGGCACAGTTGAATCTGTAGAGGGCCTGGGGAGCTACTTTCCACATGGAAAATACTCAAAATGCTGTTTGTGTGGAAACAAGATTTTTGTCAATTTAAACACTGATATAAGTGTTCCACCACATACAAGCCACTATATTCAGTTAGCGGCTCAAACATAATTTTGGGTGTAGTTACGTGGTGATGCAGCAGTTAAATCCTTCACTGGCATGGGATGACCTGTGTTAGATGTTGCAAGTTTATTTTCGGAGGAGGAGGAAGCCAGCGCTCACCAGTGTCGAGGTGCAGGTAGCGGATAGTTATTCAATTAAGAGAGGGTACCGCACACTCTTGTCCAATATATAATTTATTACAAACAACGATTCAGCCTGTGGCCTTTTTCAAGTTATTACAAAGCATGGTGAAGACACCCATTATAAACTGTCTCCTAGCACGTGATTGGCTGACACCAACCAACCAACCAGTCAGTCCCATGACACCTGCCAATTAAGATGTGGAGTACTCCTTTATGTTTCTACAGTATTACAACATGGCAAGTAGTGTCAAAAGGACAGCTTTTTTAGATCTTTTAGACAATTTATAAACAATAAAAGAAAAAACATAATAAAAACACACAGATGTTGCAAGTTTAACCTTTTTCGCATGTAACCTAGGGGACATGGTTTGTAACTGCAGACAAAAATAGGGATGTATGTTGTCTTTTGTACAGATATCACACTGGACCCGGAAACAGCCCACAAATACCTTCCTCTGACTGAGAATAACAGAAAGGCAAAATACTCGCAGCAGCATTCAAGTCCTCCTCATCCAGACAGGTTTGATCCGGATCCTCAGGTCTTAAGCAAAGAACCTCTGCCTAGTTGCAGCTACTGGGAGTGTGATTGGGAAGGATATTATGTAGCTATTGGGGTGGCTTATCGCAGCACAGACCGCAGCAAATGGATCAAATACTCTGACAAGGCCTGGTGTCTGGAGTGCAAAAATGGTCAATATAAAGCCAACTATAATGGGGCAGAAACTCAAATATCTGTCCCTGCTACAGGCTCAATGAGAGTGGGAGTGTTCCTTGATCAAGAGAGAGGCATTGTGTCCTTCTACAGAGTCACCTCTGGTGAACACACACTCCTGCACACGTTCCATGTCTCATTCACTGATTCTCTCCATGCAGTGTTCAATATTAACGGCGCCTCACTTTCCATCGTTTAGCAAAAGATGACCTCGTGTCATGCAGAATTGGTATTGGGAAACACATATTGTCCTCTGTAAGGGTGGTGGATAAATTAAAAAGGTTTTTTTTTTCAGGCTTTGAAGACATTCTTAAGTTTGTTGTTTGCTACATGATTGGAATATTCAAATTTATATTGTTTCTGTGTTTGTTTACTTGAACTTTTACTTTCAGTACTTAAGGACATACACTTATAGATTACTTTTCGTACTGAAAAGAATACAACACTGTTTTTGCCAATTTATTCATTGTCAAACATCTCAAATAATTGAGTTGTATGTTTCTTCAGATGTCCTATTGTTTAACAATGAATAATTTTGATGAAACAGTGATGTATTCATTGAAGTACAATAAATACTAGATACCTTTGCTTGAGTAACACTCTACTGGGTAATTTATATAAAAAAAAATTTGGTAAGGTATGTATGCTTTTCTGAAGTCGGACTTTTTAGGTGCTTTATACAACACTGCAGAGCCAGACCGAGGCATACTCAAATTATACGATATGATTGATATGATTTTTATATCATTTGATTGTTGGCACACCAATATTAGATTAATTGATTCCTGCTGTTGGCTGCTGCCACTATTAGGCAAACGCATCAACTGGGTTAACTAGTTGTACATTTAGGGTCTTGCTAAATATGACTTTAAAAAAGTTTAGTTCAATATGCCACACTTATGTACCACAGTGCATTTGTAAGTTAAATAGAGCTTGTGTTTAACTACTACCCCTATAAGGTTAAGAACAATAGCCAGAATAATGACCTATAATGGGTAAGTTACACACACAGTGTAGCCTATGGAATGAGAAAGCATGGTTCTGAGGTGGTGGTAGAGGGGTTACTAAATGGAATTCTGCTTAGGGCCCCAGAAAGGCTTGGGTCGGCCCTGCAACACTGCAGGAAACACACACACACACACACACACACACACACACACACACACACACACGTGCACTTCTACTCCTTTCATTTTGAACACACAAACTCTTAGTCATCATTTCTTTCTTTTAGAATTTCATTGTTATTTCTTTTTATAAGTGAGCCTAGCAGTAATTAATAGTAGTACAGTAATTAGTTTATTGTGTTGGTAGTATAGTTTCTGCATTCTTTATTACTTCAAGTAATTGTAATTTTGTAGCAATGTAGTTTTCATTTAGAAGTGTCGTATTTACTCACATTTATCCTCATCACATTTATCCTCTGACTTACAACTAGGGAGGAGAGGAGGTAGAGAATGATAGAGAGAGGAGAGAGAGGAGGTAGAGAATGATAGAGGGAGGAGAGAGAGGAGGTAGAGAATGATAGAGAGAGGAGAGAGAGGAGGTAGAGAACGATAGAGGGAGGAGAGAGAGGAGGTAGAGAATGATAGAGAGGAGGAGAGAGAGGAGGTAGAGAATGATAGAGGGAGGAGGTAGAGAATGATAGAGGGAGGAGAGAGAGGAGGTAGAGAATGATAGAGAGAGAGAGAGGAGGAAGAGAATGATAGAGAGAGGAGGAAGAGAATGATAGAGGGAGGAGAGAGGAGGAAGAGAATGATAGAGGGAGGAGAGAGAGGAGGTAGAGAATGATAGAGGGAGAAGAGAGAGGAGGTAGAGAATGATAGAGGGAGAAGAGAGAGGAGGAAGAGAATGATAGAGGGAGAAGAGAGAGGAGGTAGAGAATGATGGAGAGGGAGGTAGAGAGTAGAGGAGGAGAGAGGAGGAAGAGAACGATGGGGAGGAGAGAGAGGAGGTAGAGAATGATAGAGAGGAGGAGAGAGAGGAGGTAGAGAATGATAGAGGGAGGAGAGAGGAGGAAGAGAATGATAGAGGGAGGAGAGAGAGGAGGTAGAGAATGATAGAGAGGAGGAGAGAGGAGGAGAGAACGATAGAGGGAGGAAGAAGAGAATGATAGAGAGGAGGTAGAGAATGATAGAGGAGGAGGTAGAGAATGATAGAGAGGAGGAGAGGAGGAGGTAGAGAACGATAGAGAGGAGGAAGAGAATGATAGAGAGGAGGTAGAGAATGATAGAGGAGAAGAGGGAGGAGGTAGAGAACGATAGAGGGAGGAGGAAGAGAATGATAGAGAGGAGGAGAGGAGGTAGAGAATGATAGAGGGAGGAGGAAGAGAATGATAGAGGGAGGAGGTAGAGAATGATAGAGAAGAGAGAGGAGGTAGAGAATGAGAGAGGGAGGAGGTAGAGAATGATAGAGGGAGGAGAGAGAGGAGGTAGAGAATGGTAGAGGGAGAATAAAGAGGAGGTAGAGAACGATAGAGGGAGGAGAGAGAGGAGGTAGAGAATGATAGAGGGAGGATAAAGAGGAGGTAGAGAATGATAGAGGGAGGAGAGAGAGGAGGTAGAGAATGATAGAGGGAGAAGAGAGAGGAGGTAGAGAATGATAGAGGGAGGAGGAAGAGAATGATAGAGAGGAGGTAGAGAATGATAGAGAGGAGGAGAGAGAGGAGGTAGAGAATGATAGAGGGAGAAGAGAGAGGAGGTAGAGAGTGAGAGAGGGAGGAGGAAGAGAATGATAGAGGAAGGAGAGAGAGGAGGTAGAGAGAATGATAGAGGAAGAAGAGAGAGGAGGTAGAGAATGATAGAGGGAGAATAGAGAAGGAGGTAGAGAACGATAGAGGGAGGAGAGAGAGGAGGTAGAGAACGATAGAGGGAGGAGAGAGAGGAGGTAGAGAATGATAGAGAGAGGAGAGAGAGGAGGTAGAGAATGATAGAGGGAGGAGAGAGAGGAGGAAGAGAATGATAGAGAGGAGGAGAGAGAGGAGGTAGAGAATGATAGAGGGAGAATAGAGAGGAGGTAGAGAACGATAGAGGGAGGAGAGAGAGGAGGTAGAGAACGATAGAGGGAGAAGAGAGAGGAGGTAGAGAATGATAGAGGGAGAAGAGAGAGGAGAGAAAGAGGAAAATTTGGGATGGAAATCCTCTATAATCTGATTATATCTCCCGACAAGATCTCACCGCTTCTCATATCCGGTTGCTATATACAACCGAATTCCAAAATAGTTGGGACACTTTACAAATTGTGAATAAAAACAGAATGCAGTGACGTGGAAATTTCAAATTTCAATATTTTACTCAGAATACAACATCGATCACATATCAAATGTTGAAACTGAGGAAATGTATCATTTTAAGGGAAAATAAGTTGATTTTCAATTTCATGGCATCTACACATCCCAAAATAGTTGGGACAAGGCCACATTTACCACTGTGTGGCATCCACTCTTCCTTTTAAAACAGTCTGCAAACGTCTGGGGACTGTGGAGAGAAGTTGTGGAGAGAATGTTGTCCCATTCTTGTCTAATAGAGCTCCGGACGTCACGTGACTTTTGGTTGTCAGCCGCCATTTTGGCAGTAAACTTGACGACCGGCGCCAGCGAGTTGCTACAAACGACTACACATGTAATTTTAATTTCAGTGAAATTTGGCTTTACTGTGATGTTCTGTTGTTAACTTTGGTTAAACAGGGACCTCTAGTGGCCACAATTTGTCATAGTAGCGTATTTTGAGCCTCAAGTGATACTGTAGGTAGTTTTGAATGTATGAAGAAACAGTGCAGTCACGATTTTCCTGCTCTTTATCTTACGGCTAGGAAGACATATGCCTGTAAGAATTTTTATCTTTAACTGCTGTATGAGTTAGTATTAAGACTTAATCTGACGTAAACATGAGTTAATGACTACAATTAGACCTGTAGCTTTTGATTTCGTTTGCATACGCTAAGCGTTAGCTTTCCTTTGATTTCTCCTTAGAATTTAGCCGTAAGCTAACCAATCCATTTATAAACATTTAATATGCTGTGTCAGGCAAATGCACTGAGAAAAGGAATGGTACTAAGATATAGTTTTGTATGTCTGCTTGCAGTTTTACAGTGTGACTTAAGTAAAGCCTTTGAAGAGAATTTTGGGCATCCTGCTGCTTTTCTTGGGAAACCTGTTATCTATCTGCCAAGCTTGTAGTAGCCAGCCACACACATACGACGAGCAGGGGCAGAACATTTATACTTATAAATTGCTCAGATTAAATGTTAGCGACCCACTGGACTCAACAGGTTATCACTCTTTCTCCCTACAAAATAAATAGAAGTAATTCAATATCCAACCAGGGTTTGTTTACCACTAGCTTGCTACCAATGCTTGCTACACGCTTGCGAACTTGCTAAGCTAACGTTACGTGAGAGCCACACTTGTTGAGTTTTTTAAAAGGACATCACAGTTTCGTTAGCTATAGTAACGGTGCTACTTCTGTAAAATTAAACTGACCAAAATCTTATCGTAGCATCGTACTTGGTATTCCTTCGCCCACTTGATATGAGGGACCACTGCGAAATTCAATGGCAAGGGGGTCCCATCTTTCTGACTGGTTCTGACTGCTCCTGTCTCTTTTAATCACGCTGATCACCCTTTCTCTCCTCTATGATAACGTTAGACCTTATATTTCTTCTTCCCTCACCTTTTTGTAACCTGGTGTACAACAGTTATCTAAAAATGTCAAAAAAGAGAGAGCACCGCTCATCTGTTGACATGCAGGATGGAAGTAGCCTAGCTCAATAAGAAGTGAAGAATCCGCACACTGAAGTAATTGCAAACAATTTCTATTACTCCAAGTGCAAACATTTTGTCAGACGAGGTACGCGGATATTTTTTCACTTTTATTGCACGACAGTTATCTACCATCCTCCTTCACCTTGACATCTACCGATCTACCGATGTGATTACAGTACTGCCAATGATTGCTGCCAAAATGGCTGCGTTCACCGTTTCTCGTCACTTATGACATCATCCACAGGAGCTCTATACAGGCTTCTAGATGCTCAACTGTCTTAGGTCCTCTTTGTCATGTATTCCTATGTATGATGCACCAAAAGCTTTCTATGGGTAAAAGATCTGGACTGCAGACTTGATGGTGCCTTTCCAGATGCATAAGCTGGCCATGCCACACACACTCATGCATCTCCATACCATCAGAGATGCAGCCTTCTGAAATGAGCGCTAACAATAAGCAATAACAACTTGGGTTGTCCTTGTCCGGATGGTATGGCATCCCAGTTTTCTGAAAAGAACTTTGAATTTTGATTCGTCTGACCACAGAACAGTTTTCTACTTTGTCACAGTTCATTTTAAATGAGCCTTGGCCCAGAGAAAATGCCTGTGCTTCTGGATCATGTTTAGGAATGGCTTCTTTTTTGACCTATAGAGTTTTAGCTGGCTATGGCGAATGACACAGTGGATTGTGTTCACTGACAATGTTTTCTGGAAGTAGTCCTAAGGCCAGTTTGTGATATCCATTACTTTAGCATTCCTGTATGTGATGCAGTGCCATCTAAGGACCCAATGATCATGGGCATCCAGTATGGTTTTCCGGCCTTGACCCTTATGCACAGAGATTGTTCCAGATTCTCTGAATCTTTGGATGATGATATGCGCTGTAGATGATTATACCTTCAAACTCTTTGCAATTTTTGTCTGAGAAACTCCTTTGTGATCTCGGACCACTACTTCTTGCTGCACCATTTGGGGAACTGGTGATCCTCTGCCCATCTTGATTTCTGAGAGTCAATGCCACTCTCGGAGGCTCTTTTCATACCAAATCATGTTGCAGTTGGGTCCTCAAGCTGTCCCTCATATGAAAATTTTACTTTTCTGGCCTCTTATTGCTACCCGTCCCAACTATTTTGGGATGTGTAGCTCTCATAAAATCCAAAATGAGCCAATATTCGGCATAATATTTAAAAAAGTCTCACTTTCAACATTTGCCATGTTATCTATATTCTATTGTGAACAATATATAGGTTTATGAGATTTGTAAATGATTGGATTTCATTTTTATTAACAATTTATAAAGTGTCCCAACTTTTTTGGAATTCGGTTGTATTCCAGACTCGCCTATCTCAGTGAAAGAGGAAGTTTTGGTCACGTTCGGTTTGTCTGTAAACTGAGTCTGTTACAGTGTGTATTTGTCTGTGTGTTTATACCCATTTTATAATGCATGTGTGTATTCACTCATCTGTGTGTTTATACCCATGTTATAATGCATGTGTGTATTCACTCATCTGTGTGTTTATACCCATGTTATAATGCATGTGTGTATTCACTCATCTGTGTGTTTGTACTCATGTTATAATGCATGTGTGTATTCACTCATCTGTGTGTTTATACCCATGTTATAATGCATGTGTGTATTCACTCATCTGTGTGTTTATACCCATGTTATAATGCATGTGTGTATTCACTCATCTGTGTGTTTATACCCATGTTATAATGCATCTGTGTATTCACTCATCTGTGTGTTTATACCCATGTTATAATGCATGTGTGTATTCACTCATCTGTGTGTTTGTACTCATGTTATAATGCATGTGTGTATTCACTCATCTGTGTGTTTATACCCATGTTATAATGCATGTGTGTATTCACTCATCTGTGTGTTTATACCCATGTTATAATGCATGTGTGTATTCACTCATCTGTGTGTTTATACCCATGTTATAATGCATGTGTGTATTCACTCATCTGTGTTTATACCCATGTTATAATGCATGTGTGTATTTGTCTGTGTGTTTATACCCATGTTATAATGCATGTGTGTATTTGTCTGTGTGTTTATACCCATGTTATAATGCATGTGTGTATTCACTCATCTGTGTATTTGTACCCATGTTATAATGCATGTGTGTATTTGTCTGTGTGTTTATACCCATGTTATAATGCATGTGTGTATTCACTCATCTGTGTTTATACTCATGTTATAATGCATGTGTGTATTTGTCTGTGTGTTTATACCCATGTTATAATGCATGTGTGTATTTGTCTGTGTGTTTATACCCATGTTATAATGCATCTGTGTATTCACTCATCTGTGTGTTTATACCCATGTTATAATGCATGTGTGTATTCACTCATCTGTGTGTTTATACCCATGTTATAATGCATGTGTGTATTCACTCATATGTGTGTTTATACCCATGTTATAATGCATGTGTGTATTCACTCATCTGTGTGTTTATTCCCATGTTATAATGCATGTGTGTATTCACTCATCTGTGTGTTTATACCCATGTTATAATGCATGTGTGTATTCACTCATCTGTGTGTTTATACCCATGTTATAATGCATGTGAGTATCTAATAACTCATCTTATCATACATCTGTGTATCTAATCACTCATGTTATAAAGCATCTGTGTATCTATAATCATGTTATGACATGTCTATCTCTTCTCTCTTAAATTGAATAAATATAATACTCATGTTATAATGCATCTGAGTGTATGTTATGTCTGTTCCTGTCTCTTCAGTCATGTTTTATTGGGTCTGCATATGTAGTCAGTCATGTTTCAGTGTGTTAATCTATTTTATACTGTAGAATCTATATCTATGATGAGCCCAATGTTTTTTTATTTTTATTTTATTTTATTAGTTTATTTGGTAGGGACCATGCATATTTATGACTGTTGTATACGAAATACACCCATGTTAATATGCCAGAATTAGTCAAATGACTATTTTTTATCTGTAGTCCCCTGGCAGGTAATATAAAAACATATCTAAAAAAAGACAATAGACAAACAAAAAAGACAAAACATGGACACCACCAAAGCAGGTACAATGCTGACATGGACATCACCAAAATGTACACATAAACATGACAATCTACACCATGGCAGAAAAAACAAACATACTTGCAGACAAACAAGCAGAAAAAGCAAGAAAAGGTAAACAATAAACAGATATACAGAAGCAACAAAAGGAAGATGAAGAGAGAATATATGAGATGTGTAACATTTAGTGATTGCATGTTTGGTTTTGAAGGTAGCGCTGTCTTAAATGATTTTTTAAGGTGTTGTAAGTGGGGCACTCTCTTATTTGGAGGAACAGGCTGTTCCAAATTTTACCTCCTATTACTGACAGCACGTTTTGGGTAAAAG
>JAODXP020000022.1:20953091-21018091 GCA_027497455.2 Sardinella longiceps | reverse complement strand
GAGCCACAAAGAGTGACAAAAGATGCCTGGTTCCCCAAAAGACAACAGAGAGTGCAATATCAATATTTGCTGCCTATAAAAAGGGTTTCAATAGAAATATCTGTCTTTCAGGGTTAATGACATGAATACTATTTAGTATATTTATGCTGTTACAGAGTGCATTGCCATCATACATTGAACATCAAGACAGGAGGATCTCTTACCATCACCACATGGATTTCTCAGGAGATTTCTAGCCATTGGTCTTGGGTGCACTAGATCACAAACAAGTTACTGGTACACAATTTGAATTGATAATTAGACATTTCTTTAATGTAGTTATCCTAAAAGATTGTTCAAGAAACATGATATAAGGAATTACAATTCAATCCATCCTAATAATTGGAGTAAACCGTTTGATTGAGAGACATGAATAATAAGTAATGTGTGTGATATCACATTACTTACTGAGTTACAATCATGCATTGGGCATGAAAGATGGAGGCCATCTTACCTTTGGTGCTTGGATTTCTATTCCTTGGTCTAGGTGGCACTATATCACAAACAATTACACAAGTTGCATAAATGTTGAGTAAAAGCACGTGTTACAATATTACAATGTGGTGTGTGTGTGTGTGTGTGTGTGTGTGTGTGTGTGTGTGTGTGTGTGTATGCACAGAGGACATGCAACAATACACTCAACCCATGATTTGACATTATTCAAATGTTTAAATTCACAGCATGAATAAGAAATACTTATTTAATGAGCTGCAGATAAATCCTTATTAAAAATAGCATATTTTTTCTCATTTTTCATTAGAGCTACACATGCCACTATAATAGTAGCCTAACTTATTTTCAAACAGAAAACCATGCATTTAGAGAATTTAAATGGACCAAATCTGTGGCAGAAAATATACACAAATGGCACAGGATGCTGTTAAAGATGGGTGTGTACCTTTAACTATCTTTCTTGGGTCTAGCAGCTGCTTCTCCTGTTTGAATCCCTTGTCCGGCATCTCCTTCTGCTCATTCAGTTTTCTCTCTAGACCCTCCTGCTCCTTCTTCAGCATCTCCCTTTGTTCAATCAGTTTTCTCTCCACAATCTCCTGCTCCTTCTCCTTCTTCTCCAGATACTCCCTCTGTTCATTTAGCTTTTTCTCCAGAGCCTCCTGCTCCTTCTTCAGCATCTCCTTCTGCTCAATAAGTTTTCTCTCCAGACCCTCCTGCTCCTTCTTCAGCAGCTCCCTTTGTTCATTCAGTTTTCTCTCCACAGCCTCCTGCTCCTTCTCCTTCTTCTCCAGATACTCCCTCTGCTCATTTAGTTTTTTCTCCTGAGCCTCCTGCTCCTTCTTCAGCATCTCCCTCTGCTCAATAAGTTTTCTCTCCAGAGCCTCCTGCTCCTTCTTCAGCATCTCCCTCTGCTCATTCAGTTTCCTCTCTAGAATCTTACTGTCCTTGTCCACTTTGAGCTGTTTGAAGCCCTCCTCCAACATCTCTCTGTGTTCATTAAGTTTTCTCTCCAGAGTCTCACTGTCCTTCTCCTCTTTGAGTTGTTTGAAGGCCTCCTCCAGCATCTCCCTTTGCTCAATAAGTTTTCTCTCCAGAGCCTCCTGCTGCTTCTCTTCCCTCTCCAACATCTCCCTCTGCTCATTTAGTTTCCACTCCAGAGTCTCATTGTCCTTGTCCACTTTGAGCTGTTTGAAGCCCTCCTCCAACATCTCTCTGTGTTCATTAAGTTTTCTCTCCAGAGTCTCACTGTCCTTCTCCTCTTTGAGTTGTTTGAAGGCCTCCTCTAACAGCTCCTTCTGCTCATTTAATTTGCTCTCCAGAATCCCCCGCTCTTTTTTCAGCTGCTCCCTTTGTTCACTCAGTTTTCTGTCCAAAGACTCGCGCTCCTTCTCCAGTAGCTTCCCCTGTTCATTCAGTTTTCTCTCCAGAGTCTCATTGTCCTTGTCCTCATTGAGCTGTTTGATGCCCTTCTCCAACATCTCCCTTTGCTCCTTTAGTTTTCTCTCCAGAGTCTCATGCTCCTTCTCCAGCAGATTCCTCAGTTCATTTAGTTTTCCCTCCAGAATCTCACTGTAATTCTCTTGTTTGAGCCGTTTGAAGCCCTCCTCCAATGTCTCCCTCTGCTCATTTAGTTTTCTCTCCAGGGTCTCCCTGTAGAGACGTATCTCTTCTTCCATCCTCTTCTCCATGCACTCCCTCATCTGCTCTTCCCGCCTTCGCCTGTCCTCCTCCAGGGGGCGCTGATGCTGTTCTTCTCTCTGCTGCATCTCCACCTCAGCCTTCTGCTCCTGCACTGCTGTGTGGTCCTGGGTCTCTGGGAGAGGGGGGTCAATGATGCGCCATCATTCATCACCATATATATATATATATAATAGGGCTGGCAAAATTAACTGATTAATCACATGATTAATCCAAAAAATTTAACTCTGATTAAAATAATTAACTCAGATTAATCCAGATGGATATGGTCCACTTTCATGGTTATGTTCAATTTCAGACAGAAAATGGCTCAGCTATGAAGTCATACTACACAAAGATTATGGCCTAGCTCCTGACTGTCCAACAACATGTTTGGGGAATCCATGGGAGTAGGGGACAGGTGCGAATTGCCCCATTTGATCTGATATATATCACCCAGTGGAATGGAATACTGTGATTGGCTCAAAGGGTGTCCGTTATATCTTTAAAGCAGGACACCTGAGACGTCTATCTGGTAGAAATGTTTCACAACCGTTCCATATCAATGCTCTTTAGAATGGTATCTTTAACAACAGTAAGCAGCCTTCTAGATCTTCTTTCATATGAAAATAGTATCCCAACCGAACAGGTTAACTTCTTTCAAATCTGAGCCATATGTTTCTTTTATGTTTTAAACTCTTGCTTACCATCTATCTGTCTGTCTATCTATCTATCTATCTATCTATCTATCTATCTATCATTCTTACTTTTTTTCATCGCCTCATGGTCAGCGGCCTGATCCTCCTCATCCTCCTTCTTCACGGTGTCCTTGTTGAAGGTCTGTTTCATGGCGTGGGAGTCGATTTGGAGGGACAGCATGAGTGCCTGGGTGTGATCGCACAGACGCTGGTTCAGGTCCTCAAAGTCGCCGTCCGTAGAGGTCTTACTGAGGCAACGCATGATCCAGGACACAGCTCTTCGTAAAGGACCATGTTTCAGCCATGGACAGCATTCATTCCTACGGGCAAGAAGCTCAGATCATTCTTATACTGATTCCATGTTCTGTCCTAATTTTAAGTAAAGCCGTTTTAATTATTTCTTAGTAATCATTTGTTTTACATTTTACTTTTAAAGATATCACAGTGGATCAACATGTGGGTTGCTTTTATCCGGGGTGAATCATCACATAGTCCTTTCACAAGCCAATGTAACGGATGCCAACTATCTCAGTTAGCTGGCAGCAGTACGTGTAAATCCTCACAACTCAATTCCTTGGGCGATTCTAACTGCTTGACGAATGACTCTGACTGTTCGACTCCCATGCTGTGGGTTAGTGAAAAGTTACTTTTGAAAAGTGCTATATAAATAAAGATTATTATTATTATTATTATTATTATTATTACTTCATGTGTCATGGCTAGGGCAAACATCTGCATCAACCACAGAGGTGCCACAAGGCTCGATGCTAGGGACCAACCTCTTTTCCATGTGTGGCCTGTTGGGTCCAATCATCAACTTGTTTGGCTTCTCCTATCTATCACTGCAATGCAGATGATACCCAGCTCTATCTCTCATTTTAATATCGCCTGACTCTTGTTTGGCTTCTCCTATCACTGCAATGCAGATGATACCCAGCTCTATCTCTCATTTTAATATCGCCTGACTCTTGTTTGGCTTCTCCTATCACTGCAATGCAGATGATACCCAGCTCTATCTCTCATTTTTTGGTAACACTTTGTGGTAAGGGTACATGAATTATCATGAATTCATGCATGATTTCATTCATGATTCATTCGTGATTCATGCATTACTTCATCTCTGAATACCTAATGATTCATCAGGTATTAGCATGAATTCATTGTTTATCATTAATGACCTCCTGCTGAAAAAGCAGATGATCTTAAGCATTAATTACTCTGGGTACATCATCATGAGTCATGACTAATTACACATGATCATGATGTTTTTGTTCAAAAGAATTTGATATAATTTGATGTAATAAAAGAACTTATTTAGCCTACTTTGGCCTAGTCATACGCCTACGTCAACTAAATTTTACCAATTTAACCATGTCAACACTTTACTTGAGGGGGCACAAACATGATGAATTCATCATGATCATGCTAATAATCATGACTCATGCTAATTAATCATGACTCATGATGATGTACCCAGAGTAACTAATACTTAAGATCATATGCTATTTCAGCAGGAGGTCATTAATGACAAACAATGAATTCATGTTAATTCCTGATAACTCATTAGACTTTCAGAGATGAAGTAATGCATGAATCATGAATTTATCATGAATGATTTCATGCATGAATTCATGATGATTCATGTACCCTACCGCACAGTGTTACCCATTTTTTTTTCTCCTGAGTCTTGACACAGTTTCCATATCAGTAGCAAAAATCTCTGTGAATTTTTCCTTGAATTCCATATTGGAATGTTATAGTAACTAGCTTCCCTAAACTACCAAAAGACTTTGCCAACTCTCTGGTGCTAAGGTCCACGTACTGTATCAGGTGCATATCAGGTGGAAGGTGGACACACACACACACACGCACACACACACATACCAGTGAGGATTCACACACACACACACACACACACACACACACACACACATACCTGATCGTACCCATGTCTTCCAGGTTCTGGACCAATGTAAGTGCATCTTGCAGAACCTTCTCCAGGTCCTGGTGGGCCTGTTGCAGGTACATTGGCTCCTCTTCAGGCGCCTCGATGGACCTCAGTTGGCTCTCCAGAACTGAGAGCCGGGTCTTCAGACGGTTCACACGGTTCTGGTGGACCTGAGGACTGGTGTCCTGGATCCGCTTGATGAGATCGACTAGAACTCCATAAGGCCCCAAGAAGGGCTTGACTTCCTTAGCCACCTGTTTGGCCACATCACCTGGTGTGCGCTTTAACATCTCCTACCGAAAGACAGACAGGCAATCTAAAGATGAAAAAAATGTTTTTAAAGAGGACATAGAATGAATTAATCGAATACTGTACCTTGTATTTCATTTTGTCAAAATAAGATTGATTTATAATTCTCAAGCTTAATTAAGACCTTATGTTTAAGATGAATATTCATTATTTTTTTTTATTTATATAATTTGTGCCTAAACAGCGCCCCGCTCTGGCCATTCAATTGAACTGCAATGGCTTTGCACTATTTGAAATCACTTTGTGGGCTTTGTTCTAATTCGCCCATGTTTTAGTGGCTATTTCTAAATTCAAGATTTCTATATGAAAGAGGGCAGAACCATGCCTACATGCTCATGATAGCTCTTTGACTATGCACAACATCTCTTAATTCATCAAAGCCAATGTAAAAGTGGTTTCCCAATCTATGTTTCCTTTAAGGAACTGAACTCACTCACACACTGAGAAACACACAAATTTTAAGTGCTGCCCAGGCCTAGTTTTTAAAATACATTACCCATTAACAAAGTAAATGGCATCCTTCAAGGTCCAATTTATCCTGCAATGTTTTGTAATTAAGACCAATGTTCCCTCTAAGCTGCGCGCGTGCGCGCGCGCAGACCTCCAGGGCTTGCAGCGCACATGATTTTTCAGACCGCGCAAAAAGTCATCAAGCCCCCTTAACACCCGCGGTATACTTCTGCGCACATAACGCGCGTAGGCTACTTGATGCACTAAGCGGTTACATCGCGGTAATTTCATTCGCGGTGTTTCCGTCACCATCCGCATCCTCACTTGTTGACACTGTAGCGAAACGGTTGAGGAGACTGCTAATCTTCAATGCACGTTGCTTCATAATGCTCTTTCTGCGTCCAGAGAGGTGTTTCCTTGTTGCAATAGTTAAAGAACTCCACCCATAGGCTAATGAACTGTGTATCAAAATGAGCAGAACTGTATTCAGATAGACTACTATATAAATTATAGGCTACCAGAATCAGTTTGCATGCATTGATGATGGACATAGAATCTTTTTCAACACCCATGCCTTAATAATACCAAAACATTTATTTATTCAGGTTGTAGTTATAGGCTACATTCAAAAGATAAAATAGAAAGGGAGCAAAGGGCTATCTGGGGTAGATAGAGGGGGTTTCAAAGAAGACAAGCAGAGGAAATTAATCAGAAAACGGGCCCTAATGAATACTTTTTTTATTAATAGTGAGAAATAAATTAATGTAGCCTATTTAAAGGAAAATGGTGTGAATGCATCCATAGTAGACTAATCCAATGTCACCAATTGTTGTCTGTAGGCCAAAGAACCTGACAATCTGATGCAACATACTGTAGGCAAATACAAAGTCATCATCTGACCTCAACTGAATGCGTGTCTTACAGAAATGCAGTCAATTTATTGTGCCCTATTCTGTTAGCTCAGGTTCAGCACTGTAGTTACATCTTACTTTTGTTCTTTACCAGTCAACAGCACTATGTGTTATTATACTACATGGCTATGGACTGATGCACATTGGATTTTTTGTTTACAACACAGAACAGAAGTTATTATTAAATATTGCTGCAAGTATAATATGTGCATTATTATCCCGATCGCATGTGTAAACCTGCTCACGGTGCGGAAGCATGCCGCTCAGACAAATTTTAATTTGCTCAGTCCTGAAAAAAATTAGAGGGAACATTGATTAAGACATTAAGATCTTTTCCCAAAAGATGATTTTTTTAGTTTTTTAGTTTCTTTTTAGTTAACATTAGCATGTGTATGTGAATATCAGGTTTCAACTGTACATACAGTACAGTAATATTTCACTAGTGCATGGCACTGGATGCATTTATGCTAGAAATAAAGTATAGAAACCAAAGTATAGAAAAAAAGCATAGCCTACCGACTGTTCATAATACTAATAATATTTCAGGAGCATATCTTATGATTGTCAAAGCATGAAAATAAAGTGTAACCTACTGACTGTTCATAATACTAATAATATTTCAGGAGCATATCTTATGATTGTCAAAGCATGAAAATAAAGAGTAGCCTACCGACTGTTCATAATGCTAATAATATTTCAGGAGCATATCTTATGATTGTCAAAGCATGAAAATAAAGCATAGCCTACCGACTGTTCATAATGCTAATAATATTTCAGGAGCATATCTTATGATTGTCAAAGCATGAAAATAAAGCATAGCCTACCGACTGTTCATAATGCTAATAATATTTCAGGAGCATATCTTATGATTGTCAAAGCATGAAAATAAAGCATAGCCTACCGACTGTTCATAATGCTAATAATATTTCAGGAGCATATCGTACTACTGTACGCATTTATGCAAAGAAAAAGCTCACCAAAGCATAAAAATAAAACATAGCCTACCGACTGTTCATAATGCTAATAATATTTCAGAAGCATATCTTATGATTGTCAAAGCATAAAAACAAATCATAAAATCATAGCCTACCGACTGCTGGTAAGCTAGTCTGTTTCTCTCCTTGATGTAGATCTCATTCACTCTACTGCTCTCCTATTGCAATAGCAGGTTATTTTTGGTATTAAAGTAACTGGCATCATTTATATCTAGCTGTGTGTGTGTGTGTGTGTGTGTGTGTGTGTGTGTGTGTGTGTGTGTGTGTGCGTGCGTGTGAAAGAGACAGGTGCAAAGTGTGACAGCTGTGTGTCTGTGTGTGCACGCGTGCATCATGTAGTGCCAAGTTCAGAAAGGATTTCCAGGCCGTAGGGTGGGCTTGGAAATAACATGTATTCATACTTGGCAACTTGGCAACTTTTTACTGAGTCTTGTGTCATCACTGCATTGTTTCTTTTTCATTTGCAGTAATGCCCACATAGTTCTGGCAGAGGCATGGCTTCATCAACAGCCAGTACTGAGTTAGCTTGCTACAAGAACAGAAACCTACTATGTGAGGTATAATAAGGTGAAGGAATAATTTGAAGAAATTGGCTCCAAAATGCTTTAAAGTTTATACTATAAACCCATTTTTGAAAAAAGTCATGTTTTGTAAGTGTTTCA
This sequence comes from Sardinella longiceps, assembly GCA_027497455.2. Classification (NCBI taxonomy): domain Eukaryota; kingdom Metazoa; phylum Chordata; class Actinopteri; order Clupeiformes; family Clupeidae; genus Sardinella; species Sardinella longiceps. The sequence goes on along the minus strand of JAODXP020000022.1, from coordinate 21,009,949 downwards.
GTAATTGCTGGCCAAATGTCAATTTAATATGTTTATAGATCACTGTTATATCTTCAAAATAAAATGAAAAAAAAAAAAACAATCTGATAATTAATTAAAATGGATTTTATAGCGTTTTGGAAACAAACTCTCATTTATTGACAAAATGGTCAGGACAACAAACATATATACACACACATGTAGCCGGTGGCGGTCCGCACCGCACACAGGTCTCGAACTCGCCATCCCGCTAGCTACAAACCCCCGGCGTGGGAGTGGGACGCTCTAACCAACTGAGCTAAAAGCCCGAGCTTCTAACTCAGCGTGTTAGAAGCGCCCATTGAATTGGGTGATGAGGATTTACACGTACTACCGCCGAGCTAGCTGGCCTCCGTTACACACACATACATGCAAGGGCGCAGGTTTGGTCTCAACATTGGTAGGGACAATCCTGTGTGAATTACACATCACACAGTTAGATCTTGTACTGAAATTTCATCCTGCAAATGGATGATAGAAAACCTGTGTGTGCAAATTATACTTCTAGCCTAAAACATAATGTGTAGTAGGAAGAAATCCAGTCGGTAAAGTCGGTCACAAATGAATTAGTTCAGCATTTGTTTTGCAAAAGGAGTCGAGAAATGTGATGGAAATGACTGTTGAATAAGAAAGTTCATATTTGGTGAAATAGGATGTATGCTTTTGACTAGTGTTTCAATGACAACTTTTGGTGTTTGCCACCCGGAAGAAGGTGTGACGTCATGGTAAATTGTCGTATAATCTCAGCTGTAGCAATATTAGTTGAGCTCAGGATGCACACAGGATTAGATCTTGACTAACTTGGCAATGGAGGTGTGAACAGTAGAAGTTTGAAACTCTGTCCTCTGACTACAGACTGGCTGGCTGCTATCTCAGTACAGATTCCTGTGAGATTCTATCATCAGTTCTCCAGACAGAAAACTCACAGCTGAGAGAGTTGGACCTGAGCTCTAATCGCCTACAGGATTCTGGAGTGGATCTGTCTGCTGGACTGAAACGCACTAACACACTGCAGACTGGAGACACTGAGGTTAGTCATGACCTTCTTGTCTGTGTACTACATCAGATTTCATGCAATCGCTATCGTTATGCACCAGCTTGGTAATCAAGTAGATAAACTCTTAACGCTACAACAAATTCCCGACTTTATCTCTCACAACTCCTGACCCTGCTTGGCCGGAATGCTAGACTGAGTGGTGGAGGGAAATCATAACTGAGCGGAGCTACATAGGAAGGCAAAGCCAGGCTGGAAGTCCACCGGTGGAAGAAGGGGGAGTGGTCTGGGGAGTTTCAGACCTTTACCTTTGCTGTTGCAGCTAGACAAGTACAACAAGTGAGTTTAGTGGGGGATGGGGTTTAACACTATCTGTTAATACTATTTCATTTTCAGATCTCCTGTGTGACATTTAGTCTACTTCAGTTTTTTTCAGGCACACGCTCTATCAGACCTCGGTAGTTTCAAAGTGCTACGACCATAGTGGTCTCTAGACCTCGGTGGTTTTAAAGTGCTTGTTGCAGCCACAGTACTCCATATGAGGTTGTGTGATCGAGACCAGGGTCACTGAGGAGTTGCGGCCAACCCAAATCTCAATGGCTGCATGTAGGGGCTCATCAGTGTGTGTGTGTGTGTGCGCGCACGTGTGTGTGTGTGGTCTAGACCAGGATCACTGAGTAGTATGAGTCACGATAAATCCCAATGGCTGCATGTAGGGGCTCAGCAATGTGTGTGATGTTGAATGTGCACAGGTATGTTAGTGTGTTAGATGTGACTCAGTAGAAGGACACAGTTCCAGTGTCACGGTCCACACACACTCCTGCTCTCCAGGATCCTGAAAGCGGGGTTTTAACGACGTTGTGCCAGACATAGTAAGTAGTAGATCTGACCAGGCCCATTCCACTCAGCCTCCCAGGAGGAGCGTCCAATCAGTGACTGCAGGCCGTGTTTGGATCCAGAGGGAAAGCACAGGCTTCTCCACTCACTTACACACACACACACACACACACACACACACACACACACACACACATACACACCGTTAAGAAACAACAAATGGTACATATTGTAAACTGACATAAATAATTTAAAAGTGACACACACACACAAATACTAAATGGTTCTCACCTTCCACTTTTCATTAGGAATCAAACATTTTCAATCATCCAACAGAAAAAGAAGGTCCACAAGTTTAAAGCTCACACAAGAAACATCTTCTTCTGACACTCCGATATCATGAAGCATTATCCTCCTAGACTGGCCTAATTATTTTGTTTCTTTTGTCTCTTCTTTCCCTACGCACTACAATCATCCCAGCTGAGTGGTGAGCCTCCCGTCCGCCCCTGCCTCCCTGCCACCAACTACTACCCCACTATGGATGCTGACCAAGCTCTCCGGAGCCACATACCAGGACCAGCCTCTTTTCCTCTCAGAGGCCCCATGATGGATCTGATGATAGATGGTCGATGATCGATGATGACCACTACCTAAATGATAACCTCTGCCCAATGAACTACTCCAACTATTGACTCCATCCCCTGACACTTTTACCCCCTATTGACTGTCACACAAACTATATATTTTTTTCTACCATCTACTAACTCTCAGACAACATTCTATATTCATGCTGTTATTCTGTATAAACCATGGTCAATCTATGTACCAGACTACCGACTGTATGGATACTCTATTAGGTCCCTTGCAGGTACGCTGATGCGATGACGCCATGAGGCGCGGATCTGCCCAAGGTTTCTTCCTGATTTAGAGCAGTACAAATCCATAACGCGCATTGACACGTTGTTGTAGCAAACAATACCGTTTTTTAAAAGGAGAATTAACATTAATCTCTCACTTCCGTCCATCTACATTCCACGTGTTGATGTTTGTGTCACGTGACTAATGACGCAAGTGACACGGTGAAATCTTACCCTGCGTTTGATTAACCTTAAAGCGTTTTATTATGCAAATTTGTCCAACCAGGAAAAGCACATGGAGAAGTGAAAACAATGTTAGCAACCCTAGGCTACATTTGGGACACTTATTTGATACAAGTCCGTGTTCAACATTGGCCTCACTACAATACTGACTCCCACGTCCATAGGTGGTTATATAGATGCAGTGTTAACTCATTGACTGCCAATGACGTCTTTAGACGTCAACTGAAATACTGCCGTTCACTGCCAATGACGTCTTTAGACGTCAACTGCGTTTTTTAATGGGGAGGGCTGCAGAAAGACCTAGGGAACTTTGTCTGTAAATATCAGAATTCTCCGTCGAAAATTGTTGTTCCAAATTGATCCTGAGGGTGGCAGTGTGTCACTTTGGATGTGAGATGAGCATAGATTCATAGGTATGGCCAAGGGAGAAGTAGAGAAAGCTAATGACATGGCTAAATATGCCGCTAGCAAAGTGCAGACGTAAATCGGAGAAATTTAGGCAGTTCACACTCGATCAGAGTATGTGTCACTGCCATAGTAGTTCGAGTAGTGTTCCGATCGTGGGAGATGAAGGAGATCAACCTTGGGCAAACGGAAATAGCAGTTGTGACTTGTTTCAGTGCCCAGCTAGCTCACAGTTCCGGGTCAGGTAAGAATTTGCGAGCCAGTTGTTGATCACTGAGTTTTCGCTGTCACAGCCTGTAAATAGCATATATTTACCTTGTTACAACAATGTCTATTTTATTACCAAAAGCCCCCTGTTACTGTTGTTTTTGTGGTCTTATCACAGGAAGACATTTTCCCGATGTTTGACGTGCTAATAGACCGAAAAAAACGCGCATCCAAGACACTAACGTTGTCAAACAAAACGCTAATTTTCTCCCTTTTTTGATAAACAACGGGTGTGTTTGGAGGAAGTAGCTTATGTTCGCCTGCTGATTTCTAAGCAATGGAAAGGGGTAGAAACGAACTTTTTTTTTCTGGTGAAAGAAGAGAGTCTGCTCTTTCTTGTGGTAGTTTCAATGTTTATGTAGTCGTAACACATAATATTCTGTGGCTCTTTAAAAAACAGTCAAAATTCCCCAAAACCTCTGGCAGTATGGAACTCTCTATTCTGAAAACGGCTGGCAGTCAATGAGTTAATATGAGTGATTGAAATAGTTATTTAAATCACTAAAACAGTCCAAAAACAATGAAAACAGCAAGTGACACAGGCCGCAGCCGGCCACAGCCGTCTTGGATTCGTCATTGGATTCTCATCGGAGGCGTTGCTCAGGCTAGTCTGAGATTTACGAGGAAACAAGACGAGTTGATGACGAAAAGGGGCGTGGTATGCGTCATTTCCTCGGGGCATGCGAGATCCTAGGTAAATAAAACGCACCATTATCCCATGTGGAAAAGCTGTTCAGATCGCAGCATATCCGATATGAATCACAATTGACACCACATAGCTAAGTGGGGCGTAATAGATTCGGAAAAATCCGAATTCATGTGGTTTTCTGCTGTTCAGACCACCTGAAATCAATTCTAGATACAATCTGGATATGCAACAAATCGGATTTGGGATGGCAATCTGAACGAGGCCTTAGAGGTTGAGGGGGATAGGTGTGGGGTAAGGGCAGTGCCTTTTAGGGTGACCTGTCCTTTCAGTCCTGACCATAGGGTTTACTGCATATATTGGGCTGGGACTGTTATAATTTCATCAATAAATGATGTTAAAAAATTTTTTCGCCCTCCATGGTGTTTGAATCACAAAATGTGGCCATTGGTAGAATTTCTCGAAGGACATCGGGCTAATCCAATGAAATCTCTCAGCCCTCCTCGGCCTGGCCCGCCCCTCCCAAGTTATCAATTTCAGCCACTAGAGCTGGACAGAGTTGGAAAGAAGTGAAAGTTTGTCTGCCGAAATGGACAACAGCCAAGAGAAACGTAATGGGGGGCAACAAATACTACAAGTTACACAGCACAAGTGGATATGAAGATGGAGAAGAAAGTTGGGGAGAGAGATGTGAACCAGGGACATATTGAGGAGGTCAGAATGGCTACTGTCAGCTGAGGCTGGTAAGAGAAATGTTAGCAGAATGAAGACGATAGGCTGGGCTGCTGTGTGTGTGCGTGCGTATGCATATGTATGGCCCTGTGAATGAGACGCACTAATGACAGATTCCTGACGCTCACACACCACACATGCCTTTTCTTGTGCTGTCTTTTTTTTTTTTTTAATTACATTTTTTAAACCCACCACCACCCCCTTTTGGGGGACCTATGTTTGTTTTCTTTTCCTTGTTTTTCTTTCTTTTTTTCTTTTTCCTTTTTTTTCTCTTTTTTTCTTTTTTTTTAATTATTCCTTCTATTTATAACATAGTATACATAGTGGAGGACAATAAGAAAGGGGAAAAAGGATAAGGAAGAAAGAGAAAAAAAATTGTACAAAAAGACCTTCAGAATGTCCCTCAAAAATTCTAACCATGTATTAAACTACACCACCCACGCCCACCCCTTCTACCCATCTCCCCCAGGAAGGAAATACAACTTACTCACATTCAAATACTCAGGAATGGTACCAAAAAATAAGTGAATAAATAAATAGCCTAAGGAATGAAAGGAAGTAAGGACAGAAAGAAAACCTTAAGACCATCCTTCGCCATCTTTTAACTTAAACCACCGATCTGCATAGATTGCTTTCCCAGTCTCACATGCCATTATAGACTCTATGTGATAGTAGTGTCTGATAAAATTCTTAAAGGCTCTTAAATTCAATTTGTTTAAATCCATCGTTTTATTAATAAAAACTTTTCCTAACAAAAGAATGATATTTTGTATCTCTTGGCTTTTATTTGTTAAATCACCGAAGAGTACTGTATAGAGATCTAAACGTAAATTTATGTCATATTTTAACAGCCAGCTTTCTATTTTGAGCCAGAATATAGCAGTTGAGGAACAGTACCAAAATAAGTGTTCTGTGGACTCTCCTTCTTCTAAACAAAATCGACAAAAAGAATTTGTCTCTATCCTCCAGATATGTAACATTTTCTTTGTATTTAAGTATTTAAAGATCAACTTATATTGGAAATAACGTATTTTTATATCTAATGATGCTTGGTACAAATTTTGACAAGATTTGTTCCCATGGAAGAGGACAATCTATATTTTTTCCCAGCTATAAAAAATTTTGCATGGTAAATAAAACTTGTACATTTCCTTGTTAATTTTTGTTCGATTTAGCCATCGGTTCTGTTTTATATGCAGTCTACACACTAAATTATTACAACAGCTAGTTTTGATTTTTTGTCTCCAGCTTAAAGGCAGGGATGCAGTTAATTGATTATACTGTTGTATGGTACATACCTCCCCATAGCTAGTTCTTAATTTTTTATATGGGAGGATCTCACATTTTTCATTCACAATGTCTGACAAAAATAATTCCTTTACTAAACATTTGCTTTATAAAGATTACTTGTCCTCCACTCAATATATTTGAATTAAACCATAACATTTGTTGTAATATTTCTTTTTGTTTTTTTCTGGAGGGTAATACTGAAAATTTAGCCAGTTTTTTAGTGCTTCCATTAAAAAAGTTGAAGCTCTATGAATAATACTTTCAATCATATAAAAGTGTGATGGACTTATCTGCAAAAATGGATACAGTCTTGTCTCAAACAAGGGATGAATCTTTCCAAGCAACTTGCTTGAGAACCAATCTGGGTTGAAATAATTTTTTTGTATAAGAGACGCTTTTAATGATTTGTTCATTGACTTCAGGTTCAACAGTTGTACACCACCTGCCTCATAGTCATTGTAAAGATATGTCCGTCTAATTTTATCCTTTTTGTCATTCCATATAAACTTAATTATTTGTTGTTCGTATTCTTTAAAGAAAGCTTCAGGTGGTGAAGGAAGTAACATTAAATATGTAAATTGAGACACAACTAAGGAGTTTATTACTGTTACCTTACCATAAATAGTCAGACTCTGGCTTTGCCATGGCTGTAAAATAGAACATATCCTACTCAACTTAATTCTGTAATTAACTAATGCTCTGGGGTATGTGGATACCAAGAATATTAACAGCTCCGTCCACCCATTCCACTGGAAGATCACAGGGAAGATGAAAATCGCTACCCTTCAAACATCCTATTCTTAGTATACAACATTTCTCATAATTGGGTTTAAGCCCTGATATTTTTGAAAAATTATTCAGATCACACATTTTTGCAAAACCTCCATTGAGCCTTTAGGGGAGTGCTAAAGAGCTGCGTTTTGCGGGTTGCCGACCCCTGGTTTATACAAATATGAAGATTTCTTTTTCACATTTTGTAAGTTACACTCACAAACGTTTCATAGTTGTGCCACCCAACGCATGTTCAGAGATGCCCAGCAAACCCACAAGCTCATCATAATTAATCGCGAATACCTTCGTGCTTAAAGCATATGATCATGTGGGAGATTCACTGGTTTAAAGAAGAGCGTGACCTGAGGAACTCTCGCAAAAAATGAGACACCCTAGTGCATATCTTCTGGTTTGTCCGTGCCTCTGTATATATTGGTGGGCTACTATGACCAAAAATGCCTGGGCCATTTTTTGGTCCCCCGTAAAGCCCTGCTTCAGCCACCAGACAGACCAAAAAGGCTACAAATAATCAGAAATACTGTTGCTCAACGTCATCTTCACTGTCGCTGTGACGTTTAGCTATATACTTGCTTATTCTACAAATATTCTACCTCTGGATTTATTCAGACAGTGTACTAGTGGGTTATACAGTACATATTCCACGTTAGTACTACTTAGTAAGTAGAGATCAAAGCTTATTAGGGCATTATTAAGATTATATCAAGACAAAAGGCCTAATTAGTCAAGAAAAAGAAATTTGTGAATAGACACCTTGTAGCACTGCCACATAAGTTTTAGGATTCACTATGTAAGTCTGCAGAAAAAAAATGAATGAATAGCAGCATTGAAGTGTTATCCATGTTTTTTTTGTTTTTCATATGTCCATGGCCCTTTATGTGATATGTCATTACGTACTTCAGTGTTTACATCCTGATTAGCGGGTTGTCCTCAGCAGCTGATTAGACGCCCTGTCAATCTGATCAGTTGATTCTTTTTGAACTGCGCTAAAGCGCTGAAGCGCGAGAGGAAGTGTAGGCCTACCCAGGGAGTCTACGTGAGACCAGGGGTTCATTCAACGGCACATTGTTGCGCACTGGTGCGTTGTGTTAGCCTAATTGAATGATAAATTTGCTCGTTAGGCTGCACACTGGTGCGCAACATGCTTCTGAGGTAGTTCACTCTCGTTTGATAGGTGTGTCAGAGGTGTTCACCAATTAGCAAGAAGGTGTATTGGAAGCTCTGAGATTTAAAGCGCTAGTGCTAAATATAACACAAATTCATGTTGTGTTGGCTAGTCCTCTGGTGACAGCAAAAGCAGTGGTAATATTATAATTTTCTAGTATTCCTAACAATGATGCATTTAAACTACAGAAGTTGTTGTATAGTTCAGCTCTTTCCTTGACTAACACCAAGAGCAGAATGGCCCTCCAGGCTTCCATTGTTGCTGCACTGACGTGACACAACAGTATGTTCAGCCCGACATCGTTTATGTTAGGTTCAACGTTATGCTCCGTTACGGCAGTTTTGAAAAGGCTACTGGTAAACTCCACTTGGATTTATCCAAAAGCTACTTGCAAGGGTGGTTCTAGCTCGGAACCACATACTTACCGACACAAGGACTATGCACGGAAACGAGTCTGAAATTGGTGAGAAGGATCGTTTTTTCTTTTTTTGCAACGCTTGTTTTTTCCTTAATTCAAGAGACTTGTGTCACTTCGCTCGGTGGATTATATTTTTGGCTTTTTCTACGGACTAGTCCGGTCTTTTCTTTAGTTGCACTTTGCTGTGGAGTTTTGGGAAATCGTTTGGATTTTGTTTGGTGCATCGAGAGCACGGTGAGAGCGCGTAGGGACATTGAACAGTGTGCGCGTTCCTGTTGAGAGGACTGTGTGTGTGTGAGAACGGGTGTGAGTGTGAGCTGTTGTGTGCATAATGTAATATACAGTAAAATATACGTTTTGTGTACAGTGGATTTATTTCTGATATTGAAAGGCTGAATAATCGTGCGTAACAGAATCAATCAGAGCCCGTGTATTTTAGGTAATAGTCTGTTCACAAACCAGATTGTTACAGCCTAACAAATGGTTAATGCTTCCTAACACATGCCTTACAAGTCACTAATACAGGCATTAATTAGGTATGTATTAGTGGCAAATATGTGAACCTTAAAATAAAGTGTTACCGGATATCCCCTTAGCTTTATCTTATAGGATATCTTAAAAAGACAAGAGGTTTACTTACTATCAGGTGGATAATCCTTGCTCCAGCGGCGTCGAGGAACTGGAACAGAATCAAATGGATATTAGAGGAGAGATGTGTGAAAAGCTCATTCATAATAAAGCATTTACCAACCATTCAACACAGCCTTGGCACCACCTCAAAGGTACATGATTTTGCTAGAAGGTATCTGTACAGTAACTAGATTCAAAAAATTTTGTCTGCCACTGTAAACAATATTATTTGTCCGAGAGTTAATTTATATAATAGTGAGTCAGTCAGCTGTACAAAGTCCTAATTGTGTATTGGGTTGCAGTGCAGTGCATGTTATCACGCACACACACACACACACACACACTATAATAATTAGCGTGACATACCCAGGGTCACTGAGGAGTTGGAGACAACCCAAATCCCAATGGCTGCATGTAGGGGCTCATCAGTGTGTGTGATGTTGAATGTGTGCAGGTGTGTGTCAGAGGTGACCCAGTAGAAGGACAGAGTTCCAGCCTCACGGTCCACACACACTCGTGCTCTATTGAAGCCTGAAGGAGGAGCAGGCACAGAGGTTTTGATGGCATTGTGCCAGACTGCGTAATTGTTATCATAATCACACTCCAGACTCCAGGCCTTAGTAGATCTGGACAACTTTTCATTCCGGCCGATGCTTTTATAGGCCACTCCCACAGCAACACCAGGCCCATCCCACTTAGCCTCCCAGTAGGTGCGTCCAGTCAGAGGCTCTCTGCTCAGAACGTTCCACATGCCATCATCAAATCTGTCTGGATGATCCGGATACGGCTGCAGCTCCTTCACCCCCGTCACCTTCCTGTTCCACTCAGACAAAAGCATGTGTCTGCAGGCCGTGTTTGGATCCAGAGTGAAAGCAGAGGCATCTACACAGACACACAGACACATCATTGGAACAACAGTACATACTGGAAACTGACATTTACTTAAAAGTGACACACACACCACCATCAAGATTTCTTTATCGGGGACATTTGTGTCGAGTGAAAACATTTACTTTTTTTTTTTTTTTTTTTTTTTTTTGACACTGGGAGAGGGGGGTCAATGGCTAATATGTCTCCCAGAAACGAGAGAATGAATTTAGTTTTCTATGAAATATCAACAGCCCTTTTGGTCTAAAGGGACACTGGGCACCTTTATGTTCTAAAGCTAGTAAACAGCTACATAATGTCATCCAATGAATTTGGAGATGGTACCAAAGGGTCATTTCATGTCATTTCACCCAATGCCTCCCGCTTGACCATCTCAGAATTTTCTGAAAAAATTCTAGTAAAAAGATAGCATTTTTAATACTAAGAAATCCAAAATATTAGCTTCATATGGTCAATAGTTTTTTTCATAAAAATATTTCAAATTACATGCTTTTTGGACACCATAATCTGAAAGGCCATTTTTAAACAGCAATATCTGGAAAACCATCCCACCTATAGCCTTCAAATTTTCTACTGTCAATATGTGGTAGTTATAGCCTCCATACATGGAATATCAGGATTGTAGCTCATGATAGAGGCACTCAAACCTCTACCAAAGTATGGCTTGGCAATATGAAATGGCAACTTTGAAGAGTTGTCAATACCCAAGATTTGGAGATAGAAGATTCATATTTTACAGGAAGTATCTCTGGTAACGGGTTAAACAATCTACAAAAAATGGTCACTCTGAGATGAATAGATCCACAGGTATTAAGCCTCAAATATGAGGAAAAACACGTTTTTGCCCAACTTCAGAGCCATATTCCAAAAAACTGAGTTAATGGATCAGGTCCATTTTTTTGTTTTTAAAAGATCAAATTATTGTTAAACTTATATTAAAAAATTGGGAGGGTGTTTTGCCCCATTTCATCACAATTAATTTTCAAACATGGGCTATATGTGGGTGGGTGATTGTTTTTTCCTCTTGATTCCTAGGGGTGTGTCCACCCTATTTCAGAGCCATATTCCAAAAACTGAGTTAATGGACCAGGTCCATTTTTTTTACTTTGAAAGATCAAATTATTGTGAAACTTATATAAAAACTTTGAGAGGGTGTTATGCCCCATTTTGTCACAATTAATTTTCAAACATGGGGTATATGTTGGGCTGATTGTTTTTTCCTCTTGAACCCTAGGGGTGTGTCCACCCAACTCCAGAGCCATATTCCAAAAATTGACTTATTATAACAGGTCCACACTTACTTAAAAAAAAAAAAAAAGAAAAAGATGTGTCTAATGACATTGTTTACCTTTAACATGTGTGACTATATTTACATTGCCATGTCAAAGTCAATCAACTTTATGACACATGTTTTGGATACTCCTCCTTTGTGTTTACCTTGGATCTGTCCTTCCCTATATAAGAGCCCAGAAGATGTGTGTGTGTGTGTGTGTGTGTGTGTGTGTGTGTGGATCAGGTTTCACTGAGATTTTGGAAGATGTCCTTCATTCATCATACATTCATCTTTGTTCATTTCTTTTTTTGTTTTTATTAGAAAAGAAATTGACAGGATGTTCTTAAACTGTTATCATTTCAAATACAGATGCTACAATGTGAAGTAATACCTGCATGGTGAGTAAACTCAACCAAATGCAGCAGCAATACAGTATTACATTGCACATCTACGTATTTTTCACTTTCCAGATTCAAATGTAAGACTTCTTTATCTTAAACATTTGCTTGGCTGGTTTAGACAGAGAAGATCTCAGACATAGCATAATTAAATTCATCCAGCCCAACCAAACAGACATGGCTTCTACATCATGGTGGTTGACAGAGACACACCCACAGATACAGCATGTGCGCAATCAAACCGTGATTACCCATACCCCACCACCATAACCAGTCGATTTACATTTATTGATTTTTTAAATTTTATTTTCATATTTGTGCTAGTAATTAGTCTTTTGAAGCTCTACAAGCAAAAAGAGTGAAGGTGTAGTCGTCCTGTGATTTTATTGATTTTTTTTTTGGTAGCATATTGGAAAAACGCTAGAGCCACCCTAATGTAGACAACATGCAAGATCATACAAATGGCTTCTGAATCTAATCTAATTTTGAATTTGTTCTTGATTCTTGATCAACATTGAACTTTTAAGGAAGGATCATATTCACATTGCAGTGCTGTTAGCATTGCAGAAAATGAATAATGATCGTTTCTATGCCAAAGAATGGCATAGATTTGTTTAAAGTGAAGAAATATAGAGATGAAGATTAGCATGGTGATTGTTAATCTCCTAAAACATTGTTGAAGTTCAATGTAATTCTGTGATGAGTGCAACACTCAAAGGAGAGTTCATGTTATTCTTTCAAAAAAAAAATGCATTTCACAAGTTATATCTTTTGTGTATTTCGTAAGGACTTTGCTTCATATTCATAAATTCATATTAAAATTATGAAGAGTCAGTAATCAAGAGAGATTTCAGTCATTGTTTTCATAAAATGCAATGCAACTACAATGAGCAAAAAATCTACTGTTGACTGAAAATGTTGATCAAACACCAAGCGCTTTTATTACACGAAATTAAGGTAAAAACATGAATTTGTATGTTTTTCAATGGAGAATAAAAAGGTCAAAACATGACTATAAAGAACTCAACAAGGAAGAGGTGAATCTTTTATCAGACCAATTCACATACAAATACAGCAGTCTCCAAAACACATGGCTATGTAAACATAGTCATAGGTAAACACACCCCTCGGAATCAAGAGGGGAAAAAAAAACAATCACCCACCCACATATTGCCCATGTTTGAAAACGAATTGTGACAAAATGGGGCAAAACACCCACCCAATTTTTCTTTATATAAGTTTAACAATAATTTTATCTTTCAAAAACAAACAATTGGACCTGATCCATTAACTCAGTTTCTTGGAATATGGCTCTAAAATTGGGTGGACGCACCCCTAGGAATCAAGAGGAAAAAACAATCACCCACCCACATATAGCCCATGTTTGAAAATTAATTGTGACAAAATGGGGCAAAACACCCTTCCAATTTTTTTATATAAGTTAAACAATAATTTGATCTGTTAAAAACAAAAAAAGGGACCTGATCCATTAACTCAGTTTTTTTAAATATGGCTCTGAATTTGGGCACAAATGTGTTTTTCCCCGTATTTGAGGCATAATACCTGTGGATCCATTCATCTTAGAGTGACCATGTTTTGTAGAGTGTTTGACCTGTTGCCAGATATACTTCCTGTTAAATATAAGTCTTCTATGTCCAAAACTGGGGCCTTGACAACTCTTCAAAGTTACCATCTCATTTTGCCAAGCCATACTTTGGTAGAAGTTTGAGCGCCTGTATCCTAAGTTATGCTTGAGCTACAATCCTGATATTCCATGTCTGGAGGCTAGAACTACCATATATTGACAGTAGAAAATTTGAAGGCTATAGGTGAGACAGTTTTCCAGATATTGCTGTTTAAAACAGCCTTTAGATTATGATGCCAAAAAATGCCCGAAATGCATTCCAAATGAAATATTTCTTATTAAAAAACTATTGAGGTTATGAACCTAATATTTTGGATTATTACTATTAAAAATGGTATCTTTTTAGTAGAATTTTTTCAGTAAATTCTGAGATGGTCAAGCGGGGAATTTTCCAGAATTTGGGTGAATTGACATGAAATGACCCCAAAACAAATTGTCTGAAAACAAATAAGCCACAAAGAGTGACAAAAGATGCCTGGCTCCCCAAAAGACAACAGAGAGTGCAATATCAATATTTGCTGCCTATAAAAAGGGTTTCAATAGAAATATCTGTCTTTCAGGGTTAATGACATGAATACTATTTAATACATTTATGCTGTTACGGAGTGAATTGCCATCATACATTGAACATCAAGACAGGAGGATCTCTTACCATCACCACATGGATTTTTCAGGAGATTTCTAGGCATTGGTCTTGGGTACACTAGATCACAAACAAGTTACTGGTACACAATTTGAATTGATAATTAGACATTTCTTTAATGTAGTTATCCTAAAAGATTGTTCAAGAAACATGATATAAGGAATTACAATTCAATCCATCCTAATAATTGGAGTAAACCGTTTGATTGAGAGACATGAATAATAAGTAATGTGTGTGATGTCACATTACTTACTGAGTTACAATCATGCATTGGGCATGAAATATTGAGGCCATCTTACCTTTGGTGCTTGGATTTCTATTCCTTGGTCTAGGTGGCACTATATCACAAACAATTACACAAGTTGCATAAATGTTGAGTAAAAGCACGTGTTACAATATTACAATGTGGTTTGTGTGTGTGTGTGTGTGTGTGTGTGTGTGTGTGTGTGTGTGTGTGTGTGTGTGTGTGTTTATGCATAGAGGACATGCAACAATACACTCAACCCATGATTTGACATGATTCAAATGTTTAAATTCACAGCATGAATAAGAAATAGTTATTTAATGAGCTGCAGATAAATCCTTATTAAAAATAGCATATTTTTCTCATTTTTCATTAGAGCTACACATGCCACTATAATAGTAGCCTAACTTATTTTCAAACAGAAAACCATGCATTCAGAGAATTTAAATGGAACAAATCTGTGGCTGAAAATGTACACAAATGGCACAGGATGCTGTTAAAGATGGGTGTGTACCTTTAACTATCTTTCTTGAGTCTAGCAGCTGCTTCTCCTGTTTGAATCCCTCGCCCGGCATCTCCTTCTGCTCATTCAGTTTCCTCTCCACAGTCTCCTGCTCATTCTTCAGCATCTCCCTTTGTTCATTCATTTTTCTCTCCACAATCTCCTGCTCCTTCTCCTTTTTCTCCTGAGCCTCATGCTCCTGCTCCAGCATCTCCCTCTGCTCAATAAGTTTTCTCTCCAGACCCTCCTGCTCCTTCTTCAGCATCTCCCTCTGCTTAAGTTTTCTCTCCAGAATCTCACTGTCCTTCTCCTGTTTGAGTTGTTTGAAGCTCTCCTCTAACAGCTCCTTCTGCTCATTTAATTTGCTTTCCAGAATCCCCCGCTCTTCTTTCAGCTGCTCCCTTTGTTCACTCAGTTTTCTGTCCAAAGACTCACGCTCCTTCTCCAGTAGCTTCCCCTGTTCATTCAGTTTTCTCTCCAGAGTCTCATTGTCCTTGTCCTCATTGAGCTGTTTGATGCCCTTCTCCAACATCTCCCTTTGCTCCTTTAGTTTTCTCTCCAGAGTCTCATGCTCCTTCTCCAGCAGATTCCTCAGTTCATTTAGTTTTCCCTCCAGAATCTCACTGTAATTCTCTTGTTTGAGCCGTTTGAAGCCCTCCTCCAATGTCTCCCTCTGCTCATTTAGTTTTCTCTCCAGGGTCTCCCTGTAGAGACGTATCTCTTCTTCCATCCTCTTCTCCATGCACTCCCTCATCTGCTCTTCCCGCCTTCGCCTGTCCTCCTCCAGGGGGCGCTGATGCTGTTCTTCTCTATGCTGCATCTCCACCTCAGCCTTCTGCTCCTGCACTGCTGTGTGGTCCTGGGTCTCTGGGAGAGGGGGTCAATGATGCACCATCATTTATCTCCATATATATAATAGGGCTGGCAAAATTAACTGATTAATCACATGATTAATCCAAAAAATTGACTCTGATTAAAATAATTAACTCAGATTAATCCAGATGGATATGGTCCACTTTCATGGTTATGTTCAATTTCAGACAGAAAATGGCTCAGCTATGAAGTCATACTACACAAAGATTATGGCCCAGCTCCTGACTGTCCAACAACATGTTTGGGGAATCCGTGGGAGTAGGGGACAGGTGCGAATTGCCCCATTTGATCTGATATATATCACCCAGTGGAATGGAATACTGTGATTGGCTCAAAGGGTGTCCGTTATATCTTTAAAGCAGGACACCTGAGACGTCTATCTGGTAGAAATGTTTCACCACCGTTCCATAGCAATGCTCTTTAGAATGGTATCTTTAACAACAGTAAGCAGCCTTCTAGATCTTCTTTCATATGAAAATAGTATCCCAACCGAACAGGTTAACTTCTTTCAAATCTGAGCCATATGTTTCTTTTATGTTTTAAACTCTTGCTTACCGTCCATCTATCTGTCTGTCTGTCTGTCTATCTATCTATCTATCTATCTATCATTCTTACTTTTTTTCATTGCCTCATGGTCAGCGGCCTGATCCTCCTCATCCTCCTTCGTCACGGTGTCCTTGTTGAAGGTCTGTTTCACGGCGTGGGAGTCGATTTGGAGGGACAGCATGAGTGCCTGGCTGTGATCGCACAGACGCTGGTTCAGGTCCTCAAAGTCGCCGTCCGTAGAGGTCTTACTGAGGCAACACATGATCCAGGACACAGCTCTTCGTAAAGGACCATGTTTCAGCCATGGACAGCATTCGTTTCTACGGGTAAGAAGCTCAGATCATTCTTATACTGATTCCATGTTCTGTCCTAATTTTAAGTAAAGCCGTTTTAATTATTTCTTAGTAATCATTTGTTTTACATTTTACTTTTAAAGATATAACAGTGGATCAACATGTGGGTTGCTTTTATCCGGGGTGAATCATCACATAGTCCTTTCACAAGCCAATGTAACGGATGCCAACTATCTCAGTTAGCTGGCAGCAGTACGTGTAAATCCTCACAACTCAATTCCTTGGGCGATTCTAACTGCTTGCCGAATGACTCTGACTGTTCGACTCCCATGCTGTGGGTTAGTGAAAAGTTACTTTTGAAAAGTGCTATATAAATAAAGATTATTATTATTATTATTATTATTATTATTATTATTATTATTACTTCATGTGTCATGGCTAGGGCAAACATCTGCATCAACCACAGAGGTGCCACAAGGCTCGATGCTAGGGACCAACCTCTTTTCCATGTGTGGCCTGTTGGGTCCAATCATCAACTTGTTTGGCTTCTCCTATCTATCACTGCAATGCAGATGATACCCAGCTCTATCTCTCATTTTAATATCGCCTGACTCTTGTTTGGCTTCTCCTATCACTGCAATGCAGATGATACCCAGCTCTATCTCTCATTTTTTGGTAACACTTTGTGGTAAGGGTACATGAATTATCATGAATTCATGCATGATTTCATTCATGATTCATTCGTGATTCATGCATTACTTCATCTCTGAATACCTAATGATTCATCAGGTATTAGCATGAATTCATTGTTTATCATTAATGACCTCCTGCTGAAATAGCAGATGATCTTAAGCATTAATTACTCTGGGTACATCATCATGAGTCATGACTAATTACACATGATCATGATGTTTTTGTTCAAAAGAATTTGATATAATTTGATGTAATAAAAGAACTTATTTAGCCTACTTTGGCCTAGTCATACGCCTACGTCAACTAAATTTTACCAATTTAACCATGTCAACACTTTACTTGAGGGGGCACAAACATGATGAATTCATCATGATCATGCTAATAATCATGACTCATGCTAATTAATCATGACTCATGATGATGTACCCAGAGTAACTAATACTTAAGATCATATGCTATTTCAGCATGAGGTCATTAATGACAAACAATGAATTCATGTTAATTCCTGATAACTCATTAGACTTTCAGAGATGAAGTAATGCATGAATCATGAATTTATCATGAATGATTTCATGCATGAATTCATGATGATTCATGTACCCTTACCGCACAGTGTTACCCATTTTTTTTCTCCTGAGTCTTGACACAGTTTCCATATCAGTAGCAAAAATCTCTGTGAATTTTTCCTTGAATTCCATATTGGAATGTTATAGTAACTAGCTTCCCTAAACTACCAAAAGACTTTGCCAACTCTCTGGTGCTAAGGTCCACGTACTGTATCAGGTGCATATCAGGTGGAAGGTGGACACACACACACACACACACACACACACACACACACACACACACATACCAGTGAGGATTCACACACACACACACACACACACACACACACACACACATACCTGATCGTACCCATGTCTTCCAGGTTCTGGACCAATGTAAGTGCATCTTGCAGAACCTTCTCCAGGTCCTGGTGGGCCTGTTGCAGGTACATTGGCTCCTCTTCAGGTGCCTTGATGGTCCTCAGTTGGCTCTCCAGAACTGAGAGCCGGGTCTTCAGACGGTTCACACGGTTCTGGTGGACCTGAGGACTGGTGTCCTGGATCCGCTTGATGAGATCGACTAGAACTCCATAAGGCCCCAAGAAGGGCTTGACTTCCTTAGCCACCTGTTTGGCCACATCACCTGGTGTGCGCTTTGACATCTCCTCCGAAAGACAGACAGGCAATCTAAAGATGAAAAAAATGTTTTTAAAGAGGACATAGAATGAATTAATCGAATATTGTACCTTGTATTTCATTTTGTCAAAATAAGTGATCATTCTCAAGCCTAATTAAGACCTTATGTTTAAGATGAATATTCATTTTTTTTTTTATTTATATAATTTGTGCCTAAACAGCGCCCCGCTCTGGCCATTCAATTGAACTGCAATGGCTTTATTTGAAATCACTTTGTGGGCTTTGTTCTAATTCGCCCATGTTTTAGTGGCTATTTCTAAATTCAAGATTTCTATATGAAAGAGGGCAGAACCATGCTACATGCTCATGATAGCTCTTTGACTATGCACAACATCTCTTAATTCATCAAAGCCAATGTGATACTGGTTTTCCATCCAAGTACAGTATGCCTCCTTTAACGGAACTGAACTCCCTCACACACAGACACACACAAATTAAACGTAAGTGCTGCCCAGTCCTAGTTTTTAAAATACATTACCCATTCACAAAGTAAATGGCATCCTTCAAAGTCCAATTTATCCTGCAATATTTTGTAATTAAGACATTAAGATCTTTCCCAAAAGAAGATTTTTTTGGTATTTTATTTTTTTAGTTTCTTTTTAGCATGTGTATGTGAATATCAGGTTTCAACTGTACATTCAGTAATATTTCACTAGTGCATGACACTCTATGCATTTGTGCTAGAAATAACATTCCAAAGTATAGAAATAAAGCATAGCCTACCGACTGTTCATAATGCTAATAATATTTCAGAACCGTATCTTATGATTGTCAAAGCATAAAAATAAAGCATAGCCTACCGACTGTTCATGATGCTAATAATATTTCAGAACCGTATCTTATGATTGTCAAAGTATAAAAGCATAGCCTACCGACTGTTCATGATGCTAATAATATTTCAGGACCGTATCTTATGATTGTCAAAGCATAAAAATAAAACATAGCCTACCGACTGTTCATAATGCTAATAATATTTCAGGAGCATATCGTACTACTGTACGCATTTATGCAAAGAAAAAGCTCACCAAAGCATAAAAATAAAACATAGCCTACCGACTGTTCATAATGCTAATAATATTTCAGAAGCATATCTTATGATTGTCAAAGCATAAAAACAAATCATAAAATCAAAGCCTACCGACTGCTGGTAAGCTAGTCTGTTTCTCTCCTTGATGTAGATCTCATTCACTCTACTGCTCTCCTATTGCAATAGCAGGTTATTTTTGGTATTAAAGTAACTGGCATCATTTATATCTAGCTGTGTGTGTGTGTGTGTGTGTGTGTGCGTGTGTGTGAAAGAGACAGGTGCAAAGTGTGACAGCTGTGTGTCTGTGTGTGCGCGTCTGCATCATGTAGTGCCAAGTTCAGAAAGGATTTCCAGGCCGTAGGGTGGGCTGGGAAATAACATGTAGTCATACTTGGCAAAGCATGTTTCTAAATTATTTTACAAACTTTTTACTGAGTCTTGTGTCATCACTGAATTGTTTCTTTTTCATTTACAGTAATGCCCTCATAGTTCTGGCAGGGATGATCTGATATCACCAAGTAATTAAGAGTCCGGGATCAATGTCAAACTTGTTGCCCTGGATGAATTAGGGTTAAGGTTAAGGTACATTGATTCAGGGCAAACGTTTGACATTGATCCTGGACTCTTAAATACTTGGTGATATCAGATCTTGTGTTCTGGCAGAGGCATGGCTTCATCAACAGCCAGTACTGAGTTAGCTAAAAGAACAGAAACCTACTATGTGAGGTATAATAAAGTGAAGGAATAATTTGAAGAAATTGGCTCCAAAATGCTCTAAAGTTTATACTATAAACCCATTTTTGAAAAAAGTCATGTTTTGTAAGTGTTTCAGTAATTGCTGGCCAAATGTCAATTTTGTCAATGTTTATATGTTTATGTCAATGTTTATAGATCACTGTTATATCTTCAAAATAAAATGAAAAAAAAAAAAAAAATCTGAAAAATCATTCAAATGGCTTGTATAGCGTTTTGGAAACAAACTCTTCATTTATTGACAAAATGGTCAGGACAACAAACATATATACACACACATGTAGCCGGTGGCGGTCCGCACCGCACACAGGTCTCGAACTCGCCATCCCGCTAGCTACAAACCCCCAGCGTGGGAGTGGGACGCTCTAACCAACTGAGCTAAAAGCCCGAGCTTCTAACCCAGCGTGTTAGAAGCGCCCATTGAATTGGGTGATGAGGATTTACACGTACTACCGCCGAGCTAGCTGGCCTCCGTTACACACACATACATGCAAGGGCGTAGGTTTGGTCTCAACATTGGTAGGGACAATCCTGTGTGAATTACACATCACACAGTTAGATCTTGTACTGAAATTTCATCCTGCAAATGGATGATAGAAAACCTGTGTGTGCAAATTATACTTCTAGCCTAAAACATAATGTGTAGTAGGAAGAAATCCAGTCGGTAAAGTCGGTCACAAATGAATTAGTTCAGCATTTGTTTTGCAAAAGGAGTCGAGAAATGTGATGGAAATGACTGTTGAATAAGAAAGTTCATATTTGGTGAAATAGGATGTATGCTTTTGACTAGTGTTTCAATGACAACTTTTGGTGTTTGCCACCCGGAAGAAGGTGTGACGTCATGGTAAATTGTCGTATAATCTCAGCTGTCGCTGTAGCAATATTAGTTGAGCTCAGGATGCACACAGGATTAGATCTTGACTAACTTGTGGCAATGGAGGTGTGAACAGTAGAAGTTTGAAACTCTGTCCTCTGACTACAGACTGGCTGGCTGCTATCTCAGTACAGATTCCTGTGAGATTCTATCATCAGTTCTCCAGACAGAAAACTCACAGCTGAGAGAGTTGGACCTGAGCTCTAATCGCCTACAGGATTCTGGAGTGGATCTGTCTGCTGGACTGAAACGCACTAACACACTGCAGACTGGAGACACTGAGGTTAGTCATGACCTTCTTGTCTGTGTACTACATCAGATTTCATGCAATCGCTAACGTTATGCACCAGCTTGGTCATTAAGTAGATAAACTCTTAACGCTACAACAAATTCCCGACTTTATCTCTCACAACTCCTGACCCTGCTTGTTTTTAGCGCGAGCTAGAATTGATCTTTACAAATGATGCTAATGGCCGGAATGCTAGACTGAGTGGTGGAGGGAAATCATAACTGAGCGGAGCTACATAGGAAGGCAAAGCCAGGCTGAAGTCCACCGGTGGAAGAAGGGGGAGTGGTCTGGGGAGTTTCAGACCTTTACCTTTGCTGTTGCAGCTAGACAAGTACAACAAGTGAGTTTAGTGGGGGATGGGGTTTAACACTATCTGTTAATACTATTTCATTTTCAGATCTCCTGTGTGACATTTAGCCTACTTCAGTTTTTTCAGGCACACGCTCTATCAGACCTCGGTAGTTTCAAAGTGCTACGACCATAGTGGTCTCTAGACCTCGGTGGTTTTAAAGTGCTTGTTGCAGCCACAGTACTCCATATGAGGTTGTGTGATCGAGACCAGGGTCACTGAGGAGTTGCGGCCAACCCAAATCTCAATGGCTGCATGTAGGGGCTCATCAGTGTGTGTGTGTGCGCGCGCGTGTGTGTGTGTGTGGTCTAGACCAGGGTCACTGAGTAGTATGAGTCACGATAAATCCCAATGGCTGCATGTAGGGGCTCAGCAATGTGTGTGATGTTGAATGTGCACAGGTATGTTAGAGTGTTAGATGTGACTCAGTAGAAGGACACAGTTCCAGTGTCACGGTCCACACACACTCCTGCTCTCCAGGATCCTGAAAGCGGGGTTTTAACGACGTTGTGCCAGACATAGTAAGTAGTAGATCTGACCAGGCCCATTCCACTCAGCCTTCCAGGAGGAGCGTCCAATCAGTGACTGCAGGCCGTGTTTGGATCCAGAGGGAAAGCACAGGCTTCTCCACTCACTTACACACACACACACACACACACACACACACAATACACAATACACACCGTTAAGAAACAACAAATGGTACATATTGTAAACTGACATAAATAATTTAAAAGTGACACACACACACAAATACTAAATGGTTCTCACCTTCCACTTTTCATTAGGAATCAAACATTTTCAATCATCCAACAGAAAAAGAAGGTCCACAAGTTTAAAGCTCACACAAGAAACATCTTCTTCTGACACTCCGATATCATGAAGCATTATCCTCCTAGACTGGCCTAATTATTTTGTTTCTTTTGTCTCTTCTTTCCCTACGTACTACAATCATCCCAACTGAGTGGTGAGCCTCGCATCCGCCCCTGCCTCCCTGCCACCAACGCCTACCCCACTATGGATGCTGACCAAGCTCTCCGGAGCCACATACCAGGACCAGCCTCTTTTCCTCTCAGAGGCCCCATGATGGATCTGATGATAGATGGTCGATGATCGATGATGACCACTACCTAAATGATAACCTCTGCCCAATGAACTACTCCAACTATTGACTCCATCCCCTGACACTTTTACCCCCTATTGACTGTCCCACAAACTATATTTTTTTTTCTACCATCTAGTAACTCTCAGACAACATTCTATATTCATGCTGTTATTCTGTATAAACCATGGTCAATCTATGTACCAGACTACCGACTGTATGGATACTCTATTAGGTCCCTTGCAGGTACGCTGAGTCCATGAGGCGCGGATCTGCCCAAGGTTTCTTCCTGATTTAGAGCAGTACAAATCCATAACGCGCACTGACACGTTGTTGTAGCAAACAATACCGTTTTTTAAAAGGAGAATTAACATTAATCTCTCACTTCCGTCCATCTGCATTCCACGTGTTGATGTTTGTGTCACGTGACTAATGACGCAAGTGACACGGTGAAATCTTATCCCTGCGTTTGATTAACCTTAAAGCGTTTTATTATGCAAATTTGTCCAACCAGGAAAAGCACATGGAGAAGTGAAAACAATGTTAGCAACCCTAGGCTACATTTGGGACACTTATTTGATACAAGTCCGTGTTCAACATTGGCCTCACTACAATACTGACTCCCACATCCATAGGTGGTTATATGGATGCAGTGTTAATATGAGTGATTGAAATAGTTATTTAAATCACTAAAACAGTCCAAAAACAATGAAAACAGCAAGTGACAAAGGCCGGAGCGGGCAGAGCCGTCTTGGATTCATCATTGGATTCTCATCGGAGGCGTTGCTCAGGCTAGTCTGAGATTTACGAGGAGACGAGACGAGTTGATGACGAAAAGGGGCGTGGTACGCGTCATTTCCTCGGGTCATGCGAGATCCTAGGTAAATAAAACGCACCATTATCCCATGTGGAAAAGCTGTTCAGTTTGCAGCATATCCGATGTGAATCGCAATTGACACCACATAGCTAAGTGGGGCGTAACAGATTCGGAAAAATCCGAATTCATGTGGTTTTCTGCTGTTCAGACCACCTGAAATCAATTCTAGATACAATCTGGATATGCAACAAATCGGATTTGGGATGCCAATCTGAACGAGGCCTTAGAGGTTGAGGGGGATAGGTGTGGGGTAAGGGCAGTGCCTTTTAGGGTGACCTGTCCTTTCAGTCCTGACCATAGGGTTTACCGCATATATTGGGCTGGGACTGTTATAATTTCATCAATAAATGATGTTAAAAAAATTTTTCGCCCTCCATGGTGTTTGAATCACAAAATGTGGCCATTGGTAGAATTTCTCGAAGGACATCGGGCTAATCCAATGAAATCTCTCAGCCCTCCTCGGCCTGGCCCGCCCCTCCCAAGTTATCAATTTCAGCCACTAGAGCTGGACAGAGTTGGAAAGAAGTGAAAGTTTGTCTGCCGAAATGGACAACAGCCAAGAGAAACGTAATGGGGGGCAACAAATACTACAAGTTACACAGCACAAGTGGATATGAAGATGGAGAAGAAAGTTGGGGAGAGAGATGTGAACCAGGGACATATTGAGGAGGTCAGAATGGCTACTGTCAGCTGAGGCTGGTAAGAGAAATGTTAGCAGAATGAAGACGATAGGCTGGGCTGCTGTGTGTGTGCGTGCATGCGTATGCATAGGCTATGTATGGCCCTGTGAATGAGACGCACTAATGACAGATTCCTGACGCTCACACACCACACATGCCTTTTCTTCTGCGGTCTTTTTTTTTTTTAAATTACATTTTTTAAACCCACCACCACCACCCCTTTTGGGGGACCTATGTTTGCTTTCTTTTCCTTGTTTTTCTTTTTTTCCTTTTCCTTTTTTTCTATTTTTTTTAATTATTCCTTCTATTTATAACATAGTATACATAGTGGAGGACAATACAAAAGGGGAAAAAAGGATAAGGAAGAAAGAGAAAAAAAATTGTACAAAAAGACCATCAGAATGTCCCTCAAAAATTCTAACCATGTATTAAACTACACCACCCACGCCCACCCCTTCTACCCATCTCCCCCAGGAAGGAAATACAACTTACTCACATTCAAATACTCAGGAATGGTACCAAAAAATAAGTAAATAAATAAATAGCCTAAGGAATGAAAGGAAGTAGACGGAAAGAAAACCTTAAGACCATCCTTCGCCATCTTTTAACTTAAACCACCTATCTGCATAGATTGCTTTCCCAGTCTCACATGCCATTATAGACTCTATTTTATAGTGGTGTCGGATAAAATTCTTAAAGGCTCTTAAATTCAATTTGTTTAAATCCATCGTTTTATTAATAAACACTTTTCCTAACAAAAGAATGATATTTTGTATTTCTTGGCTTTTATTTGTTAAATCACCGAAGAGTACTGTATAGAGATCTAAACGTAAATTTATGTCATATTTTAACAGCCAGCTTTCTATTTTGAGCCAGAATATAGCAGTTGAGGAACAGTACCAAAATAAGTGTTCTGTGGACTCTCCTTCTTCTAAACAAAATCGACAAAAAGAATTTGTCTCTATCCTCCAGATATGTAACATTTTCTTTGTATTTAAGTATTTAAAGATCAACTTATATTGGAAATAACGTATTTTTATATCTAATGATGCTTGGTACAAATTTTGACAAGATTTGTTCCCATGGAAGAGGACAATCTATATTTTTTCCCAGCTATAAAAAATTTTGCATGGTAAATAAAACTTGTACATTTCCTTGTTAATTTTTGTTCGATTTAGCCATCGGTTCTGTTTTATATGCAGTCTACACACTAAATTATTACAACAGCTAGTTTTGATTTTTGTCTCCAGCTTAAAGGCAGGGATGCAGTTAATTGATTATACTGTTGTATGGTACATACCTCCCCATAGCTAGTTCTTAATTTTTTATATGGGAGGATCTCACATTTTTCATTCACAATGTCTGACAAAAATAATTCCTTTACTAAACATTTGCTTTATAAAGATTACTTGTCCTCCACTCAATATATTTGAATTAAACCATAACATTTGTTGTAATATTTCTTTTTGTTTTTTTCTGGAGGGTAATACTGAAAATTTAGCCAGTTTTTTAGTGCTTCCATTAAAAAAGTTGAAGCTCTATGAATAATACTTTCAATCATATAAAAGTGTGATGGACTTATCTGCAAAAATGGATACAGTCTTGTCTCAAACAAGGGATGAATCTTTCCAAGCAACTTGCTTGAGAACCAATCTGGGTTCATAATTTTTTTGTATAAGAGACGCTTTTAATGATTTGTTCATTGACTTCAGGTTCAACAGTTGTACACCACCTGCCTCATAGTCATTGTAAAGATTTGTCCGTCTAATTTTATCCTTTTTGTCATTCCATATAAACTTAATTATTTGTTGTTCGTATTCTTTAAAGAAAGCTTCAGGTGGTGAAGGAAGTAACATTAAATATGTAAATTGAGACACAACTAAGGAGTTTATTAGTGTTACCTTACCATAAATAGTCAGACTCTGGCTTTGCCATGGCTGTAAAATAGAACATATCCTACTCAACTTAATTCTGTAATTAACTCATTGACTGCCAATGACGTCTTTAGACGTCAACTGAAATACTGCCGTTCACTGCCAATGACGTATTTAGACGTCAACTGCGTTTTTTAATGGGGAGGGCTGCAGAAAGACCTAGGGAACCTTGTCTGTAAATATCAGAATTCTCCGTCGAAAATTGTTGTTCCAAATTGATCCTGAGGGTGGCAGTGTGTCACTTTGGATGTGAGATGAGCATAGATTCATAGGTATGGCCAAGGGAGAAGTAGAGAAAGCTAATGACATGGCTAAATATGCCGCTAGCAAAGTGCAGACGTAAATCGGAGAAATTTAGGCAGTTCACACTCGATCAGAGTATGTGTCACTGCCATAGTAGTTCGAGTAGTGTTCCGATCGTGGGAGATGAAGGAGATCAACCTTGGGCAAACGGAAATAGCAGTTGTGACTTGTTTCAGTGCCCAGCTAGCTCACAGTTCCGGGTCAGGTAAGAATTTGCGAGCCAGTTGTTGATCACTGAGTTTTCGCTGTCACAGCCTGTAAATAGCATATATTTACCTTGTTACAACAATGTCTGTTTTATTACCAAAAGCCCCCTGTTACTGTTGTTTTTGTGGTCTTATCACAGGAAGACATTTTCCCGATGTTTGACGTGCTAATAGACCGAAAAAAACGCGCATCCAAGACACTAACGTTGTCAAACAAAACGCTAATTTTCTCCCTTTTTTGATAAACAACGGGTGTGTTTGGAGAAAGTAGCTTATGTTCGCCTGCTGATTTCTAAGCAATGGAAAGGGGTAGAAACGAACTTTTTTTTTCTGGTGAAAGAAGAGAGTCTGCTCTTTCTTGTGGTAGTTTCATTGTTTATGTAGTCGTAACACATAATATTCTGTGGCTCTTTAAAAAACAGTCAAAATTCCCCAAAACCTCTGGCAGTATGGAACTCTCTATTCTGAAAACGGCTGGCAGTCAATGAGTTAACTAAAGCTCTGGGGTATGTGGATACCAAGAATATTAACAGCTCCGTCCACCCATTCCACTGGAAGATCACAGGGAAGATGAAAATCGCTACCCTTCAAACATCCTATTCTTAGTATACAACATTTCTCATAATTGGGTTTAAGCCCTGATATTTTTGAAAAATTATTCAGATCACACATTTTTGCAAAACCTCCATTGAGCCTTTAGGGAGTGCTAAAGAGCTGCGTTTTGCG
Organism: Sardinella longiceps; assembly: GCA_027497455.2. NCBI lineage: Eukaryota > Metazoa > Chordata > Actinopteri > Clupeiformes > Clupeidae > Sardinella > Sardinella longiceps. Next base: position 20,982,299 of record JAODXP020000022.1, on the reverse strand, counting down.
GGTTGCCGACCCCTGGTTTATACAAATATGAAGATTTCTTTTTCACATTTTGTAAGTTACACTCACAAACGTTTCATAGTTGTGCCACCCAACGCATGTTCAGAGATGCCCAGCAAACCCACAAGCTCATCATAATTAATCGCGAATACCTTCGTGCTTAAAGCATAATATGAAACTTCTGTATCAATGGCGCGGCTCACTACTAGTCTGTCTGTGATACACAGTGAAAGAGTAAACTTAATTTGTATGCTATTTACTCAAGTTGGGCTAATGTTAATGTGGGTTGGTCAGCCCATTTTTGTCAAAAATATGAATACTGGACCTAGCATATCTCAGAAACTGCTGGTCCGCTAACATTTTCAGATATTAAATGCTCAGGTACGATGATCCTTTACACCAAATGTCACTAATTTCTGAGAGGGTGAGGTTCAAAATTCCCCAAATTTTGGGTGATTTGACATGGAATGACCCTGAAACATTTCAGTTAGAGCTATAATGAATTAAATAAAGATTATAGGCTACAACAATATGTTTTTTACAGTGTTGTATTGAAATAAGTCTAAATAAAAACACAAAATATATCCTAAAGAAATATTTAGGCTGCATGAATGTTTACTGATAAATAGTAAATAATGATGCATCATCACTACTGAATCATTTGAATCAAGTGAAAAATGGAATAGAACCACATAGGGTGGATATGGTTCCATACTTCTGAAATGCAGAATTCCTTAATTTTATCCAACACTGTCTTTAAGCCCTTGCAAAAATTGCTGAAATTTTTACTGTGTAATCAGATCATGTGGGAGATTCACTGCCACATAAGTTTTAGGATTCACTATGTAAGTCTGCAGAAAAAAAATGAATGAATAGCAGCATTGAAGTGTTATCCATGTTTTTTTTGTTTTTCATATGTCCATGGCCCTTTATGTGATATGTCATTACGTACTTCAGTGTTTACATCCTGATTAGCGGGTTGTCCTCAGCAGCTGATTAGACGCCCTGTCAATCTGATCAGTTGATTCTTTTTGAACTGCGCTAAAGCGCTGAAGCGCGAGAGGAAGTGTAGGCCTACCCAGGGAGTCTACGTGAGACCAGGGGTTCATTCAACGGCACATTGTTGCGCACTGGTGCGTTGTGTTAGCCTAATTGAATGATAAATTTGCTCGTTAGGCTGCACACTGGTGCGCAACATGCTTCTGAGGTAGTTCACTCTCGTTTGATAGGTGTGTCAGAGGTGTTCACCAATTAGCAAGAAGGTGTATTGGAAGCTCTGAGATTTAAAGCGCTAGTGCTAAATATAACACAAATTCATGTTGTGTTGGCTAGTCCTCTGGTGACAGCAAAAGCAGTGGTAATATTATAATTTTCTAGTATTCCTAACAATGATGCATTTAAACTACAGAAGTTGTTGTATAGTTCAGCTATTTCCTTGACTGACACCAAGAGCAGAATGGCCCTCCAGGCTTCCATTGTTGCTGCACTGACGTGACACAACAGTATGTTCAGCCCGACATCGTTTATGTTAGGTTCAACGTTATGCACCGTTGCGGCACTTTTGAAAAGGCTACTGGTAAACTCCACTTGGATTTATCCAAAAGCTACTTGCAAGGGTGGTTCTAGCTCGGAACCACATACTTACCGACACAAGGACTATGCACGGAAACGAGTCTGAAATTGGTGAGAAGGATCGTTTTTTCTTTTTTGCAACGCTTGTTTTTTCCTTAATTCAAAAGACTTGTGTCACTTCGCTCGGTGGATTATATTTTTGGCTTTTTCTACGGACTAGTCCGGTCTTTTCTTTAGTTGTACTTTGCTGTGGAGTTTTGGGAAATCGTTTGGATTTTGTTTGGTGCATCGAGAGCACGGTGAGAGCGCGTAGGGACATTGAACTGTGTGCGCGTTCCTGTTGAGAGGACTGTGTGTGTGAGAACGGGTGTGAGCTGTTGTGTTTTGTGTGCATAATGTAATACACCGTTAAATATACGTTTTGTGTACAGTGGATTTATTTCTGATATTGAAAGTCTGAATAATCGTGTGTAACAGAATCAATCAGAGCCCGTGTATTTTTAAGTAATAGTCTGTTCACAAATCAGATTGTTACAGCCTAACAAATGGTTAATGCTTCCTAACACATGCCTTACAAGTCACTAATACAGGCATTAATTAGGTATGTATTAGTGGCAAATATGTGAACCTTAAAATAAAGTGTTACCGGATATCCCCTTAGCTTTATCTTATAGGATATCTTAAAAAGACAAGAGGTTTACTTACTATCAGGTGGATAATCCTTGCTCCAGCGGCGTCGAGGAACTGGAACAGAATCAAATGGATATTAGAGGAGAGATGTGTGAAAAGCTCATTCATAATAAAGCATTTACCAACCATTCAACACAGCCTTGGCACCACCTCAAAGGTACATGATTTTGCTAGAAGGTATCTGTACAGTAACTAGATTCAAAAATTTTGTCTGCCACTGTAAACAATATTATTTGTCCGAGAGTTAATTTATATAATAGTGAGTCAGTCAGCTGTACAAAGTCCTAATTGTGTATTGGGTTGCAGTGCAGTGCATGTTATCACGCACACACACACACACACACACTATAATAATTAGCGTGACATACCCAGGGTCACTGAGGAGTTGGAGACAACCCAAATCCCAATGGCTGCATGTAGGGGCTCATCAGTGTGTGTGATGTTGAATGTGTGCAGGTGTGTGTCAGAGGTGACCCAGTAGAAGGACAGAGTTCCAGCCTCACGGTCCACACACACTCGTGCTCTATTGAAGCCTGAAGGAGGAGCAGGCACAGAGGTTTTGATGGCATTGTGCCAGACTGCGTAATTGTTATCATAATCACACTCCAGACTCCAGGCCTTAGTAGATCTGCCCAATCTTTCATTCCGACTGATGCTTTTAAAGGCCACTGCTATAGCAACACCAGGCCCATCCCACTTAGCCTCCCAGTAGCAGCGTCCAGTCAGAGGCTCCCTGCTCAGAACATGCCACATGCCGTCAACAAATCGGTCTGGATGATCCGGATACGACTGCCTCTCCTTCACACCCGTCACCTTCCTGTTCCACTCAGACAAAAGCATGTGTCTGCAGGCCGTGTTTGGATCCAGAGTGAAAGCAGAGGCATCTACACAGACACACAGACACATCATTGGAACAACAGTACATACTGGAAACTGACATTTACTTAAAAGTGACACACACACCACCATCAAGATTTCTTTATAAATAGCCTAAGGAATGAAAGGAAATAGACGGAAAGAAAACCTTAAGACCATCCTTCGCCATCTTTTAACTTAAACCACCTATCTGCATAGATTTCTTTCCCAGTCTCACATGCCATTATAGACTCTATTTTATAGTGGTGTCTGATAAAATTTTTAAAGGCTCTTAAATTCAATTTGTTTAAATCCATCGTTTTATTAATAAACACTTTTCCTAACAAAAGAATGATATTTTGTATCTCTTGGCTTTTATTTGTTAAATCACCGAAGAGTACTGTATAGAGATCTAAACGTAAATTTATGTCATATTTTAACAGCCAGCTTTCTATTTTGAGCCAGAATATAGCAGTTGAGGAACAGTACCAAAATAAGTGTTCTGTGGACTCTCCTTCTTCTAAACAAAATCGACAAAAAGAATTTGTCTCTATCCTCCAGATATGTAACATTTTCTTTGTATTTAAGTATTTAAAGATCAACTTATATTGGAAATAACGTATTTTTATATCTAATGATGCTTGGTACAAATTTTGACAAGATTTGTTCCCATGGAAGAGGACAATCTATATTTTTTCCCAGCTATAAAAAATTTTGCATGGTAAATAAAACTTGTACATTTCCTTGTTAATTTTTGTTCGATTTAGCCATCGGTTCTGTTTTATATGCAGTCTACACACTAAATTATTACAACAGCTAGTTTTGATTTTTTGTCTCCAGCTTAAAGGCAGGGATGCAGTTAATTGATTATACTGTTGTATGGTACATACCTCCCCATAGCTAGTTCTTAAATTTTTATATGGGAGGATCTCACATTTTTCATTCACAATGTCTGACAAAAATAATTCCTTTACTAAACATTTGCTTTATAAAGATTACTTGTCCTCCACTCAATATATTTGAATTAAACCATAACATTTGTTGTAATATTTCTTTTTGTTTTTTTCTGGAGGGTAATACTGAAAATTTAGCCAGTTTTTTAGTGCTTCCATTAAAAAAGTTGAAGCTCTATGAATAATACTTTCAATCATATAAAAGTGTGATGGACTTATCTGCAAAAATGGATACAGTCTTGTCTCAAACAAGGGATGAATCTTTCCAAGCAACTTGCTTGAGAACCAATCTGGGTTGAAATAATTTTTTTGTATAAGAGACGCTTTTAATGATTTGTTCATTGACTTCAGGTTCAACAGTTGTACACCACCTGCCTCATAGTCATTGTAAAGATATGTCCGTCTAATTTGATCCTTTTTGTCATTCCATATAAACTTAATTATTTGTTGTTCGTATTCTTTAAAGAAAGCTTCAGGTGGTGAAGGAAGTAACATTAAATATGTAAATTGAGACACAACTAAGGAGTTTATTAGTGTTACCTTACCATAAATAGTCAGACTCTGGCTTTGCCATGGCTGTAAAATAGAACATATCCTACTCAACTTAATTCTGTAATTAACTAATGCTCTGGGGTATGTGGATACCAAGAATATTAACAGCTCCGTCCACCCATTCCACTGGAAGATCACAGGGAAGATGAAAATCGCTACCCTTCAAACATCCTATTCTTAGTATACAACATTTCTCATAATTGGGTTTAAGCCCTGATATTTTTGAAAAATTATTCAGATCACACATTTTTGCAAAACCTCCATTGAGCCTTTAGGGGAGTGCTAAAGAGCTGCGTTTTGCGGGTTGCCGACCCCTGGTTTATACAAATATGAAGATTTCTTTTTCACATTTTGTAAGTTACACTCACAAACGTTTCATAGTTGTGCCACCCAACGCATGTTCAGAGATGCCCAGCAAACCCACAAGCTCATCATAATTAATCGCGAATACCTTCGTGCTTAAAGCATAATATGAAACTTCTGTATCAATGGCGCGGCTCACTACTAGTCTGTCTGTGATACACAGTGAAAGAGTAAACTTAATTTGTATGCTATTTACTCAAGTTGGGCTAATGTTAATGTGGGTTGGTCAGCCCATTTTTGTCAAAAATATGAATACTGGACCTAGCATATCTCAGAAACTGCTGGTCCGCTAACATTTTCAGATATTAAATGCTCAGGTACGATGATCCTTTACACCAAATGTCACTAATTTCTGAGAGGGTGAGGTTCAAAATCCCCAAATTTTGGGTGATTTGACATGGAATGACCCTGAAACATTTCAGTTAGAGCTATAATGAATTAAATAAAGATTATAGGCTACAACAATATGTTTTTTACAGTGTTGTATTGAAATAAGTCTAAATAAAAACACAAAATATATCCTAAAGAAATATTTAGGCTGCATGAATGTTTACTGATAAATAGTAAATAATGATGCATCATCACTACTGAATCATTTGAATCAAGTGAAAAATGGAATAGAACCACATAGGGTGGATATGGTTCCATACTTCTGAAATGCAGAATTCCTTAATTTTATCCAACACTGTCTTTAAGCCCTTGCAAAAATTGCTGAAATTTTACTGTGTAATCAGATCATGTGGGAGATTCACTGCCACATAAGTTTTAGGATTCACTATGTAAGTCTGCAGAAAAAAAAATGAATGAATAGCAGCATTGAAGTGTTATCCATGTTTTTTTTGTTTTTCATATGTCCATGGCCCTTTATGTGATATGTCATTACGTACTTCAGTGTTTACATCCTGATTAGCGGGTTGTCCTCAGCAGCTGATTAGACGCCCTGTCAATCTGATCAGTTGATTCTTTTTGAACTGCGCTAAAGCGCTGAAGCGCGAGAGGAAGTGTAGGCCTACCCAGGGAGTCTACGTGAGACCAGGGGTTCATTCAACGGCACATTGTTGCGCACTGGTGCGTTGTGTTAGCCTAATTGAATGATAAATTTGCTCGTTAGGCTGCACACTGGTGCGCAACATGCTTCTGAGGTAGTTCACTCTCGTTTGATAGGTGTGTCAGAGGTGTTCACCAATTAGCAAGAAGGTGTATTGGAAGCTCTGAGATTTAAAGCGCTAGTGCTAAATATAACACAAATTCATGTTGTGTTGGCTAGTCCTCTGGTGACAGCAAAAGCAGTGGTAATATTATAATTTTCTAGTATTCCTAACAATGATGCATTTAAACTACAGAAGTTGTTGTATAGTTCAGCTCTTTCCTTGACTGACACCAAGAGCAGAATGGCCCTCCAGGCTTCCATTGTTGCTGCACTGACGTGACACAACAGTATGTTCAGCCCGACATCGTTTATGTTAGGTTCAACGTTATGCACCGTTGCGGCACTTTTGAAAAGGCTACTGGTAAACTCCACTTGGATTTATCCAAAAGCTACTTGCAAGGGTGGTTCTAGCTCGGAACCACATACTTACCGACACAAGGACTATGCACGGAAGCTTGAGTCTGAAATTGGTGAGAAGGATCGTTTTTTCTTTTTTTTGCAACGCTTGTTTTTTCCTTAATTCAAGAGACTTGTGTCACTTCGCTCGGTGGATTATATTTTTGGCTTTTTCTACGGACTAGTCCGGTCCTTTCTTTAGTTGTACTTTGCTGTGGAGTTTTGGGAAATCGTTTGGATTTTGTTTGGTGCATCGAGAGCACGGTGAGAGCGCGTAGGGACATTGAACTGTGTGCGCGTTCCTGTTGAGAGGACTGTGTGTGTGAGAACGGGTGTGAGTGTGAGCTGTTGTGTGCATAATGTAATATACAGTAAAATATACGTTTTGTGTACAGTGGATTTATTTCTGATATTGAAAGGCTGAATAATCGTGCGTAACAGAATCAATCAGAGCCCGTGTATTTTAGGTAATAGTCTGTTCACAAACCAGATTGTTACAGCCTAACAAATGGTTAATGCTTCCTAACACATGCCTTACAAGTCACTAATACAGGCATTAATTAGGTATGTATTAGTGGCAAATATGTGAACCTTAAAATAAAGTGTTACCGGATATCCCCTTAGCTTTATCTTATAGGATATCTTAAAAAGACAAGAGGTTTACTTACTATCAGGTGGATAATCCTTGCTCCAGCGGCGTCGAGGAACTGGAACAGAATCAAATGGATATTAGAGGAGAGATGTGTGAAAAGCTCATTCATAATAAAGCATTTACCAACCATTCAACACAGCCTTGGCACCACCTCAAAGGTACATGATTTTGCTAGAAGGTATCTGTACAGTAACTAGATTCAAAAATTTTGTCTGCCACTGTAAACAATATTATTTGTCCGAGAGTTAATTTATATAATAGTGAGTCAGTCAGCTGTACAAAGTCCTAATTGTGTATTGGGTTGCAGTGCAGTGCATGTTATCACGCACACACACACACACACACACTATAATAATTAGCGTGACATACCCAGGGTCACTGAGGAGTTGGAGACAACCCAAATCCCAATGGCTGCATGTAGGGGCTCATCAGTGTGTGTGATGTTGAATGTGTGCAGGTGTGTGTCAGAGGTGACCCAGTAGAAGGACAGAGTTCCAGCCTCACGGTCCACACACACTCGTGCTCTATTGAAGCCTGAAGGAGGAGCAGGCACAGAGGTTTTGATGGCATTGTGCCAGACTGCGTAATTGTTATCATAATCACACTCCAGACTCCAGGCCTTAGTAGATCTGCCCAATCTTTCATTCCGACTGATGCTTTTATAGGCCACTCCCACAGCAACACCAGGCCCATCCCACTTAGCCTCCCAGTAGGTGCGTCCAGTCAGAGGCTCTCTGCTCAGAACGTTCCACATGCCATCATCAAATCTGTCTGGATGATCTGGATACGGCTGCAGCTCCTTCACCCCCGTCACCTTCCTGTTCCCCTCCGACAAAAGGATGTGTCTGCAGGCCGTGTTTGGATCCAGAGTGAAAGCAGAGGCATCTACACAGACACATCATTGGAACAACAGTACATACTGGAAACTGACATTTACTTAAAAGTGACACAAACACCACCATCAAGATTTCTTTATCGGGGACATTTGTGTCGAGTGAAAACATTTACTTTTTTTTTTTTTTTTTTTTTTTTGACACTGGGAGAGGGTGGTCAATGGCTAATATGTCTCCCAGAAACGAGAGAATGAATTTAGTTTTCTATGAAATATCAACAGCCCTTTTGGTCTAAAGGGACACTGGGCACCTTTATGTTCTAAAGCTAGTAAACAGCTACATAATGTCATCCAAATGAACTTGGAGATGGTACCAAAACAAATTGTCTGAAAACAAATAAGCCACAAAGAGTGACAAAAGATGCCTGGCTCCCCAAAAGACAACAGAGAGTGCAATATCAATATTTGCTGCCTATAAAAAGGGTTTCAACAGAAATATCTGTCTGTCAGGGTTAATGACATGAATACTATTTAGTATATTTATGCTGTTACGGAGTGAATTGCCATCATACATTGAACATCAAGACAGAAGGATCTCTTACCATTGCCACATGGATTTTTCAGGAGATTTCTAGGCATTGGTCTTGGGTGCACTAGATCACAAACAAGTTACTGGTACACAATTTGAATTGATAATTAGACATTTCTTTAATGTAGTTATCCTAAAAGATTGTTCAAGAAACATGATATATAAGGAATTACAATTCAATCCATCCTAATAATTGGAGTAAACCGTTTGATTGAGAGACATGAATAATAAGTAATGTGTGTGATGTCACATTACTTACTGAGTTACAATCATGCATTGGGCATGAAATATGGAGGCCATCTTACCTTTGGTGCTTGGATTTCTATTCCTTGGTCTAGGTGGCACTATATCACAAACAATTACACAAGTTGCATAAATGAGTTGAGTAAAAGCACGTGTTACAATATTACAATGTGAAATAAAAATAAAGCATAGCCTACCGACTGTTCATAATGCTAATAATATTTCAGAACCGTATCTTATGATTGTCAAAGCATAAAAATAAAGCATAGCCTACCGACTGTTCATGATGCTAATAATATTTCAGAACCGTATCTTATGATTGTCAAAGTATAAAAGCATAGCCTACCGACTGTTCATGATGCTAATAATATTTCAGAACCGTATCTTATGATTGTCAAAGCATAAAAATAAAGCATAGCCTACCGACTGTTCATAATGCTAATAATATTTCAGAACCGTATCTTATGATTGTCAAAGCATAAAAATAAAGCATAGCCTACCGACTGTTCATAATGCTAATAATATTTCAGAACCGTATCTTATGATTGTCAAAGTATAAAAATAAAACATAGCCTACCGACTGTTCATAATGCTAATAATATTTCAGGAGCATATCGTACTACTGTACGCATTTATGCAAAGAAAAAGCTCACCAAAGCATAAAAATAAAACATAGCCTACCGACTGTTCATAATGCTAATATTTCAGAAGCATATCTTATGATTGTCAAAGCATAAAAACAAATCATAAAATCATAGCCTACCGACTGCTGGTAAGCTAGTCTGTTTCTCTCCTTGATGTAGATCTCATTCACTCTACTGCTCTCCTATTGCAATAGCAGGTTATTTTTGGTATTAAAGTAACTGGCATCATTTATATCTAGCTGTGTGTGTGTGTGTGTGTGTGTGTGTGTGTGTGTGTGTGTGTGTGTGTGTGTGTGTGTGTGTGTGTGAAAGAGACAGGTGCAAAGTGTGACAGCTGTGTGTCTGTGTGTGCGCGCGTGCATCATGTAGTGCCAAGTTCAGAAAGGATGTCCAGGCAGTATTAGTGTGTGTGTGTGTGTGTGTGTGTGTGTGTGTGTGTGTGTGTGTGTACCAGGCTATTAGTATTAGTGTGTATTAGTGCTGGAAAGATTGGGAATAGGATTGGATCCCTCCTTTGCTTCTGAAAAACTCATTTCCAACATTTGATTCAATCCGTGATCCCAAATCCCATTGGATTACCCTTGAAAAACTGGGCCCTGATGACCACTACCTAAATGGCGACCTCCACCCAATGAACTCTAATCCAACTACTGACTCCATCCCCTGACTTTTCTACTCTTCTACTGTCACACAAAGAATATATGTTCTTTCTGTAACACTTTATTTGAAGGTTCACATATTAGCCACTAATACATACCTAATTAATGCCTGTATTAGTGACTTGTAAGGCATGTTTTAGGCAACTTTAATCATTTGTTAGGCGTGTATTCACATTTGTCTTGTTCATGACTAATTAGGCCTTTATTCTTGATATAATCTTAATAATGCCCTAATAAGCCTTCATATCTACTTACTAAGTAGTAGTACCTACCAAAATAGAACATGTATAACCCACTAGTATACAGTCTGAATAAATCCAGTGGAAGAAGAATAGTGGAAGAATTCCTGACTAGGTAAGTAGTATATTAACAGGCATGTTCTGTCAAAATTAGGCCACGCCCCTTTTTCACACATGATTTATGACACCCATTGTTTTGACAGCTGTCAACTGTCAGCTGTCAAACTCTGACACGCCCATCTAACCACATGGCGAGTGACATCACATGTTTGACAGCTGTCCAACATGGCTGCCAGGAGCCATCCCCACCTTGGTCAGCTGTAATAGAAGTAAGATTCCCCCTAGGCCTCACAGCATGCATATCAAGCATTTAAAACTTTTTACAATCAATCTTACACTATATTGTTTTATAGCTATCATTAAAATATTGCAGCTTATTCACTCTTCTGTCTTTATATCCAACATTAACTTTAAAAAACTTTTAAATTGTGTTTTCCAACTGACCTCCAGAGTTCAGAGGGCTCCGGGGCATGCCCGGGCAAAAACCTAAGGCCTCGCAGCAGGACCACTCACTAATTGCTCTAGGTGTTGGGGGTTGTATAGATAAATAGATAGATAAACCGGAGGTTATGCCAAACGGTACTGTGTGATCTAGTGGCATTCTGAATACAATCACACCAGGTCTGAAATATTTACAACCCATATGGTGTTTGTATAGGTGTCAGGGGTTATCGCATGTTATCATTTGATGTCTGGGGGGATATGCCTGGGGCATGTCCGGGCAAAAACCTAAGGCCTCGCAGCAGGACCACTCACTAATTGCTCTAGGTGTTGGGGTTGTATAGTAAACCGGAGGTTATGCCAAAAGGTACTGGGTGATCTAGCAATCATGTTTGATGTCTGAGGCCATGATGCATGTAGCCATGTGTGTGTGTGTGTGTGTGTGTGTGTGTGTGTGTGTGTATGTGAGTGATTGCCGGATCAATGGTGGGGTGCTTAACTAGCCACACCTGAATGATTCCTATGCAAAACTACCCCCATTGTATCCAGGAGCATTGTTTAACTTTCATGTACAATTGATCAAAGCTAGTTACAGTGTGATCACATGTTTGAACTCTGTGTATGTGTGTACCTTTGAGTGCATGTGTGTATGGTAGGATAATCTCTTAACGGCTCAAGCTCCAGAGTCGTCAGGGCCCTATTGTATCCTGAAGCCAAGGCCCAGGCAGGCCAGACACTAATGTTTATTCAGATGAACACTAGAGACCTATCATATAGCAAGCCTATTATAGTTAAATAAAAAAGGATACAGTTTTTAACTTATAGGGGTTATGTTTTAAAATATCAGATACAGTCTATATGTGACAAAGATCAACAAGAGACACAACATGGGTCAGGGGTTTACAGGTATGTTATTTGAATACATTTTGCTTTGGGGTAAAATGGTCACAGCACAGTCCCTTGATAGGGTGAATATTTTTACACATTGGTTAAACAAATGTCGTATAAATAAAAAAAAAAAAAAATGAAATACAACATTTATACAAGATTTCATAGAGGTAAAAAAAAAAAAAAAAAAAACTATGATATTATGTTTAAATAAATCAGGGTGGATTATTAGTAGGCCTATACTATATTCTGGGCGAATCATGTCAGGGGGGTTACCCTAACAAGCTCCACGCCCACAATCAACCCACGATCGGTGGCCTTAAAAGAACGGCAGTTACCCCGGAACATCAGGACACTGGCAGAGACACAACAAAAAACAGCCGAAATGGAACACAGGGTGCGTGAGTATGTAGTGCTATCTTTGCTAGTATTGTTGTAATATTGTCATCATATCTATGTGTTTCCATTGATCAATCTGTATTTACTTTCAAAACAGACTATCATTCGTTGCTGAATTAGCCAAGAAAGTTGATGGTGGTCTTGTTGCAGACAAGAATACGGAATCTCTCAACCAACTCTGTAAGTAGGCCTATACTTTCATTCATCAAATTATTTTATCTAACAGTTTCATGTGTTTATTGTATTTAAACGGTGTCTACTATGCATCTTATCACCATCATGTTAGTGTGCGGTGATATTTTTCACAATGCTGACTCAAGACCGTACGTAGATCAGAACTACGGTGAATCTACCTACGATACACTGAGCCCATCAGTCGCAACCATCGAAAATCCCCCGAAGCGCCAGCGAATCGGATCTAACTATAAAGCATGTCATACCGGGGGATTATTTTCCGTAGATGCCAAAGGTGAGTTAGACCAGTTGTGTAAATATATTGGTAGTCTACATGGAACTATTCTATGTAAAGTGTTAAACTAACGGCGCTAATGTATACGGGATGTATGGCTAATCATTATACCTTTGTGTGTGTGTGTGTGTGTGTGTGTGTGTGTGTGTGTTTATCGTGCAGACAACGTTAGACCATCCACGTCAAGGATAGTCGTCAGGCCTACGCCGAAGGATAAACACACCAGGGTTTCATTCGCAAATGGCTACGGTAAGCTAACCCTCGCATGTAAATAGCAAGCTCCAACGGGCTGTTCTGTAAACACTCTGTATTTCATGCATATTACCTTAAACCATGTAGGTAATTCATATGTGTGTGTGTGTGTGTGTGTGTGTGTGTGTGTGTGTGTGTGTGTGTGTGCTAGATCAGACCACAACCTAATGTCCGTGTGTGTGTGTGCGTGTTCACAGATGATGCACTACCGTCTAGAGCTGGAAATATTTGCCCGAACCCGACGGGGCCCAACAGGACCTGCCGGGTTCGGGCCGGTTCGGGATGTAATTTCAATATTCCAAGCGGGCCCGGCTCGGGCTCGGGCTGAAAGCCGATGCGCGGCAAATATGCGATGACATGATACGCCTAACATTCAATCTACAGGCATGCGTTAGTAGATGCAAAATGGATGTAGAAGAAGTTAAACGGAGATTAGCCCTTGGCGAATTCATGTTGGTCGAGCGAGGTCGGAGGTGTGGAAACATTTTGAGCACGTTCACAATGAGAAAAACGAGGCAGTGGGGTATGTCAAATGCAAGAAGTGCGACGTGATGTTAAAATATGACAGCAAGACAACTGTTAATTATTGCTGTTCTTATTTTTCTTTTAACTTTGGGCAGATCATTTATTTTAGCCTGGAAGTTCTTGAACTTCAGACATCTGTAGGCTAACTAATCTGAATAAAAAACGTAGAAATGTTCAGCAAAAATGACTCATTGTTGACTGCTTTGATATGCGCACAATTGAAAAATGTCGGGTTGCAAACGGGTTCGGGCTCTATGAAGCTGTCAATCATACGGGCCGGGGCGGGCTCGGGTGGAGTTCTCTCGGGCTGGGGCCGGTTCGGGTCTTAGTTTTAAGGCCCGTTTCAAGCTCTACTACCGTCAACCTCCGGATGCAACAGACCTCAACTGACTACCGGTGAATGCAAGGACGCTAAAACTCATACGGGGATTTTATCACAGCCTCGCGAGTGGACTTATTCACAGATTCAAACATGGGATTATAATGGAGCTGATTTCGATGACCTGCCCGACTCGATGCTATTGGAGGCTATAGAGGAAACTGAAAATGCCATATCACATCATCAAAGGTCAGATACGGTTGTTCCAAGGATCGCTGAATCCTCAGATGCTACACACATTCAGACAGCAGAGCTGAGTGGTATTGAATATTCAGACCTTATGATAAATGAGATGTGGAGCGCATGCGCAAACCTTCGGAGCTGTCATATGGTTGATAATTTTAAAAAAGTACTGGGATGTTTAAAACTATCACTACAGATAGCCAATGATTTTGATGTTGTAAGGCCTCTCTTAAACCATTATGAGAATCTTGTTGACGGTCAACTGAGGGATTTGTAGATAGTTTGCTTGTAGTGGGTGTTGTGTGTAGGGTGTCTATGTGGATGGGTGTGTGAGTGTGCGTAATGTTTTTTAAGGTTGTTTAATTTGATTATTTTTTATTTTGTCAGCTTTTTCATTTTTAGTTGAATAGTGTTTTCTAGTTCATATTTTATTTCATTAAGCTACTCAGGCTATACCTAGGTTACTACATAAGCTATTTCATATGGTTTTAAAAGTTTGAGTTCAAGTTATATTAGCCTACTAATCATGGCTCCACCGCAGAAACGTAAGGGATCGGATTCACACAATGTTGAATTAGTGGGGCCGCCTGATAAGCGCTGTAGGCCTGGTGACTCTGATATCCGATCAACTATGGACCGTATTGTTCATAAATTTAACAGTGTTGTTGAAAAGTGGAGTCATGAAGACAACACAGCCGGAGAGGGTAGTTCTACAGATTATACACAACAACAAAAATGTCATAGTAATGGGTCCAGAACTAATGATGCTGTTGTCAGATCAACTATGGATCGAATTGTTCACAAATTTAACCTTGTTGTAGAGAAGTGGAGTCGTGAATGTCCCTGTAACAGTCATACAAACTCGCCATTGAACCGGCACCAGGGTGACAACTCTGAATCCACTCAGGCCCAGCCTAGCATAGGTCAGGGACTTGAAAGTGCATATGGCACTGAGCATAGTTCTACAGACTCACAGGCACAACCCTCAAATCATCATAGGAGGCCATCTGTGATTACACACACTGTTGCGTCTGACCCCGATTCGGATAGTGGTACCGACAGCTCCGGTCATGATAGACAACGTTATGATAGGCCTACCAGTTTAACCCCTGCCGATGTGGGGCCAGGATCGGTGGTTGAACATGTCACAGGTCATATGGGCCAAGAGTCAAATGTACATATTGATCCCCACGTAAATGTGATTACACACAGTTTTGCTAATGATTCGCACACAACAGATCTCTCTGTGCAAGCGTCAGATGAATATGACTCCTCCACATGTATCATGTCATTGTCCGCTATGTCAGGGGTACAAATGGGGGGTGGTGTTGCGGGGGTTGATGATGGTGGTAATGTCCACAATTTAGACAGTGATGCCATAGACAGACTAGTAAGGGATGGAGGTCTTATCGGTGATTACAGAGTTGTTGCACGTCCACGCTTCAATAGTTTGGTGTTACACAGAACATTAAATTTCAGGCATGCCCCTGATACTGACATGGGTGATTACCTAGCATACATGTACACAACTTTGAGTGACATTATTGATTTTTCAAGAACCTTAGGGGGCGAAAATGCTGTTTTTAACATAACCTTGCGGGGTGACAGTCTTACTACAGATGTTAATGCTATGCTGACAGATGCTGAGGGCTACAGTCTTGATCGGTTGTTAGAGGCTATTGAAAATGTGCTTCAGAGTAATACAGCTATCCTGACAGATCAAAATTTAGAGCTCACCGTGTCCATAGTACGTGACCGAAATGGGGGTGGTCGTCGAAAACTCAAGGAGTTTGCTCATAATGAGATTCTCACAAAAAAGAAAATGTGCCTCTTCAGTCCTGTTAATGATGACAACTCCTGTTTTGCTATCTGCCTAGCCAGTTATTTAAACCCCGAAGCCACGGCCGATGAGTTGCTTGTTCTAGGGGCTGCTATGCATGAACGTGCTGGATTCACTCATCAAGAGCAGATAGGCTTCGGTGATGTGGCTACATTTGAGAACATGCATAATGTTAAAGTTGTAGTCTTCTACAGAACAGAACAACACGCTTTGTTCAAATACCAGTCTAGTGAGGGTCATCATCCTAAAACCGTATACATGTATCTGCATGATGGGCACTACCACAGGATTCTAAAACCCACAACATTCTTAGGTGAGAGTTACTTCTGTGATTATTGCTATCGTGGTTATAGCACAAGGCGTGAACATGCGTGTAAATATGTCTGTGATGTGTGCAATGATGATGATTGTCACTTGAATAAGGGTAGGAGTGTGTATTGCAAAGATTGTGGTCGTTATTGCAAATCAGCTTATTGCCATTTCAGACACAAAGAGCGTGTGATTCCCAAGGGAGTAAACAGCCTGGTGGCTGCTTGTGATCTCACCAAGTATTGCAGCAGATGCAATTGGCGTTATCGTGTTAGCAAGAAAAAACCTCACATATGCAGCCCCTCACGCTGCACCCATTGCAAAGAGAACATACTCCCCGGTGGCGAGCACAAATGTTTCATACAGCCCATTGAACCGAAAAAAATAGATGACAAATATATTTTTTTTGATCTTGAAACAAGGTTTGAAAACGGCAAACATAATGCAAACTTTGCCTGTGCCATGACCCACTCTGGTGAGACGTTTATTGCTGAGGGTAGTGATTGTGTACCCAAGATGCTGAACCATTTCAGACGTTCTAAATATAAAGGCTACACATGGTTGGCTCACAATGCAGCAGGGTTTGATAACATCATTCTCCTGGAGCATTTTTCGAAAATGGGGATCACACCGCGGGTGACTATGACAGGTTGCAGATTGATTTTCATGTATGATGAGCTTTTCAAACAGCGATTCATTGACAGCTACTCATTCATACCTATGAGTCTAGCCAAGACCACGTCTGCTTTAAATCTCAAGACTAGTGACAAAGGTTATTTCCCACACAGGTTTAACCTAACTGAGAATGATCACTATTGTGGCCCATATCCAGACCCTGTGTTTTATGGTTATGACAACATGTCTGTCAAGGACAGAGCAGCCTTTGACACGTGGTATGCCATTGCATCCAAAGGTGTTTTTGATTTCCAGAAGGAGTTGTACAAATATGGCAAAAATGATGTGGTGCTGTTGCGGGAAGCATGCATGAAATACCGTGAAGAGTTCATTGATTGCACGGGTATTGACCCGTTTAGTCTGACCACGCTTGCTTCTTGTTGTATGGCGGTATATAAGACACACTACCTGCCTCGAGATACATTAGCTCTCACACACAACAAAGCATATGTCCACCAGCACAAAGCTTATTCCAGTGTCTCCATACAGTGGTTGGAATTTGTGAAAGTTGATAGGAACGTTCATGTGGAGCATGCTTTGAATGGCGGTGAACTGCAGGTGGGGCGCTACCACCTTGATGGATATTATGAGGAACATGGTGTTAAGCATGCACTTGAATTCAATGGTTGTTTTCATCATGGGCATGACTGTCGTTACAATCCAGACCATGTGCACCCTTTGTTGAAAATTCCATACAGGGTAGTGAGGCAGCATTTTGATGACAAGGTGGATTACCTCACCAAGACCCATGGGTTTAAAGTTGATGTCATGTGGGAATGTGAGTGGAAGCAGGCCAGGGCTAACGATCCAAAGGTTGTTGATTTCATGGCTAGTTATGTGCACCCAGAGCGGTTAAAACCACGTGAAAGTCTTTTTGGTGGCAGAACGAATGCTTACACACTTTACTATAAGGCTAAGGATGGTGAGAAAATTCGATATGTGGACTTCACTTCACTTTACCCAGCCTGTCAGAGCAAATGTGAATACCCCACACATATCCCCCAGATCATTGTTAAAGATTTCGAACCTCTGGAGAATTATTATGGACTGATTAAAGCTACAGTCTTGCCACCTAGGGGCTTGCTACACCCTGTCTTGCCACACAGGTGTAATGGCAAATTAATGTTTCCACTCTGCAGGACATGTGCTGAGGAGGAGAATCAAACTACGCCCTGTGGTCACAATGCTGATGAGAGATCTCTTTCAGGTAGCTGGGTTAGTATCGAACTGATGAAAGCTATTGAGAAGGGTTATGTTGTCACCAAGATTGCTGAAGTTTGGCATTTTGCTCAGAGGTCGAATGAGTTGTTTGCAAACTATGTCAAGACATTTCTCCAATACAAACAGGAGGCCAGCGGCTACCCAGCTCACGCGGTGACTGAAGCCGAGAAACAGGCATACATTGACGATTATTTTGAGAAAGAGGGTATCCGCTTGAACCCTGATAAAATATGTCTGAATCAAGGCCGCAGATTTATCAATAAATTGCTTTTGAACAGCCTCTGGGGTCGCTTCTCTATGAGAGAGAATATGCCCACTACAGAAATGGTCAAAGATTCTGGACAGTTTGCACGTTACATATTCGGGTGTGAATATGATGTGACACACTTCTCATTTGTGTCTGATGATGTGGCCATGGTTCAATGGCGTCATGCTGAGGAGACTTGTGTGCAAACCCCAAACATAAACGTTTTTGTGGGTGCGTTCACCACAGCCCATGCAAGGCTTAAATTGTATGATGTTATGGATAAACTGGGCGACCGGTTGCTTTACAGTGACACAGACAGTGTGATCTATGTCTCAAGAGAGGGTGAATGGGAACCGTCACTAGGGCCCTATTTAGGAGATCTTACAGATGAACTCGGAGATGGCGACTACATTACAGAATTTTGTTCAGCAGGCCCCAAGACTTATGGTTACAGCACGGCCAAGGGGAAAACGTGTATGAAAGCGAAGGGCATTACGCTTAATGCAGAGAATTCAAAAGTGATTAAGCTAGAGACACTCATTGATCTTGTTGAACATCACGTGACCACCAGAGATAGTAACCGTCACATCTTAGCACGTACTGATAATATTGTGCGCAACAAGAAGCATCTTATTCTGAAAAACAAGAGCGCTGTGAAGAGGTTCAAGGTTGTTTACAATAAACGGGCTCTACACTCTGATTACACAACCAAACCTTACGGCTTCTGAGGAGATAGCCACACACTATGGAGAGAAATAACCCCGGCTTTAAAGAAGCGCCTGATTTCGATGTTAGACTTCATCATCCGTTTTCTTGTTTGATAAGCGGTCCTTCTAATTCAGGCAAAACCTTTTTTGTTAAACAACTGATTGCTAGTATTGATTAGGGTTGGGACATGATTTTCGAATATTCGAAAATCGACAGTGCTTTCGAATATCGAATAGTTAAATCGAATACTGTTTTAGCCATATCATCATAAAAATAACAAACACCGTTTTGAAAAAGACGTTTCCTAACCAATTTTTCCATGCAACGGCGCAATTTAGCCTGAAGGTGCCGCTAACAATAAACCTAGTAGCCTACAGCAGTAGTAGCAGTCCTATACAATAACAGGCGGCCAAGGAACAGAAAAACCCCCGTTTGGCAAAGTTAGCGAGAGCTTGCTTGAGTGTGCCTGCGACGTCAGTGTCATCGGAGCGAGTAGCCTATTCTCCGCAGCTGGATTAATTGTCAATAGACTGCGCAACCGCCTCCATCCTGAGCATGTGGACATGTTATTTTTTTTTAAACAAAAATTTGCTGTTTAAATTGTTGTCATTATAATTCCAGCCTATTAGGCTGCTGGTAAATATTGTAGCCGTCCAGGCAGTTCATTCAGGCCGTTTCAGTTGCGCAAATAAGGAAGCCGTTTATTTTCTGAACTTTGATAGTAACATGTTGTACAGAAAGTCAAAGTCTAATTAAAAAGTAGGCCTACTATGCTCATAAGGCTAAAAACCTTTTTGTAAGCGCTGATGTAGCCTACGTTAAACAACGTGTTTGATAAAGTAGATACTTTGAATGTTTACGATGCCTCTTAATTTTCGAGTGGGTGTGCATGCGGTGGGGGGGGGGGGGGGGGTCGATTTTCAAATAATATTCGAATACTTGTCATCGATTTTCGAATAGTGTTTTTACCCAAAATTCCCATCCCTAGTATTGATGGGGTTATCAGTAAACCTATTGAAAATATCGTCTATATTTATAATTGTTGGCAGCCTCTTTATGATGAATTGTTAAAGCTGAGAGATATACGATTTATTCAAGGAATACCTAAAGCCCTAGATGACGATGAATTGTTACCGGTGTCCAAAAATAACCTACTAATTATTGACGATGTAATGAAAGATGCATGCAACAATGTTGAAATGGAGAACGTTTTCACACAATATGTGCATCACCGCAACCTTAGTGCCATATATCTTGTTCAAAATCTGTTTTGTCAGGGCAAGTCAAGTAGGACAATTAGTTTAAATGCTAGTTATTTAATTGTATTCAAGAACCCTAGAGACAACAATCAGATTGGTGTATTGGCCAGACAAATGTATCCTGGTAACACAAAATTCTTTCTTGAATCTTTTAAAAATGCAACTGAGAGACCCTATGGTTACTTACTGATTGATTATAAAGCCAAAACGCCCGATATGTATCGCCTCAGATCAGATTTGCTTTCAGAGCGTCAGGCTGTGTATGTGCAGAAAAGAAATTGAGCAACAAATATGTCTGCTAGACTCAGTAGAAATCTACCTCTATTGAAACGCTTACTTAAAGCCAGACCTGCACAAAGACGTATCATTCTACATTCAGCATCAGATGAGTTAATCTTAACTCTCTGTGAGGTGGCTCTCAATATTCTTAGGGGCACTATACCCTTAACAAACCCCCAATTTCAAAAACTACGTAAAAAGAAGACTTTGATCAAATTGATGGCTGACAAGAAAATAGGCATACGCGCAAAAAGACGGGCTATTAACCAGAAAGGGGGATTCATTCTACCACTCTTGAGTGTGGCATTGCCCTTTATAACAAGTTTGTTTACCTCGAGACATAGTTAGAAAACGATGAACTATACAGAGAAGATGTATCTGGTACCTCAAAGACAGTTGGACAGTTTAAAGAATGAATTTAAACCATTACCACTGCGACAGACTGCTGAAAATGAGTTAGATGTAGCCATGAAAAATATTTTGAGTAAAACTGATTTAACACCGCATGAAAAGGCTAAGCAATATACAACATTGTTACAGAGATATCTAGCCTTAGTCAAACAGGGTGATCTGGAAACGAATACATTGACTCTAACTTTACCTAAGCCTGTTACCAATGATGTGACTGAGGACATACCATCACAACCCCCACCATCCACTCTTAAGAATGACCAGATAGCATCTGATGTTTTAAGAAATATCTCTTGGAGGAGTAAAAAGAATGCCGAGTACATTTTAGAAAAAATGTATAATTCACAAGGCGTGGCATCATGGGATGCTACCGGGGAATTTGTTTTTAATGGGGAAACTATCCCTGGGACACACATATTTGATCTTATCAAAAGTGTTACAGGTCCACAAACAGTGTCTTATGCCAAAAGACCCCAAGGTTGGCGTCAGTTTCTCCAGGCTGTTGCAAAGCTAAATTTGCCTCTGTCAACAATACCAAATAGGCATGTGAAAGAGGCCATTACTGTAATGAAAAGAGACAGTACGCCCAGTCGTACGCCTGTTAGAACTTTGAGTAGAGCTGCTGAAATGTCAGATTCAGAGGTGTTTTCATCACCTCAGTTGGATTCGTCTGCATGGTTAGATTTTGGGGATGGTTTATGATTACTATACATGTGATAATGTACTCATGTGGTCATGTTTGATGTAAATATCGTTGTGAAACAGTGATATGATTTTGTTTTCTTTTTTATCCTTCATATTGTTTGGTTGTTGATACTTTGTGTATAATTACAATTGTGTTCAAAATAAACACCCATACTATGAATTCTATTATGTCTTGTCTTTATTTCTTCATATTTTTAACATTTGTTTAGATACTTGTCATCAGACTGAGCATGCTGCACACATGTAAATATATTACAAACACACTGGCAGGGCTGTAATTTTTTCACAAATAATGAAACCATATGATCATTTCTATTCAAATTGTCAGAATATTTAATCATCACACATTCATAGCTTATCCCCCTCAACATGTGGTATAGAAAGAAAACACAATGCTGGCCGCATGTGATAGATGTAAAGTCCTGCACTTGCTGATTTGAAAATAGAATCCGTCTACCATTTGTTTTCAAAAATGTGTAAATGTTTGCAGGAAATATTCTGCTG
Organism: Sardinella longiceps; assembly: GCA_027497455.2. Taxonomy (NCBI): domain Eukaryota; kingdom Metazoa; phylum Chordata; class Actinopteri; order Clupeiformes; family Clupeidae; genus Sardinella; species Sardinella longiceps. The sequence continues at coordinate 20,960,159 of JAODXP020000022.1, read as the reverse complement.
TCAGGACTGTTGCCGAAACTGTCGAAAAAACAAGCATCACCATTCTCGGGTATGTAAACCGCAAGCCAATGTTCCCCAGGCTGGTCTGACTTGTGAGTATTGATTATCACACATGCTGGTAAACGTTGCACGGGTGTTTTGGGTAATTGATCACAGGCTAACACCCCAAGAAAATGTGTATCTCGGGATATTTTATCCATGATTGCAGACAATTCGATAGTATTCATGATATTCAGTAGTAGTCCATCAGAATCTGTCTTCGATTAGATACTTCAATTATACTATCAAATACTGCATACACGATCAGATTTATAGTATTGGGTAGTGGTTGTCTGAAACGTACTTCCAGACGGATATTCCCTGACTTGATTAATGACAAGTGTTGCCCACACTCTTCATCAGGGGTCAGGTTAAATGAATAAAAGGTGTAGCCAGACAAAAAATCCTCACGGTTTATAATTAATGCCTTATTTTTTAGATGTCTACCTGTTGATAAAACCATCTGGTAGAACTCACGTACAGCTGAGCCCTCATTATAATTCGGTTGTAGGGGTTTAGATGGAAATTGCTGACCATCCACATAGACTGCTAAGAATTCTAGATCATAATGTTTAAATGCAAAAGGATTTCTAGCATAAGACCCTGTAAATGAGTCATTATCAACCATGCCTATTATAATAGATTTAGGCAAAGACCCTAGAAAAAGATTTTCCTGATTGGCCACTCGTGTCCCTGCTGGTACTGAGAAATTTTTGAGAGTTACTCTGTCAATAGGGTACTTGGCTGTTGCACTCTGCAGGGCTTGTGCATGACCTAATCTTACTGCCGGTGAAACAGAAACTTTTTTTACAAAAAGACTTGCTGAAACTATATTGATTTTGTAGGCTATACCATCACCACGCATCAAACAAAATTCATCCTTTGCCCTAGTCATTCTGATTTTTATATCAACCCCGTTTAACATCAATTTTTCTTGGAAAAATATATCGCTGTGGATAGGGGCCAACAATTCCACAACATTACTCCCTTCTGTAAACGCAGCCCTTTTAGTGAATCCTTGGTTAGCCCCTGCAGGATCTCCTACATCCATATGGCTAGCTGTGTCCTTGTAAAACAGACCGGCTGAGAAAAGTGTTTCCAGGGTCTCACGATCATAATTCATGAGACAGTCAATAATACACCGGTAAGGGTATGTGTTTGAACTCTGTGAAATAAGTCGATCCCCCAAGGATATGTCCACTTGTGAGAATATTGTAGCCCCTGGATAATTGATCAGTCCGACAGGGGCTCCTCCTGGTATGTCATTGCCATTGGGTAGAGTAATTTTGAGTCTTGTGTACAAGAGGGTATTGTTCAAATCAACATAGTCTTCACCATTACCTGCTATGAAAAACTCTAAGGGTCCAGTATCTGATAGGGCCGATATGGGTGGTACCTCCACATATGTGTTTTTTTCTATAGCTGTCTGTGTCATAGGGATCGTGAACAAGTCCAGTTCAGATTTGACACACTCTTCGGACATTCCATATATTAGAGCCATGGTTAAAATATGGTCTTGCGTCTCTTTTTAGCAGGACCCCCACGTCGTGGCTTACCCTGTGATTTTCTTTTTGATACTGATCTTTTCCTACCCTTTGCATGGTTTTTCTTCACACATCTACCCACCCTCACACCTGGGGGTCGTCTCATACCTCGACGTGGCATTACCAACACCCCTGATCCATCTTGATTGGGGTCCTGATTGTGGGATTGTACAACATTAGTCACCACATCAGCGACAATATTTTTAGCAGCTGCTTTTAGATGTGGTTTAGCAATTCCTATACCCCGACGTAGCAGCGGCATAGCCATCCTATACAGGCCTTTTAGCAGCGAACCAAGACCAAAGCCTCCATACATAACAGGGGCTCCCCTGAAACCATCGATGCGACCCCCAGCTTGATTTTGATAATAGGATACATAGCGATGTGGGTCTGCGTAGGGGTTAAATTGCTTCATCTTTATTATCTAAATTCTTGGAACCTGCCTCACAGGCCTGAAATGTAGTTTTGCTACTACTTTACCGTACTTGAATGGTACGTTGGTGTTCTGATCACTCTTCACCTCTATAGTGATGTCATCAATGTGCGATTTGGACACACGTACGTAGTGTGGCTTGTCGTAGTTGATAGTGACAACATTTCGTGATGCGCCCGTTATTTCTACACAACGCAAGAGTGGTACAAAATAATCCCCTACAACTTGATGGTCTATAATATCTGTATAGATGAACAGTGCATATTCACCCCCATACAGATCGGTTATGTGCGGTGCATATCTACCAACGCTCGTCGAGGGTATTGTAAATGGTATATTTTCTTCAAAACCTAGAATTCTAGCTAACTTGCCTCTGAAGACTACTGACCCCCACGTTCCAGAGTTGTTGTCACAAGGATTTTGTGAATGAGAGGGTCATAGGTGAGTTGCATTTGATTCTCTAAACTGTTAATTTCTTCAACAACTTCAGTGATACTTGTGTAGAATGCTTCACGAAGTTCACAGACAATGGGGACATCGGTAGCTGAGTCTGTAATTGTGAATTTTGCATGTTTTTTCTGAAACGGGATCCATGTTTTAGGGTATTGGAATTCAATTAGACCAACCTCCCATGGGCCTCTCAGTGTTAGCGATTTTGCTAATTTAGTTCTATAGCTAGCGATCCTGTTGTCGGGGTAAATCTCACGACTTGCATTACTTGGTAGTGTCACATAAAAACCTTCTTCCTCCATGATGATACTTCTGTGAATAACACCACTCATACTATGTACTGGTTTATATGGTCTATACATCGACCACATCTTTCGCTGGTACCCATGTGTTAAATTTTGAGGGCCAACCCAGCCATTTCACTAAAACCAAACATTTCCTACCCACTCTTTTACGCTGTAGAATCTTTTCTACTTTGAATGCCTCATCTTTGTTAATACGTATTTTCTGTATTTCCTCTTCATAAAACGTCCCATCCAACATATCACCATCATAGTCTTTCAGCTTGTAAACAGGAGGTCTTCGGGGTATGCATTCGCCTATGGTAAAGAATTCATGCGTATAGTTTTGTTCATAACCCTTGGTGAATGGGCCTCTCATCCTAGACACTCTGACAATATCGCCCACATTGTATTTGAATGTCACCTTTTTGACCTCACCATTCTTCACACCATACAGGTTTTTAAACACAACATTTTCGTTTTCTCTTGTGACATCTATGGGTCTCATTTTAATACTGTTATGATAACTGTTGTTATAAGATGATACTAAATCTTCTAATATATCACAGTAACGCTTAGTATTGGATGCAGTGAGGTATCTCCACATCCTTGCTTTAATAGTCCTGTTGAATCGTTCAACGACACTGGCTTTTAACTCACTACCTGTGGCAAAATGATGAATGTTGTTCCTACTTAACATATTCTGAAATTGATGGTTAAAAAACTCTTTCCCACGATCTGTCTGTAATTTCTCAGGTACACGACCCTCTTCAATAATGGATTCGAAGGCCTCAGACACTTCTTTCCCTGTCTTGTTTTTTAAAACACGTACCCATGCATATTTGCTAAAGACATCAATACAGGTCAGCATGTATTTAATATTGTCGTTTTCCTTGGAGTATATGGACATGTCCACCAGATCAGCTTGAAATTGCTTGTCGATACCGTACACAATAACCCTATTCCTCTTGTAATTGATGCGCACCGGCTTATGCAGAGTGTATGTCTCCTCGCCAGATAGCCAATCTGTTACATCTTTGTCTGACACTCGTACCCCACTGTTTTTAAAGACAGCTTCTTTTAATCTGTTTATACCACCAAATGAACCCTCACTTGAAGGCGTGTAGTAGACTCTACTTAGAAGATCCTCCATGATGACTATCATGCTAAAAATGACAGTACATGACGTGTGTTTACAGGCTTTTATTTGTCATACAAATTACAAAACAGACAGGGGTATGGAGTCTAGATAGTTCAAGAACTTAACACACATATCAACGTTCTTTGCGACTAGAAAATTGGCTAGTCCTTCAACAGTTGCATAGACATCAACAGACTCATTTTTACTCAGTTTGATGACACAAACATCAGCCACAAATGTACAGACAGTAATGATATGTCCTGTTTTGAAAACATTCGGGGGATCATCAACCATGCATTTTAAAATTTCACATACAGTTATATTAAATGTTTCTGAAACTCTACAGCCTCTTTGCAGAAGTTGGGACCAATCTTGAGCCAATGAACGTGTTAACCACATATGCTTCTTGAGAGCTTGCATGCGTCGGTATGCTACAGTGAAATCAGTGGTATAATGTTTAGAGTCTTCAGCTATGATATTACACATCAATGATGTCAACTCATGTTTGACATGATCTTTATCCACGGCATATCCAGTACACAAATTACCCATCACCGTAACAGCCCCCAATAACTGTTAAATGTCTCCAAAATGAGGTTTTTAGTACAATCCTGTATGCAGTGGTCGTTGAAATGTTGTAAATATCCACAGATGTATGGCTCGCTACACAATTCGTAGAAAATAATGTCCACAGCCCCCCAGATTTTTTGGGTGTGAGGTCTGTATCCGTAATACCCCAGAATAGCCTGCAAGCTTCGCAACAATTGACGTCGGTAAAGTTCACTTTTTAGCTCTTCAATATGCTTTTGGATATAGAAGACATCAGGTTCAAAGATGCATGTATGGTAGCGTTGGTCGGGGTGTTTGTCACGGCAAGCAAAACACTCCTGCTGTAGCTTTAAGCTGATGAGTTGTTGTAGTCTGAGATATATACAGGCTTTCACAAGTCCGGGCGGTAGATCTTCCAGCCAGTCTTCACGATAACAGTTGACCACTGTTGAAGACACATGAGTTAGTGTTGGCTCAGTCTCTAAATCCTGTGAATAAGCAGCCATTTCTACATCTTCACAGATATCATGAGCATATGCATCAGTCATCTCAACATCTGTTGGTAGCCCCATGTTACCGTCAATGTTTAAATCCTCAATGTTCGTCCGTCTTGTGTGTTCATACCCTTAAATGCTGTATGGGATTGAGATCCGTGACATCCCTTTTACTATGATTGATCCAAAGTCACAGCCCCTTAAAGGGTTTGTAGGGAGGCGAATCCTGACACCTCACCAACCAATCACCAGTGTTTAGAGGTAATCCTGGTGAACCAATCTCTATGGGTATCACAGTTTCTGTTGAAGAACAACCTCCTAGGGACCCATCAGTCTCTAGAATCCCATGTATGCCATCCTCGGGGTCATCTTCAAATCGTCCGCACAAGTATTGCATATCATAGATACCCGTAACATCCATACCGACTGCTCCGACTTGAGTTGTACATGGTTCGCCCAGTATTGGTGTAGATTCAGACCCCACGCTTTTAGCGTGTCTGTAAACAATTGGGAGATCGAATTTGATCATATGCCCGTATTCCAAATCAGAAGGCCATGAGTAAAAGAGTTGCTCTTGAAGACCATGATAGCACTCCATGTGCTCAATCCATTTAAACAATCGGTCAATCTTCTTGAAGACTGTGTTCAAAATAGCCATGTCATCCCACAGGTATACCACTTTCAGATCTTGTATAACTTTCTCTGGGTTTGTTTCTTTCAGGTTGTCAGCCATAGTGTAGTTGGGGCTACACATGTAGATGTGGTCGTTAGCTTCTTTGCCCAACTGTTTTGCAAATATGTAGTAGCTCTTTTGCTGCCGTAGGCTGTCGAAAACAGCAGAGTAGAAGTTTTGCAGGCCTGGATACTCCAAATCTCTCCACACCTTGTTTCTGAACAGTTTCCAATCCTCAACGTGGAAAGATATGTGTAACATATCATCTGTAAATTCGACCCCATCAGAATCCAGGGTATACAGCTTCACACATTGTTCTGCTTTGTCGAAAAGATAGCCTCCTATACGCCCGTCAGAAAGAGTCCACTCATATTCTTCAGCATCATCCATCTTTTGCAGAAATCGTACCAGATTCTCTGGCCTTTTTTTCTTGGGTGCCATGGTTAATTCAGAACTCAGAATACGATCACTGACTGGGGTGAGTGGAATCCTTCTCTTTGAGTTTTTTGTTTGAGTCGTAGCAGCCATGGTAGAATCTTCAGTTCACAATGACACCTCTACACTCACAACTGTTTTTATACCTCCAAGGATACACTTTCATCTTTCTAATCCCTCCTACACATGACCCTAGCCTATAGAACCAAGCGGGCCCCCCGTTATCCCAACACTTGGGGGGCCAACCACACTGTCAGGATGTGGACTATCATACACCCTCAGACATCAAACATGATTGCTAGATCACCCAGTACCATTTGGCATAACCTCCGGTTTACTATACAACCCCAACACCTAGAGCAATTAGTGAGTGGTCCTGCTGCGAGGCCTTAGGTTTTTGCCCGGACATGCCCCAGGCATATCCCCCAGACATCAAATGATAACATGCGATAACCCCTGACACCTATACAAACACCATATGGGTTGTAAATATTTCAGACCTGGTGTGATTGTATTCAGAATGCCACTAGATCACACAGTACCGTTTGGCATAACCTCCGGTTTATCTATCTATTTATCTATACAACCCCCAACACCTAGAGCAATTAGTGAGTGGTCCTGCTGCGAGGCCTTAGGTTTTTGCCCGGGCATGCCCCGGAGCCCTCTGAACTCTGGAGGTCAGTTGGAAAACACAATTTAAAAGTTTTTTAAAGTTAATGTTGGATATAAAGACAGAAGAGTGAATAAGCTGCAATATTTTAATGATAGCTATAAAACAATATAGTGTAAGATTGATTGTAAAAAGTTTTAAATGCTTGATATGCATGCTGTGAGGCCTAGGGGGAATCTTACTACTATTACAGCTGACCAAGGTGGGGATGGCTCCTGGCAGCCATGTTGGACAGCTGTCAAACATGTGATGTCACTCACCATGTGGTTAGATGGGGCGTGTCAGAGTTTGACAGCTGACAGTTGACAGCTGTCAAAACAATGACACGTGGGTGTCATAAATCATGTGTGAAAAAGGGG